>CM019066.1:388158757-388689242 GCA_009667805.1 Leptobrachium leishanense | reverse complement strand
CCGCTCCCGCTGTGCCGTTCCCCTCCTCCTCCTCCTCCTCCCCGCTTGCTGCCCGTTTCCCCTCCTCCTCCTTCCTCCTCCCCCGCTGCTTTGCCGCCCTTTCCCCTCCTCCTCCTCTCCTCCTCCCCGCTGTTGCTTTCTCCCCTGCTCCTTCCTTGCGTTTCCCTCTCCCGCCCCCCCCTCCTCCTTCCTCCGCGCTGTGCCGTTTCTTTCCCCTCCTCCTCCCTCCCTCCTCCTCCCCGCTGTTGTGCCGTTTCCCCTCCTCCTCCTCCTCCTCCCCGCTGTTGCCGTTTTCCCCTCCTCCTCCTCCTCCTCCTCCCCGCTGTGCGTTTCCCCTCCTCCCTCTCCTCCTCCTCCTCCTCCTCCTCCCCGCTGTGCGTTTCCCCTCCTCCTCCTCCTCCCCGCTGTGCCGTTTCCCCTCCTCCTCCTCTCCTCCCCGCTGTGCGTTTCCCCTCCTCCTCCTCCTCCTCCCCGCTGTGCGTTTCCCCTCCTCCTCCTCGTGGCGTCCCCGCTGTGCGTTTCCCCTCCTCCTCCTCGTGACGTCCCCCGCTGTGCCGCTTCCCCTCCTCCTCGTGACGTTCCCCGCTGTCCGTTTTTTGTTCCTACAGAGCAGAATCCCAAGGAAGACGTCCTCTCCATCACCTCTGACAGTTTCATCGCCTCGGACAGCTTCAGCACCCAGGACGAGCTTCTCTACAGCTCAGACAGCCTCGATGGGTTCATGCACGATGAGGACTGGGACATGGGATCTGAGGATTGGGACACGGGAACAGAGGACGGGGCAGATGATTTCTGATGGTTTTAGTTCTCCATAAGTAAGCCGGCCTGGAATGTGCCACACCCAGGGCCACGGCGCCACACCCAGGGCCACGGCGCCACACCCAGGGCTAGATGGGACCAGGGGCTGCACTGTTTATTTATTTTTTATTTTTTTGGGGACTTCCGTTCCCCCCCCCCCCCCTGTGCAGGTTCCCCTGGGGTCCCTCCCCCCACCTCCCCTGCTCTGGTTGCGCGCAGGTTCCCCTGGGGTCCCTCCCCCGCTCTCCTTGCGCGCAGGTTCCCCTGGGGTCCCTCCCCCGCTCTCCTTGCGCGCAGGTTCCCCTGGGGTCCCTCCCCCGCTCTGGTTGCGCGCAGGTTCCCCTGGGGTCCCTCCCCCGCTCTGGTTGCGCGCAGGTTCCCCTGGGGTCCCTCCCCCGCTCTGGTTGCGCGCAGGTTCCCCTGGGGTCCCTCCCCCGCTCTCCTTGCGCGCAGGTTCCCCTGGGGTCCCTCCCCCGCTCTGGTTGCGCGCAGGTTCCCCTGGGGTCCCTCCCCCGCTCTCCTTGCGCGCAGGTTCCCCTGGGGTCCCTCCCCCGCTCTGGTTGCGCGCAGGTTCCCCTGGGGTCCCTCCCCCGCTCTCCTTGCGCGCAGGTTCCCCTGGGGTCCCTCCCCCGCTCTGGTTGCGGGATTAGGGGGATGTTGCTGTGTTTATTTTATGTTCTCTCTGACGCTGAGGTTGACTTTCTTCCTGCAAGAAATGGGGGGGGGGGTCATTGCCCCAGGGTCCACTCCAAGTCAAGTGTTAAATCAGCGGCGGCCTGGGGGGGGTGTTGCCGCAGTGTGTGTGGCTCTTTTTTTTTTTTCTATGTTTACGTTCGCTTTTTGTTTGTTTATAAACTTTTTTCTGGGTTCTGTGATTCTGATTTTTTTTCTCCATAAACTGATTTCTCTTAGTCCGTGAACTTTGGCTTTTGTTTAAGTTTGAAGGAAGGTTTCATTCCCTGCCATGGGGGGGGGGGGGACGTGGGGTGTGATGGGAGGTCCGAGGCCTTTCGTACCACCCAGGGGGGAGAGAGACACGCGCGCCATGTGCTTGAGAAATGTCACTGCAAAGGATGAACAAAGTGGCGGCTCCTCCCTGTCCCCGACTATCGTTAAAGCAGATTTCCCCCCCCCTCTTAATATTCAGGATTGTGCAGCACCACAGAATATGCTGGTGCTATAAATGATTTTGTCGGCCTCAGGCTGGGGTCAGGAAAGGAAGTCCCCGGTCCTCGTGAACATGAATCTATATAAAGGTGATGAAAAGATACTGGGTGGAAATTAAAGGGGGGGCGGGCAGGGGGGCTTCTCTAAAGGGTCTGTGAAGTTACACTGGTGAAATATTGGCGCCGCTTTCTGCCCTCAAACCCCTCGGCCTGGTTTCTGTTAAACCGGTTGGTTTCCTCGTTGACTCTGGCCGCGCGCCAGCGCTTCATTCCCGGCTCACAGACTGTAAATCAGACTCCGGCCTCGCGGAAACCCTTTAGAGTTTGTTTACAAAGCACCAACATTTCGGCGATTTAATTCCGCGCTCAGCGTTTCGAGTACATTTCAGCGAACGTACAATAATTTCACCACAGGGTCACCGGCGTGCGCCGAAGATGGAGTCACCGAAACCCCACGAAAAAGTTGGAGAACATCACAGAAAACCGAACTGCAAAAAAAAAAGGCACTTTATTCAATTAATAAATCGCTCTGTTACAGAATAAACAAAACCATGTCTCTTAAGGTAACCGCGGTGTGGCTGCCCTCGGGGTGGTGCCGGCGGCGTGGCTGCTCTCGGGGTGGTGCCGGCGGCGTGGCTGCTCTCGGGGTGGTGCCGGCGGCGTGGCTGCTCTCGGGGTGGTGCCGGCGGCGTGGCTGCTCTCTGGTCACATATCCAGTCCTATGACATGAGGAATGCGCGGCTCCTGATTGGCTGAGCTCCCGGCAGCATTTCACAGTAACTGCAGGACCTTCAGACGTATCTTTTTATTTTGCTGCTTTTTTTGCTGATTAAGTGAATGGTTTAAAAACCAGAACATTCCGCCGGGGGGGGGGGGGGATGCTGGCACATTTTAAGAGCAAACCTAAATGGCTGTGAGTGCGTGACCTGTTCCTGATTCCCCCTCCCCGCTGTCAGATCTGATACAGTGTCCGCAGTTTGTATCGGTTTCTCGTGTTTTTTGACACAATGTTTCACATCGCGCCGGATATCGGGGGGGGTCACAGCTGGTTTGGGGTCGTCTCCTAAATGTCTGCGCGTTCACTCTGGGAAATGAGGGAATTCTGCGGATAAAGCCCCTTAGTCACAGATACACTCCGCAGTGTGGGGGAGGGGAGATGTGATAAGGTCCAGCGGGGGAGGGGGGGCACATTTCTTGCTCATTATTTCCACGGTATGACCCCCCCCCTTGCACAATCACTTTTCTGCAGAATCCTGATAATTGGCACTTTCTGAAGAAAGGAGGAAGTTTATTTTTCTCAGTTTTAACCTCAGAAATGCTGGAACCTTTTCCATTCTCTCGTGTGTCTATGCGATGGGAACACCCTGAGGTTATTATTCTGTCTGTCCCTGCTCAGAACCACGCAGGGACCTACGAGCACCTTCAAGACTTCCTGGCTGGGCCTGACCAGAGCCGGGGGGGGGGGAGGGGCACGACCAATACATGTGGCTGGGGCCCAGCGTCACCAGGTGCGAGGGTATGTTGAAGCCACAAGGCCCTTGTCTTGTTGCTCTCGAATTCCTGGTGGTCCAGTGGTGACAGCCGGGCCCCTATAGTCCCTGTTATAATCTGCTCCATGGTGATCTGATGTGCCGCCGCGCAATCTCTGTCCAGACCAAGGGGGCCCGGCTGTCACCACTGGACCGTCCTCCCCCAATTAACTAATTGCCCACGCTTTTTAAATTTACATTAATGATGGTGATGATTTAGTAAAGGGGCCCCAAATTTTCTGATATTTCCCTCTATATGTGTCACTGGGTGCATCCATTGTGTGATATTTTTTTGCCCCACTGTATAAAAATCCAGAAAATCACATTGTCTGATTTTTAAAGAATTTATTTGCAACTTATGGTAGAAAATAAGTATTTGGTCAATATCAAAAGTCCATCTCAATACTTTGTCATTTCCAACAAAGGATATATAACAGAGGTCAAACGGTTTCTGTAAGTCTTCACAAGGTTTTCACACATGGTTGCTGGTATTTTTGCCCATTCCTCCATGCAGATCTCCTCTAGAGCAGTGATGTTTTGGGGTTGTCGCTGGGCAACACAGACCTTCAACTCCCTCCAAAGGTTTTCTATGGGGTTGAGATCTGGAGACTGGCTAGGCCACTCCAGGACCTTGATATGCTTCTTACAAAGCCACTCCTTCGTTGCCCGGGCGGTGTGTTTGGGATCATTGTCCTGCTGAAAGACCCAGCCACGTTTCATCATCAATGCCCTTGCTGATGGAAGGAGGTTTTCACTCAAACTCTCACGATACATGGCCCCATTCATTCTTCCCTTTACACGGATCAGTCGTCCTGGTCCCTTTACAGAAAAACAGCCCCAAAGCATGATGTTTCCGCCACCATGCTTCACAGTAGGTATGGTGTTCTTTGGATGTAACTCCGCATTCTCTCTCCTCCAAACACGACGAGTTGAGTTTTTACCAAAAAGTTCTACTTTGGTTTCATCTGACCGTATGACGTTCTCCCAATCCTCTTCTGGATCATCCAAATGCTCTCTAGCAAACCTCAGGCGGGCCCGGACATGTACTGGCTTAAGCAGGGGGACACGTCTGGCACTGCAGGATTTGAGTCCCTGGGGGTGTAGTGTGTTACTGATGGTAGCCTTTGTTACTTTGGTCCCAGCTCTCTGCAGGTCATTCACTAGGTGGAGTTTGGAGTGTGTCTGTTTGAGGTTGTGGACAGGTGTCTTTTATAACAAGTTCAAACAGGTGCCATTCATCCAGGTAACGAGTGGAGGACAGAGGAGCCTCTTAAAGAAGACGTTACAGCCAGTCTGGTAAAATCCTTTTATAAATAAATAAATAGGTCCCCCCGCGTGGTTCTGGGATTTTTGCTCACCGTTCTTGTGATCATTTTGACCCCACGGGGTGAGATCTTGCGTGGAGCCCCAGATGGATGGAGATTATCAGTGGTCTTGTATGTCTTGCATTTTCTAATGATTGCTCCCACAGTTGATTTCTTCACACCAAGCTGCTGCCTATTGCAGATTCAGTCTTCCCAGCCTGGTGCAGCTCTACCAGTTTGTTTCTGGTGTCCTTCCACAGCTCTTTGGTCTTGACCGTAGTGGAGTTTGGAGTGTGTCTGTTTGAGGTTGTGGACAGGTGTCTTTTATAACAAGTTCAAACAGGTGCCATTCATACAGGTAACGAGTGGAGGACAGAGGAGCCTCTTAAAGAAGACGTTACAGCCAGTCTGTGACAGACAGAAATCTTGCTTGTTCGTTCTGTACTGTAAGTGACCAAATACTTATTTTCCACCATAATTTGCAAATAAATTCTTTAAGAATCAGACAATGTGATTTTCTGGATTTTTTTTTCTCATTTTGTCTCTCATAGTTGAAGTTACCTATGATGACAATTACAGGCCTCGCTCATCTTTCTAAGTGGCAGAACCTGCACAATTGGTGACTAAATACTTTTTTGCCCCACTATATGTGTCACTGGGTGCATCCATTGTGTATTTTCAGGCGGCCACCTCATATCAACGTTCCCTGTTGAGCCGGGGTACACAGGTGGCCGCTTCATATCACGGTTCCATGTTTAATGAAGGCTCGTCCTCTTCATCACATGGAAAGTGGTTGGTATGTATGTATGTATGTATGTATGTATGTATGTACAGTTGTGTTCAAAATTATTCAACCCCCACTGAAATTGAGTGTTTTGGCCAGTTTGACATTGATTTTGATCAAAGAGGCACGTGTAGGTCAGACAAATATAACATCTATATAATAAAAGAGTAAGGCTTTGGCTGTCCGTCGCCAAAGCCTTACTGCGCATGCGCGCGCAACCAGCGGCGGTTGGTTGCGCGCGCATGCAACCGCCGCGGCACGAGCCGGCTGCCGGCTCGCCGCGGCGGTTACACATGCACACAGCAGCCGGGTAGAGGCTGCGCTCGCAGCCTCTACCCGGCTGCCGCGCGCATCCAACCCCAGAGCGGCGAAGGGAAAGTTTCCTCCGCCGCTCGGGGGGTTGGATGCGCGCGGCAGCCGGGTAGAGGCTGCGAGCGCAGCCTCTACCCGGCTGCTGTGTGCATCTAACGGGTCCCCCGAGCGGCGAAGGGAAAGTTCCCTCCGCCGCTCAGGGGTAGGATGCGCGCGGCAGCCGGGTAGAGGCGCAGCCTCTACCCGGCTGCCGCGCGCATCCTACCCCCGAGCGGCGGAGGGAAAGTTCCCTCGCTTCCGCTTTGAAGGACCCAAGCCCCGGTCACGTGACCGCGGCTTGGGTCCTTCAAAGACCGGAAGCGGGGAAATCTTCACTTCCCTGGCGCCGCTCGACAGGTAAGTATGAGCGCTGGGGGGGGGGGTCCATATCCACGAGCTGGGGGACCATATCCACGACCTGGGGGCAAATCCACGTGCTGGGCAAATCCACGAGCTGGGGCGAATCCACGTGCTGGGCAAATCCACGAGCTGGGCACCTCCATGAGCTGGGGGCAAATCCATGTGCTGGGGGCAAATCCATGAGCTGGGGCAAATCCATGAGCTGGGGGCAAATCCATGAGCTGGGGGCAAATCCATGAGCTGGGGGCAAATCCATGAGCTGGGGGCAAATCCATGAGCTGGGGGCAAATCCATGAGCGGGGGCAAATCCATGAGCTGGGGCAAATCCATGTGCTGGGCAAATCCATGAGCTGGGGCAAATCCATGAGCTGGGCAACTCCATGAGCTGGGGGCAAATCCATGAGCTGGGGCAAATCCATGAGCTGGGCAACTCCATGAGCTGGGGGCAAATCCATGAGCTGGGGGCAAATCCCATGAGCTGGGGGCAAATCCCATGAGCTGGGGCAAATCCCATGAGCTGGGGCAAATCCATGTGCTGGGGGCAAATATCCATGTGCTGGGGCAGTATCCACATGCTGGGGCAATATCCACGTGCTGGGGCAGTATCCACGAGCTGGGGCAGTATACCCACAATAGACTGCCCTCTGGGCAGGCTGGGGCAGTATCCACATGCGGGGGCAGTATCCACGTGCGGGGGCAGTATCCACGTGCTGGGGCAGTATCCACGAGCTGGGGCAGTATATCCATGAGCAGGGGCAGTATATCCACAATAGACTGCCCTCTGGGCAGGCTTTACAACTAGTAACATTTATAATGAAATAACCACAAATGTCTTCTGTGCTCACATCATTATCAGTTTTATTCAACCCCCAAGTGACATTCAATCTTAGTACTTAGTACAACCTTTTACAGTTATAACAGCTTTTAAACGTGAAGCATAGCTTGACACAAGTGTCTTGCAGCCATCTACGGGTATCTTCGCCCATTCGTCATGGGCAAAAGCCTCCAGTTCAGTCACATTCTTAGGCTTGCGCACTGCAACTGCTTTCTTTAATTCCCACCAGAGGTTCTCAATCGGATTTAAGTCAGGTGACTGCGATGGCCACTCCAAAATGTTCCAGCCTTTAATCTGCAACCATGCTCTAGTGCAGTGGTCCCCAACCCTGGTCCTCAGGGCCCACTAACAGGCCAGATTTTGCAGATCACCTTGGGGAAATGCAGACTGAATCCTGCAATCACTGAGCAGCAAATCATAACACCTGTGCTGTGCTTCAGATATCTGGCAAACCTGGCCTGTTAGTGGGCCCTGAGGGCCTGGGTTGGGGACCACTGCTCTAGTGGGCTTGGGATCATTGTCCTGTTGAAAGGTCCAGCGTCTCCCAAGCCTCAGGTTTGTGACGGACTGCATCACATTGTCATCCAATATCTCCTGGTACTGAAGAGAATTCATGGTACCTTGCACACGCTGAAGCTTCCCTGTACCTGCAGAAGCAAAACAGCCCCAAAGCATGATTGACCCCCCGCCATGCTTCACAGTAGGCAAGGTGTTCTTTTCTTCATAGGCCTTGTTCTTCCTCCTTCAAACATAGCGTTGATCCATGGGCCCAAACAGTTCTAATTTTGTTTCATCAGTCCACAGAACACTATCCCAAAACTTCTGTGGTTTGTCCACATGACTTTTGGCATACTGCAGTCGACTCTTCTTATTCTTTGGAGACAGCAAGGGGGTGAGCCTGGGAGTTCTGGCATGGAGGCCTTCATTACGCAGTGTGCGCCGTATTGTCTGAGCTGAAACTTCAGTACCCACATCTGACAAATCTTTTCTCAGTTCCTCAGCAGTCACACGGGGACTTTTCTCCACTCTACGCTTCAGGTAGCGCACAGCAGTCGAAGTCAGCATCTTCTTTCTGCCACGACCAGGTAGCGTTTCAACAGTGTCCTTTGCCTTGAATTTGCGAATGATGCTTCCTATGGTCTCTCTTGGTATGTTTAACATCTTTGCAATCTTCTTATAGCCATTGCCCTTCCTGTGAAGAGTAATCACCTCTTCTCTTGTCTTCCTGGACCATTCTCTTGACTTCACCATGTTTGTAACCACACCAGTAAATGTCTAGAAGGAGCTGAGTATCAGTCATTTTAAAGCTGCCTAATTGGTGCTTATTGCTGCTCCGTGACATCCACAGGTGTTTTCAATACCTGATTGAAAACACTTGAATGAACCTCTGTTCTTCAGAGTGGTAGTCTTTAAGGGGTTGAATAATTGTGTCAATGAAGAATTCACAAAAGAAACATTTACTACTGTATTACAAAACCAATTGATGTCATTTTAGTTGCATATGGTTCTTTAAAAAGTCCTTGTAGGATTTCATTCTGAATACAATTACAAATGTCACTAAATTCCCTAAAACCCTTTACAGCATTGGGGGTTGAATAATTTTGAACACAACTGTATGTATGTATTCTCACAAGTCTCGAACCTGAGTGTCTGGTGGTTTTGTGCGATGAGAGTTGTGTGTGTGATTTATGTCAGGGCTGTATGTGCATGATGTGTGAATGTGTAAGGGCTGTATGTGTGTGTGATGACATGTGTATGTCATCTCTTCGTGTGTGTTGTGATAAAGGCACTGGCTGCAGGCGTCAATACTTCCTCTTTTATTGTGCACTCATAAAAGCAGCAGCGTACAGCAAAACATCAAATAGAATATAAAACAAACGCCTACTCCTTCATGCGGAGTCTGACTAAACATACAGGATGCCCTCTCTAGATATTGGTCAGCGAGGCCACTTCCTAATAAATGGAAAAATGAAATCTACTTCCCTTTTGACCTCAGGGTTCTTCCTTCCTTCCCTACTGTAGCCAGCACACAGACTGCACACCAAGAGGGAAACACACACTTAATCAGGCATTGTTTTAGGCTTAACCCTATAGTGGGAAAATGGCATTCTTCATACGCCTTCTAATATATTTATGGTCTACTACCCTGCCCCTAATCACAGTGTCACTGTGTGCGGATTATGTATTTGACAGCTTTGTGTTGGATCTTTTGTGTGTATAATAGTGATAAAAAAGGTACCACCACATACAGCTATACTGAGGCTGTATTCGTCCAGATGCCAAAATCCTATCTAATCTATATAAAATGATGTGATACAATGTGTATATATAGAGTATGTAAAACCGTCACAATGCTCTTTGGAACAGAACCTAAACTACAACCTCAGGTCCTGCGGGGGGAGGCGAGTGTATGAGCCCAGGATGCAGTGACACGAAGACAACAATATCGTTAACCAGGGGGTTTATCATTAGGGATGGGCGTTCGATTCGAACATTGGCCGTTCGAAAGTTCTCGAACATCGAACTTTTTGGGACGTTCGCCAAAAGTTGGAAAAAAGAAAAAGGATTTTGAATTTTATTTTTTTTTAACAAAAAATGCTTAAAAAATCTAAAAGTAAAGAGACTCTTTACTGCAGAATATTATAAGCAATGGTTTATTAGATCTTGAATTAAAACGGGAATATTTTTAACATTGAAGCCTATAGGATAAAACATCAGGCGGCCCAGGCCCTCTAATCAGGCACTGTAGAGGTCAGCCCGCTGGGGCCTCCCAAGGACCCGTTGCGGAGCATGCGGCTGCAGGATGACAGAGCTGCGACTACGGGCTGGCTGGCCTGGTGCATGTGGCGCAGGGAGGGAGCCACGGCAGATCCCCCCCCCCCCAACAAGGATCCAGGGAGCCCCCACTGGCCACCAGGCTAAGGTAAGGTTACACATTTTTAAAAAAAAAAAAAAAATCCGAGGACACCTTTTAAATGTCCCCGGAACATAAAATAAAACTTTTTTCTAATACTCCCCTGATTCCTGGATCCACAAACAAGCGCAGCCTCCTGTCAAGGCAACTACGCTCTCTGCTGCAAAAGACGTCGGGTTAAGCCGCTCACTGTCTATCCTAGACCCAGATAATGACTGCGTGGACAACAATCCCTGCGCACTCTTACCTATCCGTCCTCTCACACTCTCGCAACAGGCACGTAGAGCGCAAGAAAGTGGTCCCAGGATTGCAACGCAGTACCAATCTCTTGAATTGGGTAGTGACTACGTTTCCCACAATCCCTTTGCCCACTTTCTTAGTTACGCTGCCACCAGTTCCCCTGAACAATACGTGCGTCGCAGAGCTAAGCAACCCACTATCCGTCTATCCTAGACCCAGATATTGACTACACAGACAACAATCCGCCACTCGCTTACCCAACCGTTCCCAGCGACCGCAACTCACTATTTTGTAGCTACTCGAGCTTAACACAACAAGCAATACTCCAGTCTCTTTAGTTAGCGATGCAAAATGCGCAGCCGGCTTCCCCGCTACCCTAATAGCATATCTTCTCATTAAAGCTAGCATCAGACTGTAGAGGTGCTGCCCGGCAGTGTGTGGATTCATATGCTGCATTATTATACTGTAAAGGTGCTGCCCGGCAGTGTGCGGAATCATGTTACATTAATTATTATTCTTACAAATTTGGTTACTTAACCCGTTTGCATTTGGATTGTAATATTGTGACATCCAGGGCCCCGGATGCATGGTGCCGCCGACTGGCCGAATGCCAGGAGCTCCGGTGGCACCCGGAGCAGCTGTGAGTGATCAGGGGGCAGGGTGTGGCGTGATGACGCAGAGCCGCCGGGACCTTTTAAATCCGGAGCGCGCGCTGTACACCTTGCCTTGCCGTGGAGTTTCATTACCGCATCGCTAGCTTACCGAATCAGTTTGTATACTTGTTACTGACCCTGTTTGTTCTTAGGACCCGATCTGTTGCCAGCTTTGCCTGCCATTTGACTATTCTCTCTGTGTACTCCCTGCCTGTTCTGTTTGCCTCCTGTTGCTACTGGTGTGCGCCAATTCTCACCATATACAGTAGCGCAGTACTAGTGCCTAAACGTTGTTAACCTGGTTTTGTTGTACAACTACTCTCGCTCTGCGCCCCTGTCTGGTATATTCCGCTGCTTGTTACTGCTGGTGCGCTTCCATCCTGCCATACACTATAGCGCAGTAATATTTGGTTGCACTGACACGTGTACCAGATTCCAATCATTTTAATATTTGAATGTAGAGTCCAACCCTGCACTCTTCCACAATACCTCAGAGGGGTTACGGTGTGAAGGCACTAGCTGGCACCAAAGGTCCAATTTTAATGCACCTGTTGTTACTTTCATCAAAAGCCTGCATAAGTTTCACCATAATTTAGCCAAAAAAATCACTAAACTTGTTCTGCGTATCTTAAAACGTCTCTTTTCATACAGGCTGCCGCCCCAAGCAGTTGTTTATGAATAGATTAACTACTTCACTGCGGAGGACGCGCTCAGCGCATCCACCCGCAGTATCGTTCCTTGCGGAGGACGCGCTGAGCGCGTCCTCTTTGGGGACAGCGTTCGGTCGATCGCTGGACCCCCCCGGTGCGGGCTGACATCCTCGATGTCAGCCCAGAACCCCTGCCGGAGTAATTAGGTGTCATCGCGGGGGCGCGATGACACCTAATTCAGGCGCCCCCGCATGTGCGGAGGAGGCGCCTGAAAGGGAGGGGGGGTGGTCCTTCGGACCTCCCTCCTGATCGGCGGCGTGCAGGGGGTTAACCCAGGCACCGTTTGGAAGGGCACAGCCTGCCCTTCCAAATGGTACCTGGCATTTACCCCATGGGGGCCGGATCACGAATCGGCGCCGAAAAGCGCCAGTTCGTGATCCTTTCCCGGAGCTGGCCGACATCTTGGATGTCGGCCAAGCTTCCGGGAATGCCCCCTGAGGACTGGCATCATCGTGCAAAGCACGATGACGCCAGTCCTGGAGTTATCTCCACCATTGGTGGCAGTTAGGGGTTAAGGGGTTCCAATGAACCCCTTATCTGAGTATGAAAAAAGTTTTAAAAATATTTAATAAAAAAAAATAAAGGTTTCTTTTTTTTGGTTTGTTAATGCAGCAATATTGTTCCCTTTTCAATTATAATGTGAACAATAATGCTGCACTAACGATTTTTGTACGCGGTGCGTTTGTTAAAAATCGTGTAATTTTCCCCAAAAAAAATGTAACGAGACCCCATCTCTAATTTTTTTAACAAGCGCACCCCATACAAAATATAACCGCAATTGCTCGCATGTTAAAACGTGAAAAAAAAACACTTTACACGTTGTAAATTATTGAAAAATCATATTTTATTGCATTTTTTTGTTATAATATACAGACAGGACATGACGTATACATATAATAATGAGATATTATGAATCTGCCGAGTCTGGCGGAAAGAACGATATATAATATGTCTGGGTCATATACTAAAATAAGGCTTCAAAACACGTTTAAACGTGATGAGCGAAACAGGTAAAAATGACCTCAGCACAGAGGCGGGAAATGCCTCAGCAGCGAAAGGGTTAAAGGAAAACCATTTACCGTCATTTCAAATGTCATTTTTTTGGTTTTTACATATTTCTATACATCCTAGAAATCCGCCACTTCACGGCAGGTTATGGGGACCTCCTAGGCACAATATTTGAAGGAATTTTTTGTTTTTATTCTTAACCCTTATTTCATGGAAAACTCACTGTTCCTTTAAAAACTTATTTTTTTTTACTTTTTGTCCTTGTTTCCTGTCCCCCAGGGCACTACCCGGACCCCCATACACCTCTTATGGCCAATATCTTGCATATATGCCCTCTTGGAGGGCACTCTAAAAATTGAACGTTCGAGTCCCATTGACTTGTATTGAGTTCGAATCGTGTTCGCATCTGAACTTTTTCAAATGTTCGTGTTCGAATGCGAACTGAACACTGGGATGTTCGGCCCATACCTAACAAGAAAAGGGGACCCTGAATAAATAATAGGTATAGGAGGTGGCAGGACGAGATAGGAAGGAGATTACTAGACAATGTATAACCAAGAACACAGGAGTAGGCAACCTTTCTCTGCCCGAGGACCAGATGCAACAACTGTGAATGCATGGAGGGCCGCATTCACCTACAAAGCTAATAAATGATAATATTGTAATAACGCAGGATCCAGACACAAGTTTCGGGGGGGGGGGGCATTCTACCAGTTTTGGCCAAGAGCTGGTGTTGGGTTCGCAGTGACAGGCGGATATATATTGCCCCCAGCTGACATGGATATATATTGCCCCCAGTTCACATGGATATATATATTGCCCCCAGCTCACATGGGTGTAATATATATATATATAATTGCCCCAGCTCACATGGGTATATATATATTGCCCCAGCTCACATGGGTATATATATATTGCCCCAGCTCACATGGGTATATATATATTGCCCCCAGCTCACATGGGTATATATTTGCCCCCAGCTCACATGGATACACCACTGCCCCAGCTCACATGGATATGCCCCCAGCTCTCATGGATATGCCCCAGCACGCATGGATATACTGCCCCCAGCTCTCATGGATATTGCTGCCCCAGCTCTCACGGATATACTGCCCCAGCACGCATGGATATACTGCCCCCAGCTCTCATGGATATTGCTGCCCCCAGCACGCATGGATATACTGCCCCAGCACGCATGGATATACTGCCCCAGCACGCATGGATATACTGCCCCAGCACGCATGGATATACTGCCCCCAGCTCGCATGGATATGCCCCCAGCTTGCATGGATATGCCCCCAGCTCTCCTGGATATGCCCCAGCACGCATGGATATACTGTCCCCCAGCTCACCTCCTGCCGCCGCTTGATAGTCTCCCTATGAGCTTGGGCACTCACCTGTGGGAGCCGCGTGACCAGCCGCGATCTCGTGAGAACTCGGCTGGTGTCGTGGTTCCCCCAGGCGAGCGCCGAAGCTCCATGCCTTCGGACGCTCACAGGGAGCCGAACACGTGGCACACAGCATGCGCCGCCGCCCCTGTTAAGGCCCGCGGGTGTCTGATAAAATCACAGACACCTGGCCCGCGATAAAAGTCCGAAACCGGGGTTTCGGATTTTTATCGCGGGCCGGGTGTCTGTGATTCTATCAGACACCTGCGGGCCTTAACAGGGGTGGCGGGCCATAGGTTGCCGACCCCTGCAATAAGGGGTAACTGGACAACACAGGAATGGACCAGATAAATACACAGGAACACTGAATAACTAATAACACTGAATAACTAAACAGAAATCAACAGGAACAGAATAAAGGGAGAGGGGCTGAGGAGCAGAAGACACGGGGGGCAGGCAGCTGGCAAGGGGTGGATAATGTCCAGAGCAATATGGATGAAACAGGGTTACTTCGGGTTCCACAGGATCAGGAGTAATTATAGAGGGGTTACGGTGAGAGTCCAGGAATATGGGTTGTTAATAACTGAGGGTCACATTAGGAATCCAAAAACAATAGGTGCAGGGTCTAGACAACCATGAAGGTTCTTCTCGGTGGTGGATGAAGGGTCCAGGGAGTCACAGAGGGTCTTGGTGAACACAAAGGAGGGATTCTATGCGCAGTGTCCAATGAAGAGATAATCCAGAAGAATAGTCATGTGGCGTTCTGTAAATCAAATGGCTGGCAGCAAGCGTTAATACAAGGAAACTGTCACCGGCTGCACCTCGGCCTGATGCGCCTCGGCCTGATGCGCCTCGGCCTGATGCACCTTGGCCTGATGCACCTTGGCCTGATGCACCTTGGCCTGATGCACCTTGGCCTGATGCACCTTGGCCTGATGCACCTTGGCCTGATGCACCTCGGCCTGATGCACCTCGGCCTGATGCACCTCGGCCTGCTCCTTCTGAAATCCTGCCGTGGAAACCCCTGCCTTTATTTAAAAGACATTTTTCACTGCTGTTTATTTCCTAGATCTTTTGTCTTGTTTTCTTATCGGTGGATTTCCTGCTCCCGTGATTCTGTTACTCCGTATCTCTTCAGTTTCCAGTTATTCCTCAGTTACACCGTATTTATTCATTGTTCTCTTTGTTTTTCTTGTGATCTCAGTTGTATTCTTTAGTATTATTGTGTTTTTTTCATACTTGCATATACTGACTTATTTCATCGCATAGTGGGCTCGACCCGTAACCCTGCCACCTGAATCGTGACAGAAACCATGCAGGGGGTCTGGGACACGTTTAAACAGGTTGAGTGCAGGAGAGTCTGGCTTGACGGGTACAGCGCAGGATACTGACGTTGATGCTGAAGCACTCTGGGAAGGGAGCGGCCTTCTTTTGTAGGTGCACCCAAGCTGGTGATTAGTGCACCTGAGTGAGCTGAGCAGCAGAATGGATCTAGTCCAGTCTAGAGCCGTACCTTTTTCAGGTGCTGCCCAGCAGTGTTCAGAATGCAGCAGCGCTGGTTTTGGGGGGCATGACACCTTCCCATCTATGTGTCAGGACAAAATCAAATGACACGCTGACCACAGTCACTTCTCTCAAATATCTAGGTATGTGGTTGGACCCTAATCTATCCTTTTGCCCCACATCGAAAAACTCTCATCTAAACTTTACCCCAAACTAGGTGCCCTGTACAGAAACAAATCCTGCCTGAGCCCCGCGGTAAGAAAGCAGATTGTACAACAAATGCTTATGCCGGCTATTGACTACGGAATAGGCTGCTTCCACCAGCAGTTCACTCATCCTATAACCTCCGATCCAGGACCAGCACCTTACTTGCAATACCACAATACAAAAAGAAAGTGGCTCGATCCTCATTTTCCTACAGAGCACCGCAATTATGGAATAACCTCCCAGACGCCATCAAATCTTCCCCCAGTCTAAAGTCACTTAAGAGATCTCTATTAACATACCTCAATACAGCATGCGCCTGTAAACATGTAACATAGTGACTATATACAGAATGCACCTGTAAACCTGTAACACAGTGACTATACAGAATGCGCCTGTAAACATGTAACACAATGACTATATACAGAATGCACCTGTAAACATGTATCACAGTGACTATATACAGAATGCACCTGTAAACATGTAACACAGTGACTATATACAGAATGCACCTGTAAACATGTAACACATGTTTACAGGTGCATTCTGTATATAGTCACTGTGTTACATGTTTACAGGTGCATTCTGTATATAGTCACTGTAACACAGTGACTATATACAGAATGCACCTGTAAACATGTAACACAGTGACTATATACAGAATGCACCTGTAACACAGTGACTATATACAGAATGCACCTGTAAACCTGTAACACAGTGACTATATACAGAATGCACCTGTAAACATGTAACACAGTGACTATATACAGAATGCACCTGTAAACATGTAACACAGTGACTATATACAGAATGCACCTGTAAACATGTAACACAGTGACTATATACAGAATGCACCTGTAAACATGTAACACAGTGACTATATACAGAATGCACCTGTAAACATGTAACACAGTGACTATATACAGAATGCCTAGAAATGAGTGGGTACCCTCTATTGGCGCCTTTCCTGGATGTTCTAATTCTGAAAATAGCGCGCTGCTGCCTTTAGAGTTAATGGACAATGCTTTGCTGTATTGTCATAAAATACTAGGAGAAACCAATGAAACTCTTATGGGCGCTGCTCGCTACCTGGAAATTAATATTTCATATAGCAGTATCTATTCCGATGGATGGTACATAGTTTGCATAAATGATTACAGTGTGTGAATAGATTGGCATATAGGGATGAAAGTCCTTCAAATGAACACCGGTATAGCCAAAAGGAGCCTTTATGATTAATGTCTCTGTTCCTCGCCTCCGCTCACACGGATCTCCAAATGCCGCTCAGTATGGATGATAGGGGACGCAGTGTAAAATTAAAGGGATTTTATTTAAAATTGGGCATAACCTACAATAAAATAAACAGATGAGGGGTCCTACAGGACGCAATGCTGGCCCACAGCCCGAAGTGCGGGTAATCCTGACATTACCCAGGCGTCCTTAGCAAAAGTCTGAAGTGAAATTAAATTTCAGACGTTACCCGGGTAATCTGCAAAGTATCCAGAGGTTTCTGGGTAATCCGGTTTTCTGCTCTGTTTTAACCAGGTAATTCGCACATTACCCTCGTGTTGCTGGATAAAGTGTGATGTGCAACGAAACATCTGACGTTACCCGGGTAATCTGCAAAGTATCCAAACGCCTCTGGGTTCTCGGCTTTTCTTGGGGTTTCAGCAGGTTACAGTGACTGAATTCCGAGGATTACCCGGGTAAAGCTGCAAACTGGTATCTGACCCATAACAGTGTTTTTTGTTATTGTTAATGACATTGTATCCACAGTCACAAACTGCACTAAATAAGCGTCATGTGACTCTGTGCGTTAAATGTCTGAAATACAAGATATTATATAAAGAGTAACCTGATGCTTATTATGTTTTATAAATGATATATAATCACATATAACACATAATAAAGATCATGTAACTCTTTCACCTTCATATAAGAAACATATCCTGTTACTCTGTATATTCATTGTATCCGCAATACATTTTAATGTTTGTCTTTTACCATTTTCATTGATAACACACAGAGATAATAGCAAAATTCACTGTGACACAAGCGGGTTGGATGCTCTGCAGATTACCCGGGTGAAGCTGTGGATAGTCCTCAGATTACCCGGGTGAAGCCGTGGATAGTCCTCAGATTACCCGGGTGAAGCTGTGGATAGTCCTCAGATTACCCGGGTGAAGCTGTGGATAGTCCTCAGATTACCCGGGTGAAGCTGTGGATAGTCCTCAGATTACCCGGGTGAAGCTGTGGATAGTCCTCAGATTACCCGGGTGAAGCTGTGGATAGTCCTCAGATTACCCGGGTGAAGCTGTGGATAGTCCTCAGATTACCCGGGTGAAGCTGTGGATAGTCCTCAGATTACCCGGGTGAAGCTTCAGACTTGCACATTATTCGGGTAAAGTGTGAATTTTTCAGCTCTTCCAGACTGTTACCCAGGGGCCGTTGGTTAGTCCTAAAATTACCCGGGTAAAGTCCGACATTTTCATTTTTTTGCAGCTTTACCCAGCGGTTTTGGGTAATGTCAGGATTACCTGCGTAATCCTAGGATTAACCGCACTTCGGGCTTTACCCGTAACATATATATATACAGCAGAATGTAATATAATATGATAATATATAATATGATAATATGATACCTGATACACTATATATACAGTTTAATGTGATATATATAGCATAATATGATATGTATATACAGTGTAATGTTATATAATGTATGTACGATGTAATTTGATATGTTTATACAGTATATGATGTGATATAATATAAGGTGATCGGATGTGATATAATATGATATAATGTGAGTGATATGATCTAATGTGATATATTATGATATGATGTGTTGTGATGGAATGTGATATTTATTTATGTGCAGTGTGTATGAATGTACCACAGAGCTCCACAGCAATAAAACTCACAGTAATGTGCAATGTGTATGAGTGTGAGTTTTATTGCTGTGGAGCTCTGTGATACGCTCACACACACCGCACATTACTGTGAGTTCTCTTGCTAAGGAGATCTGGAATGTGCAGTGTGTCAGTAATGTACAGTATCTTTTAAAGTGGTCGTCAGTTTCCCACATTTGATACAGGGACTTTCTGTGCTGCAGTCTTCGCTGCAATGAGTGGGTGATGGCTACTGCAGCAGAGCCATCTGTAAATCTGAAGGGGGCGCAATGGATCCTCCAATTCGCTGCTGGGTCCAAATGGATTTTCTTTACACAATTTTCAAAAAGATTATTTTAATGAGTTAAGAAATAAATTCTTTAGCACACCAAGGTGCATGTGGGTGTTGCGTTGTAGGGGGTGGGGGTTTTATGGGTGTGGGTGCAGCACAAGGGGGGCGCCATGATGATTTATTGCCCGGGAGCCCCATTAGTTGTCAGTCTGCCCCATGGCAGATCATTTATGAATGTCGTGAATAGCAGGGGCCGAGTATTGAGCCTTGGGGTACACCGCAAGTGACTGGGAGCAGGTGGGAGGAGCTGCCAGAAATGGACACATATTGTGATCGGTCGGATACATATGATTGATACCAGATTAGCGTGTGATCACCAAGACTGGAGTTTTTTAGTTTTTGTAATAAGATGCCATAGTCTACTGCGTCAAAGGCCTTGGCAAAGTCAAAGAAGATGCTCCAGTTAGGTTTCCTTGTTCCATGTCAGCTTGGGTATCATTGCAAACTTTTAAAAGGGCGGTTGTAGTGGAATGATTTGGAGGAAAGCCGGATTGATCTGGGGTTAAATAGTGTGAAGATTGATAGTAATCACGTAATTGAGTTTAGACACATTTTTCCAAAATTTTGGACATTACAGGGAGCAATGATATCGGGCGGTAGTTGGATACTGTGAAGGAACCGTTCTCTTCCGTCTGTCCTGGCTCTCCAGACACCCCTTCGTTGCGGTCAGCCCGGCTACTGGGAGCGCTGTCCTCAGCGCCTCGAGCAGCTTGACCCGCCTGCTTCTGTTCCTCTGCCCTGGAGCCGTTAGGAATCTCCAGAAGGCCGCTCTCTGCCTTCTGAGGGTGATAGTGTATAGTGTAGCGTAGTTTGTAATAAAGACAACAGGCGCGGCTGTATGCTTTAAAACAGGATCCTCGCTCTCTGAGCTCTATGAGTTCTCAGACTTTTTAATGAACCAAACGCCACCATTTATGCTGAAGTCCAACAGTCATAATTTGCATACCCATACTAATTACATTAAATCATTTATTTACAATAAACATTCTTTACATTCTCTTAGCCTTTCAACTCACACAACATTTGTATATCCATTGTTCGAACACATCAGATTAAACACACACTATCAGAGATCCCTTGAATTAAATATGCAGCTAGATAATGGGAAAAGCCCTGGTGCATAAATTACACAGCAGTAAAGCTTGTTTACAGTATACACAAAAACACATTTACCTACAGGAATATAAGTATTTTTAAAACCAAAGCTACGCCATTTTACACTAAACTAAATTAAACTAAAACCAAACGATGTAAAATATATTTAAAACCACACGATAAAAATGAACATAAAGTCTCTTGGGGTTTGAAGCATGGAGCGTTACATCAGCTCCATGACAGATACTGTCATGGAACTGACGTAGCGCTCCACGCTTCAAACCCCAAGAGACTTTATGTTCATTTATATCGTGTGATTTTAAATATATTTTACATTGTTTGGTTTTAGTTTAAAGCTACACAATTTACACTAAACTAGTTTTAAATATACTTATATTCCTGTAGATAAATGTGTTTTTTGTTTAGCCAGCAAACAAGCTTTACTACGATGTAATTTATGCAACAGGGCTTTTCCCCCTTATCTGGCTGCATGTTTGATTCAAGAAGTCTGGGATAGTGTTTGTCTTTAATCTGATGTGTTAGAACAATAGATTATGTAAATGTTGTGAGCTAAAGGCTAAAGAATGTAAAGAATGTTTATTGTAAATATCTAACTGACATAATGTAATTAGAGACTTTAGGTACATGTTCACCATTTGGTATGCAAATTATAACTGAAGAGGACCTGAAGGAAACCTGCAGTGGTCTTGGAACCAACCAATCAGAACGGTTGGAATGGGTGGGAAGTTTGAATGTGCATTGCTGTATTTTGTATAAATACCCAGTGAAATCTTCCATAAAGAGAGAATCCAGTTGGAACATACAGCTCTCCCGGTGTCTCCTTCAACTACGGTACACTACACTCAACCTCAGAAGGCACAGAGCGGCCTTCTGGAAATGCAAAGAGGCTCCAAGGCAGAGGTTCAGATCAAGCAGATCTGGAGCTGCAGATCAGGCTGCTCGAGGCACTGAGCTCCAAGCAACTCAGACGCCGGACTGTTCTTGGCAAGGGGGTATCTGGAGAGTCAGGACAGGCGGAAGAGAACAGTTCCGTCACAGATACCAAAGTACTGTCACCACTTTTATGGATAGGTACCACTCTCGCAGTCTTCCAGAGTTTGGGTATGTATCCAGTCGCCAGTGATTCATTGATTAGGGTTGCGACAGGATTTGCAATTGCTGGGGCACTGATTTTCAGCAGCATTGCTGGTATTTGATCAGGTCCAGACTGGTATTTCATTTTTTGGTTACGGAGGAGTTTAGTAACGACACTGACAAGCACTGGTCTAAAACTGAATTTCTCTGCGATAAAGGGTCTCTGCACGGTTGGTGGGGCCTGACCCGTGTGTGACATTTCTGTAAATGTGTCATTCTTTAGTTTAGCAATCAGGGTGGTGGCGCATCCAACAAAATATTTATTAAAAGGCATTTGCTACATCTAGGGGGTGTTGCAGGATTTGGCCATTTACTTTGACGTCAACCGGTTGGAAGTGGACGGGGGGGTGCTTGTATGTTACTTATGATTTTCCAAAAAATTCTAGGGTTTGATAAGTTATTGTTTAAATTTTCATTGAAGTATTGGGCTTTAGCCATTTTTTTTGTTTTGTGATATGAGGTGATATAATGTTATATAATACGTGTATATTCTAATGTGATATGATGTGATATAATATTATATAATGTGATATGATGTGATGTAATGTAATATAATATGTGATATAATATTATATAATGCAAGGTGATGTGATATGATTGTGACAGGATGGTTGTCCATCGGCTGTCCTGCTCTCCAGATGCCCCTGCTGTGGATCAGCCCGACTACCAAGTGGCTTGGCACTCGGCGTCCCGAGTAACCTGATCCGCTGTTCCTGGGTGCTGGGAATGGCTTTGGTGTTGTTAGGGGCCGCTGTATGGAAGTGGTGCTGTTTGGGGTAGTGGATGTGAGGGTCCGCTGGTTCGGGTGCCCCGGGGCCGATTTGATGTTCCCCGGGGTCAAGTCCTGGGGAAAAAAAGTGAGGAACTCCCCCACGAATTCCACAACCCCTATTACCTGAAGAAAAAATATATATATCACGAGTATAGCAGTGCGTGGTGATACCATTTTTATTGGGTTAACATTACATTTAAAAGACAAGCTTTCAAGAGTGTAACCTCTCCTCTTCAGGTCTGGAAACTATACTATCACTACGTACAGGTAGACCAGTTGCCAAAATCACGAGTATAACACCTTATATATAATATATATATCACATACATATATATTTCCAGTCACAGACCCCCCAGAATTATATACACAGGCAGAGACCCCCAGAATAATATACAGTCAGGTCCAGAAATATTGGGACATGGACACAATTCTAACATCTTTGGCTCTATACACCACCACAATGGAGTTGGAATGAAACAAACACAATGTGCTTTAACTGCAGACTGTCAGCTTTAATTTGAGGGTATGTACATCCAACTCAGGTGAACGGTGTAGGACTTACAGCAGTTTGCAGATGTGCCCCCACTTGTTAAGGGGCCGAAGGTAATGGGACAATTGGCTTCTCAGCTGTTCCATGGCCAGGTGTGTGATATTCCCTCATTACCCCAATTACAATGTGCAGATAAAAGGCCCAGAGTTCATTTCAAGTGTGCTATTTGCATTTGGAATCTGTTGCTGTCAACTCTCAAGATGAGATCCAAAGAGTGAAGCAAGCCATCATTAGGCTCAAGAAACAAAACAACCCCATCAGAGAGATAGCAAGAACATTAGGCGTGGCCAAAACAACTGTTTGGAACATTCTCAAAAAGAAGAAATGCACCGGTGAGCTCAGCAACACCAAAAGACCCGGGAGACCACAGAAAACAACTGTGGTGGATGACCGAAGAATTCTTTCCCTGGTGAAGAAAACACCCATCACAACAGTTGTCCAGATCAAGAACACTCTCCAGGAGGTAGGTGTATGTGTGTCAAAGACAACAATCAAGAGAAGACTTCACCACAGTGAATACAGAGGGTTCACCACAAGATGTAAACCATTGGTGAGCCTCAAAAACAGGAAGGCCAGATTAGAATTTGCCTAACAAAGCCTTCACAGTTCTGGGACAAGATCCTATGGACAGATGAGGCCAAAATCAACTTGTACCAGAGTGATGGGAAGAGAAGAGAAGAGTGTCATGGAGCTGATGTAACGCTCCATGCTTCAAACCCCAAGAGACTTTATGTTCATTTATATCGTGTGTTTTTAAATATATTTTACATCGTTTGGTTTTAGTTTAGTGTAAAATGGCATAGCTTTGGTTTTAAAAATACTTATATTCCTGTAGGTAAATGTGTTTTTGTGTATACTGTAAACAAGCTTTACTGCTGTGTAATTTATGCACCAGGGCTTTTCCCATTATCTAGCTGCATATTTAATTCAAGGGATCTCTGATAGTGTGTGTTTAATCTGATGTGTTAGAACAATGGATATACAAATGTTGTGTGAGCTGAAGGCTAAGAGAATGTAAAGAATGTTTATTGTAAAAAACTGACTTAATGTAATTAGTATGGGTCTGCAAATTATGACTGTTGGACTTCAGCATAAATGGTGGCGTTTGGTTCATTAAAAAGTCTGAGAACTCATAGAGCTCAGAGAGAGGATCCTGTTTTAAAGCATACAGCCGCGCCTGGTGTCTTTATTACAAACTACTCTACACTCCACACTCACCCTCAGAAGGCAGAGAGCGGCCTTCTGGAGATTCCTAACGGCTCCAGGGCAGAGGAACAGAAGCAGGCAGGTCGAGGCGCTGAGGACAGCGCTCCCAGTAGCCGGGCTGACGGCAACGAAGGGGTGTCTGGAGAGCCAGGACAGACGGAAGGGAACGGTTCCTTCACAGAGTATGGAGAAGGAAAGGAACTGCTCATTATCCTAAGCATACCACCTCATCAGTGAAGCATGGTGGTGGTAGTGTCATGGCGTGGGCATGTATGGCTGTCAATGGAACTGGTTCTCTTGTATTTATTGATGATGTGACTGCTGACAAAAGCAGCAGGATGAATTCTGAAGTGTTTCGGGCAATATTATCTGCTTACATTCAGCCAAATGCTGCAGAACTCATTGGACGGCGCTTCACAGTGCAGATGGACAATGACCCAAAGCATACTGCAAAAGCAAGCAAAGAGTTTTTGAAGGTACAGAAGTGGAATGTTATGCAATGGCCAAGTCAATCACCTGACCTGAATCCCATTGAGCATGCATTTCACTTGCTGAAGACAAAACTGAAGGGAAAATGCCCCAAGAACAAGCAGGAACTGAAGACAGTTGCAGTAGAGGCCTGGCAGAGCATCACCAGGGATGAAACCCAGCGGCTGCTGATGTCTATGCGTTCCAGACTTCAGGCTGTGATTGACTGCAAAGGATTTGTAACCAAGTATTAAGAAGGGAAAGTTTGATTTATGATTATTATTCTGTCCCATTACCTTTGGTCCCTTAACAAGTGGGGGCACATCTGCAAACTGCTGTAAGTCCTACACCGTTCACCTGAGTTGGATGTACATACCCTCAAATTAAAGCTGACCGTCTGCAGTTAAAGCACATTGTGTTTGTTTCATTCCAACTCCATTGTGGTGGTGTATAGAGCCAAAGATGTTACAATTGTGTCCATGTCCCAATATTTCTGGACCTGGCTGTACACAGAACTGGACCCCCAGTATTATATACACAGCACTGGTTATATGGATATATTTGCCCCCAGCTCTCACATGTATATATTGCACCAGCTCTCACATGTATATAGTGCCCAGTTCTCAGATGGGTATATTGCCTCGGCCCCCAGCTCACCTCTACCAGGCCCGAAACAAGCTGGCCGCACATGGCCGGCGCCGCAACCTCGTGTTTTCCTCCTACGACTAGCGCTCACTTGCAGGAAATGCGCCGCTTGCCTGGGATCCAACAGAATTGCGGCTGGCTGTTGGATCCCAGGTGAGCGGCGCACTTCCTGCCAGTGGCTGCTAGTCGTAGGAGGAAAGGCAATGTGCGGCCAGCTTGACTCTGGCCACAGCGGGAAGCTGCGTTCCTGCTGTGGGAGAAGTGCGGGAACGCCGTTCCCGCAGGACTTGAGCCCTGGATGTTCCTCTTCTGGGGTAGGTAGCATTTCGGAAGACCGCTGAGTGTCTTCCGTGGTGAATGTGATTTGCCGTGAAATAAAACACCAGACGAGCTGTATGCCTTAAAACAGTGAATTGCTTTATTTAGGGGTCTCAACAGGGTCATTTATACAACTTCACACACACAGATTACCAAATCCCCCGCCCACACAACCCGCACTGATTGGCTCCTTTCCCAGCCTCTTGTTCCCTATCAGGTTCCTTTCAGGCTCCCTCATTGTCCAGGGGATTAGGCAGATGAGGTCTTGGAAAAGCCTCCAATCAGCTGGCTTGCTCCATCTTGCCCTTTCAGGCTCCCTTGAGTGCAGCTTTCACGTCCGTGATGGTGCACAAAAGTACGTCCGTGATGGCATGAAATAAAGGCCAATGGAGTCCCACACACGAAGTACGTCCGCACTGAACTACGGACGCAAGTTAGGCAAGAACGTACAACCCCTAGAATGGCCGCACAAAGTGCGCTACGTCCGCACAGCTTTGTGTGTGAGTGATGGAAGTGGTCAGACGGACTGCATTTATACATCCAGCATTTTTGACGGACAAAATGTTTTTCATATTAATTTATTTTCCATCTACATCCATCAAAAAATAAGTCAGTGAAAAAAACGGACTGTGTGGCCACTACGGCGTCTTCCATCAGAAAGTGCGTCCGTACAAAATGCGCTCGTCTGACCCTAGCCTAAGGCTAGGGTCAGACTGAGGCAGTGCGAACGCGCGTTCTGGCGCACTTAATCACGGCCGCACTAGCAGCAGATGCCGGGCAATGACGGCCAATATACGAAGTATGGTCGCACAAAAGTCCGGCTGCGCAACGCAAGTGGAAAATGAAAGCATTTTTTCGAGAACGTGAAACCACTAGTACTGACGTACAGAGTGCGCTGCGTCCGCTAGCGGCGTGTGTGTGTGATTAGGAGATGTCAGACGCTGCTAATGTCCGGCCAACATAACGTCCAGACACAAAAAGTGTTTTATTGATGATCCGTACAAAATCACGGACGAAAATGCGCATAGTATGACCGGTATCGCGTACTCCATGAAAAAATACGTCCAGTCGTTCGAACGCACTTTTTCACAGACAACATAAAAATGCGTTCGTCTGACCCTAGCCTAAAATGATTTAAAACGAAAAAATAAATAAATTATGCAGCATTTGAATCCGCACACTGCTGCATTAATTATACCACAGAGAGGCGCTTCCCAGCAGTGAGTGGATTCATATGCTGCATTAATTATACCACAGAGAGGCGCTTCCCAGCAGTGTGAGGATTCATATGCTGCATTAATTATACCACAGAGAGGTGCTTCCCAGCAGTGTGAGGATTCATATGCTGCATTAATTATACCACAGAGAGGCGCTTCCCAGCAGTGAGTGGATTCATATGCTGCATTAATTATACCGCAGAGAGGTGCTTCCCAGCAGTGTGTGGATTCATATGCTGCATTAATTATACTGCAGAGAGGTGCTTCCCAGCAGTGTGTGGATTCATATGCTGCATTAATTATACCGCAGAGAGGCGCTGCCCAGCAGTGTGTGGATTCATATGCTGCATTAATTATACCGCAGAGAGGCGCTTCCCAGCAGTGTGTGGATTCATATGCTGCATTAATTATACCGCAGAGAGGCGCTTCCCAGCAGTGTGTGGATTCATATGCTGCATTAATTATACTGCAGAGAGGCGCTTCCCAGCAGTGTGTGGATTCATATGCTGCATTAATTATACTGCAGAGGTGCTTCCCAGCAGTGTGTGGATTCATATGCTGCATTAATTATACCGCAGAGAGGCGCTGCCCAGCAGTGTGTGGATTCATATGCTGCATTAATTATACTGCAGAGAGGCGCTTCCCAGCAGTGTGTGGATTCATATGCTGCATTAATTATACTGCAGAGAGGCGCTTCCCAGCAGTGTGTGGATTCATATGCTGCATTAATTATACTGCAGAGAGGGGCTTCCAGCAGTGTGTGGATTCATATGCTGCATTAATTATACTGCAGAGAGGTGCTTCCCAGCAGTGTGTGGATTCATATGCTGCATTAATTATACCGCAGAGAGGCGCTGCCCAGCAGTGTGTGGATTCATATGCTGCATTAATTATACCGCAGAGAGGTGCTTCCCAGCAGTGTGTGGATTCATATGCTGCATTAATTATACCGCAGAGAGGCACTTCCCAGCAGTGTGTGGATTCATATGCTGCATTAATTATACCGCAGAGAGGCGCTTCCCAGCAGTGTGTGGATTCATATGCTGCATTAATTATACAGCAGAGAGGTGCTTCCCAGCAGTGTGTGGATTCATATGCTGCATTAATTATACTACAGAGAGGTGCTTCCCAGCAGTGTGTGGATTCATATGCTGCATTAATTATACAGCAGAGAGGTGCTTCCCAGCAGTGTGTGGATTCATATGCTGCATTAATTATACCGCAGAGAGGCGCTTCCCAGCAGTGTGTGGATTCATATGCTGCATTAATTATACCGCAGAGAGGCACTTCCCAGCAGTGTGTGGATTCAAATGCTGCATTAATTATACCGCAGAGAGGCGCTTCCCAGCAGTGTGCGGATTCATATGCTGCATTAATTATACCGCAGAGAGGCGCTTCCCAGCAGTGTGCGGATTCATTTGCTGCATTAATTATACCGCAGAGAGGCGCTTCCCAGCAGTGTGTGGATTCATATGCTGCATTAATTATACCGCAGAGAGGCGCTTCCCAGCAGTGTGCGGATTCATATGCTGCATTAATTATACCGCAGAGAGGCGCTTCCCAGCAGTGTGCGGATTCATTTGCTGCATTAATTATACCGCAGAGAGGCACTTCCCAGCAGTGTGAGGATTCATATGCTGCATTAATTATACCGCAGAGAGGTGCTTCCCAGCAGTGTGTGGATACATATGCTGCATTAATTATACTGCAGAGAGGCGCTTCCCAGCAGTGTGTGGATTCATATGCTGCATTAATTATACTGCAGAGAGGTGCTTCCCAGCAGTGTGTGGATTCATATGCTGCATTAATTATACTGGAGAGAGGCGCTTCCCAGCAGTGTGTGGATTCATATGCTGCATTAATTATACCGCAGAGAGGTGCTTCCCAGCAGTGTGTGGATTCATATGCTGCATTAATTATACCGGAGAGAGGCGCTTCCCAGCAGTGTGTGGATTCATATGCTGCATTAATTATACCGCAGAGAGGTGCTTCCCAGCAGTGTGTGGATTCATATGCTGCATTAATTATACTGCAGAGAGGTGCTTCCCAGCAGTGTGTGGATTCATATGCTGCATTAATTATACTGGAGAGAGGCGCTTCCCAGCAGTGTGTGGATTCATATGCTGCATTAATTATACTGCAGAGAGGTGCTTCCCAGCAGGTGTGTGGATTCATATGCTGTATTAATTATACTGCAGAGAGGCGCTTCCCAGCAGTGTGTGCATTCATATGCTGCATTAATTATACCGCAGAGAGGTGCTTCCCAGCAGTGTGTGGATTCATATGCTGCATTAATTATACCGCAGAGAGGCACTTCCCAGCAGTGTGTGGATTCATATGCTGCTTTAATTATACCGCAGAGAGGTGCTTCCCAGCAGTGTGTGGATTCATATGCTGCTTTAATTATACCACAGAGAGGCGCTTCCCAGCAGTGTGTGGATTCATATGCTGCATTAATTATACTGCAGAGAGGTGCTTCCCAGCAGTGTGTGGATTCATATGCTGCATTAATTATACCGCAGAGAGGCACTTCCCAGCAGTGTGTGGATTCATATGCTGCATTAATTATACCGCAGAGAGGCGCTTCCCAGCAGTGTGTGGATTCATATGCTGCTTTAATTATACCACAGAGAGGCGCTTCCCAGCAGTGTGTGGATTCATATGCTGCATTAATTATACTGGAGAGAGGCGCTTCCCAGCAGTGTGTGGATTCATATGCTGCATTAATTATACTGCAGAGAGGTGCTTCCCAGCAGTGTGTGGATTCATATGCTGCATTAATTATACTGGAGAGAGGCGCTTCCCAGCAGTGTGTGGATTCATATGCTGCATTAATTATACTGCAGAGAGGTGCTTCCCAGCAGGTGTGTGGATTCATATGCTGTATTAATTATACTGCAGAGAGGCGCTTCCCAGCAGTGTGTGGGTTCATATGCTGCATTAATTATACCGCAGAGAGGTGCTTCCCAGCAGTGTGTGGATTCATATGCTGCATTAATTATACTGCAGAGAGGTGCTTCCCAGCAGTGTGTGGATTCATATGCTGCATTAATTATACCGCAGAGAGGCACTTCCCAGCAGTGTGTGGATTCATATGCTGCTTTAATTATACCGCAGAGAGGTGCTTCCCAGCAGTGTGTGGATTCATATGCTGCTTTAATTATACCACAGAGAGGCGCTTCCCAGCAGTGTGTGGATTCATATGCTGCATTAATTATACTGCAGAGAGGTGCTTCCCAGCAGTGTGTGGATTCATATGCTGCATTAATTATACTGCAGAGAGGCGCTTCCCAGCAGTGTGTGGATTCATATGCTGCATTAATTATACCGCAGACAGGCGCTTCCCAGCAGTGTGTGGATTCATATGCTGCATTAATTATACCGCAGAGAGGCGCTTCCCAGCAGTGTGCGGATTCATATGCTGCATTAATTATACCGCAGAGAGGTGCTTCCCAGCAGTGTGAGGATTCATATGCTGCATTAATTATACCGCAGAGAGGTGCTTCCCAGCAGTGTGTGGATTCATATGCTGCATTAATTATACTGCAGAGAGGCGCTTCCCAGCAGTGTGTGGATTCATATGCTGCATTAATTATACTGCAGAGAGGTGCTTCCCAGCAGTGTGTGGATTCATATGCTGCATTAATTATACTGGAGAGAGGCGCTTCCCAGCAGTGTGTGGATTCATATGCTGCTTTAATTATACCGCAGAGAGGTGCTTCCCAGCAGTGTGTGGATTCATATGCTGCTTTAATTATACCGCAGAGAGGTGCTTCCCAGCAGTGTGTGGATTCATATGCTGCATTAATTATACCGCAGAGAGGCGCTTCCCAGCAGTGTGTGGATTCATATGCTGCATTAATTATACCGCAGAGAGGCGCTTCCCAGCAGTGTGTGGATTCATATGCTGCATTAATTATACCGCAGACAGGCGCTTCCCAGCAGTGTGTGGATTCATATGCTGCATTAATTATACCGCAGAGAGGCGCTTCCCAGCAGTGTGTGGATTCATATGCTGCATTAATTATACCGCAGAGAGGCGCTTCCCAGCAGTGTGTGGATTCATATGCTGCATTAATTATACCGCAGAGAGGCACTTCCCAGCAGTGTGAGGATTCATATGCTGCATTAATTATACCGCAGAGAGGTGCTTCCCAGCAGTGTGAGGATTCATATGCTGCATTAATTATACCGCAGAGAGGCGCTTCCCAGCAGTGTGTGGATTCATATGCTGCATTAATTATACTGCAGAGAGGTGCTTCCCAGCAGTGTGAGGATTCATATGCTGCATTAATTATACTGCAGAGAGGTGCTTCCCAGCAGTGTGTGGATTCATATGCTGCATTAATTATACCGCAGAGAGGTGCTTCCCAGCAGTGTGTGGATTCATATGCTGCATTAATTATACCACAGAGAGGCGCTTCCCAGCAGTGTGCGGCTTCATATGCTGCATTAATTATACTGCAGAGAGGTGCTTCCCAGCAGTGTGTGGATTCATATGCTGCATTAATTATATCGCAGAGAGGCGCTTCCCAGCAGTGTGCGGATTCATATGCTGCATTAATTATACTGCAGAGAGGCGCTTCCCAGCAGTGTGTGGATTCATATGCTGCATTAATTATACCACAGAGAGGCGCTTCCCAGCAGTGTGCGGCTTCATATGCTGCATTAATTATACTGCAGAGAGGTGCTTCCCAGCAGTGTGTGGATTCATATGCTGCATTAATTATACTGCAGAGAGGTGCTTCCCAGCAGTGTGTGGATTCATATGCTGCATTAATTATATCGCAGAGAGGCGCTTCCCAGCAGTGTGCGGATTCATATGCTGCATTAAATTACTGCAGAGAGGCGCTTCCAGCAGTGTGTGGTTTCATATGCTGCATTAATTATACCGCAGAGAGGTGCTTCCCAGCAGTGTGTGGATTCATATGCTGCATTAATTATACTGCAGAGAGGCGCTTCCCAGCAGTGTGTGGATTCATATGATGCATTAATTATACCGCAGAGAGGCGCTTCCAGCAGTGTGTGGATTCATATGCTGCATTAATTATACTGCAGAGAGGCGCTTCCCAGCAGTGTGTGGATTCATATGCTGCATTAATTATACCGCAGAGAGGCGCTTCCAGCAGTGTGTGGTTTCATATGCTGCATTAATTATACTGCAGAGAGGCGCTTCCCAGCAGTGTGTGGATTCATATGCTGCATTAATTATACCGCAGAGAGGCGCTTCCCAGCAGTGTGTGGTTTCATATGCTGCATTAATTATACTGCAGAGAGGTGCTTCCCAGCAGTGTGTGGATTCATATGCTGCATTAATTATACTGCAGAGAGGTGCTTCCCAGCAGTGTGTGGATTAATATGCTGCATTAATTATACCGCAGAGAGGCGCTTCCCAGCAGTGTGTGGATTCATATGCTGCATTAATTATACCGCAGAGAGGCGCTTCCAGCAGTGTGTGGATTCATATGCTGCATTAATTATACTGCAGAGAGGCGCTTCCCAGCAGTGTGTGGATTCATATGCTGCATTAATTATACCGCAGAGAGGCGCTTCCCAGCAGTGTGTGGATTCATATGCTGCATTAATTTATCCGCAGAGAGGCGCTTCCCAGCAGTGTGTGGATTCATATGCTGCATTAATTATACCGCAGAGAGGTGCTTCCAGCAGTGTGTGGATTCATATGCTGCATTAATTATACCGCAGAGAGGCGCTTCCCAGCAGTGTGTGGATTCATATGCTGCATTAATTATACTGCAGAGAGGTGCTTCCCAGCAGTGTGTGGATTCATATGCTGCATTAATTATACTGCAGAGAGGTGCTTCCCAGCAGTGTGTGGATTCATATGCTGCATTAATTATACTGCAGAGAGGTGTCCAGCGTGTGTGGAATTCATATGCTGCATTAATTATACCGCAGAGAGGCGCTTCCCAGCAGTGTGTGGATTCATATGCTGCATTAATTATACTGCAGAGAGGCGCTTCCCAGCAGTGTGTGGATTCATATGCTGCAACTATCGAATTCGAAATGAACTATCGAATTGATCTAAACAATCCGAAATTACGGAATCTGCAATGGGACCGAAAAATACGATGACCGAAATGGAATCGAAATCACGAATGGGACGAAAATGACTTGTGATTTTACAAATTTCACGTTCATACGAAATAATGAAATTTAGTTTCGTACCGGACGTATTTCGTAATCTTATCCGATTCGGAAAATCGGCCGAATCCGAAGCACTGAGGCTAGGGACAGATGAGCGCATTTTCTGCAGCCACCGTAAAAATGTATGTCGATGCTTGCGCACGCATTTTTTCACGGAATACGCTTAAGTGGTCAGACGATGCGCAATTCTGGACGTATTTCATGACGGTGGGGTAAAAAGAAGTCTAGGGAAATCCGGCTGTTTGAACGTTATGTAGGCCGCACACTAGCAGCGTCTGACATCTCCTAATCACGCACACACGCTGCTATGCGGCCGCAGCGCACTCTGTACGTCAGTACCAGCGGTTTCACGTTCTGATAAAAATGCGTTCATTTGCCGGTTGCGTGGTGTCGGCGCACTTTTGGACGCCCGTACTGCGTATATTGGCCGTCATTGGCCGTTATGTGCTGCTACTGCCGCCGTGATTTAGTGCGTCTGCACGCGCGTTCCGACTGCCCCACTCTGACCCTAGCCTTAATCGGACTGATTCGTGAAAAAAACGAATCAGTCCGAATCGAAACGCACATCCCTAATATATATGATATAATATAATGTATATACCGTATAAGGTGATATTATGTCATAGAAAAATGTCGGCAGATAAGAACCTTTCGGCCCATCTAGTCTGCCCAATTAGGCTAGGGTCAGACTGAGGCAGTGCGAACGTGCGTTCTGGCGCACTTAATCACGGCCGCACTAGCAGCAAATGCCGGGCAATGACGGCCAATATACGAAGTACGGTCGCACAAATGTCCGGCTGCGCAACGCAAGTGGAAAACGAACGCATTTTGTCGAGAACGTAAAACCGCTAGTACGGTTGTACAGAGTGCGCTGCGTCCGCTAGCGGCGTGTTTGCGTGATTAGGAGACGTCAGACACTGCTAATGTCCGGCCAACATAACGTCCAGATGCACAAAGTGTTTTATTGATGATCCGTACAAAATCACGGATGCAAATACGCATCGTATGACCGCTATCGCGTACTCCGTGAAAAAATGCGTCCATTCGTTCGAACGCACTTTTTCACAGACAACGTGAAAATGCGTTCGTCTGACCCTAGCCTTACATGGATACTTTACCTGGATTTATCTTTTGTTTAGGATAGCCTTATGCCTATCCCATGCCTGCTTAAATTCAATTACTGTTTTGGCCTCTACCACTTCTACTGGAAGACTGTTCCATGTATCCACCACCCTCTCAGTAAAATAATGCTTCCTGATGTTACTTTTAAACCTTTGCCCCTCTAATCTAAGACTATGTCCTCTTGTTTTGCTACTTTGTTTCCTTTTAAATATACTCCCTTCCTCTACCATGTGATCTATAATATAATGTATAATGTGATTATAATGTATATACAGTATAATGTTGTATTCTATCATGTGATATATTGTGATATACTGCTGTGTAAAGGGTGTATATTTAGATGTAAATGACACACTATCAGGGTTATTCAGAGAGAGGTGAAAACCAGGAGAACTGGCAGTGGCAGGAGAAGAGAACAATCTAGGCTAAATAGCCGATGTGGAAAGTGAGATAAATGGGATAATTTTTCTGGTTTGGGTATTTTGACCTAGAATTTTCACTTCTCCAGTCATTTTCCTGAGTTTCACCTCTCTCTGAATAACCCTGTATGACCTTTGGGTTGTGTTATATTGTCGGGTAATGACGTATTTTGTGCCTGTATTCGGCCGATATTAAGAAAGAGTCAGTAATCGTTTCTTCCGTTATTAAACAGCACAGGGAAGTCTGGCAGAATGCGCCCTCATGAAGCATGGCCGCTGGGACTTCCAAAGCCACACGTCATCGTTCCGCCCCTACCTTAGGCCAGCTCACTGGCAGAAAACGCTGTGTCTATTGGCTGCGGGTTTGTGATGTCACCGGGCTCCCAGGACAGAGCGAAGTTCACAAAGTGAGTTCAGTTTCTCCGACAGGCAGGAAGGAAGGAAGCCTAAACAACGGAACGACACGAGAACTACCGCGCCGGGCCGGGAACCTCCGAGGTCAACCGAACTGCCAGCTCAGGGGGTAAAAACCATGTGAACTATGGACTGATACCCTGACCAGGGGCAGAACACAGCTCGACGCTCCGACCCGGGGCAGAACACAGCCTGATACCTTGACCTGGGGCAGAACACAGCCCGACACCCCAAACCAGGGCAGAACACAGCTCGACGCTCCGACCCAGGGCAGAACACAGCCCGACACCCCAACCCAAGGCAAAACACAGCCCGACACCCTGACCTGGGGCAGAACACCGCCTGATACCTCGATATGGGGCAGAACACAGCCTGATACCTCGACCTGGGGCAGAACACAGCCCGGCACCCCAAACCAGGGCAGAACACAGCTCGACGCTCCGACCCGGGGCAGAACACAGTCTGATACCTTGACCTGGGGCAGAACACCGCCTGATACCTCGACATGGGGCAGAACACAGCCTGATACCTCGACCTGGGGCAGAACACAGCCCGACACCCCAACCAGGGGCAGAACACAGCCCGACACCCCAACCAGGGGCAGAACACAGCCTGATACCTCGACCTGGGGCAGAACACAGCCCGGCACCCTAAACCAGGGCAGAACACGGCTCGACGCTCTGACCCGGGGCAGAGCACAGCCTGATACCCCAATCCGGGGGGCAGAACACAGCCCGGTTAATACCTTAACACCCCCCTCAACTGGGACAGAACACAGCCTGATGTACCTCACGGGGCACTAGAACTGGGTCTGTCTCCCTCCTGCTAACATCCCCTGACCGGGGTGAGGGGTGTTACACCTGGGGCCATCATGAGCATTGAGCGGCATCGGGGGGCACTCTGTATGGTCACCCTGCGCACCGCCTGGCATCTCCACTGAGACTACCCTGAAACGCTGAAGGAGCAGGAACGATCCCCCACCCGTCCGCTAACCCGCATCCCCCGCCGGCTGACCCTCGCCATGCGTCTGACGCTGCACAAGAAGAAGATCGTCGCCCTGCTGGCGCTGCTGGGCACAACGTTCTGTGTGTACCTTCTTTTTTCCTCCTCCTCGGTGGAGGACCTGGACTCTCGCCTGGCCGCCCCCACTGCTCGGACCAACCTCTCTGGCTTCCAGCTGCCTCGCGGCTCCCCCCAGGAGATGAGGCTGGCCGCGTACCGCCACAACATGCGCCAAACCGTGCTGAACGCCCAGCTTTTTCCTGGGGCCCCAGAGCAGGTGGTGGTGGTGCAGGTGCGTGGTGGGCCAGGAAGTGGTCCTCGCCTGCAGCTGCTAGTGGACTCCTTGAAGGCAGCAGGCCCTGGGGCCACCAGCCACCTCCTGCTGGTGATTAGCCTGGAGAAGCCGTGCCCCGAGGCGGCCGAGGTCATACGATCTATAGACTTCTGTCGGGTGTTGCCGATCTTCTACCCGTACAGCCTGAGCTTCTATCACGACGAGTTCCCCGGCGCCGACCCGGCCGACTGCTTCCGCGACTTGCCCAAGGAGTCGGCCATCCTGAAGGGGTGCAATAACGCTCAGTACCCTGACAGCCACGGACACTACCGGGAGGCGGCCTTCACCCAGGACAAGCACCACTGGTGGTGGAAGCTGCACTACACCTGGGAGAGGGTGAGGGAGGTGAGCGGGTACAGCGGGCACGTGCTCTTCGTGGAGGAGGGCAGCTACCTCCTGCCGGACTGGTCTCACACCCTGCGCCTCATGCAGAGAGAGTGCCACGAGGAAGACTGCCAGATCCTGAGCCTGGGGGGCATCACCAGCTCTGAGCCCCCTGCAGATCCCCAGCATGTGGAGGTGGGCAGTTGGGTGGCACCTAAACACAGGTCGGCCGTCTCCATGCCACGGGCGCTCTACTACAAACTGATGGGCTGCCTGGCCGAGTTCTGCACCTACGACGACTACAACTGGGACTGGAGCTTGCAGCACGTGTCGGCTGCCTGTCTGGCCCACCCTCTGATGGTCATGTCCGTTGAGTTGCCCCGGGTATTCACCCTCCCAGCCATGGAGGATACAGGTGTGGCGTGTGGGCGCACGGGGCCCTGTGTCAGCGCAGACAGCGCCTCCGAGGCTCTCAGGGCGCAGGTGAGGGAGCTGAGCGGCCGCCTCTTCCCAAAAAGCCTGACGGTGGCCGTGCGGCAGCAGGAGACGCGCAACCCACCGCAGGTGAAGAATGGTGGCTGGGGGGACATCCGAGACCACTCGCTGTGCCAGTCTTATGCCAGGCTGTGAGGTGCCGGCCTGTCTGGGAGGGTCGAGGTGACTCTCTACCCGCAGGACGGTGCCGCGAACTGTGACCAAAGTCCACGCACTTTCTCAGGAATTCCAGAACAGACTTTAACCAAAATTGCTGCTTCTTTCCTCATTTTGTGCCGTTTTGTGCCTTACGGTGTCTGGGAATCACGTTATGGCTTCTCAGCCATTTTACCGTTTCCTGCCTTTCTGCTTGGGGGGGTTTATTCACCAATCGGGGGGGGGGGTTGTCTGTGGGAATCGGTGAGGGGGATTACACCTTTTATGCCAAATTTTTAAGAATTTCTCCGGCACGGCCAGTTTTTTTCTCTCTCCTTTTTTGACCTAAATTCCCCATTTAGTGAATAAGTCCCTGGGCTGGGGTGGGGGATTTTGGTGTTAACTCATGATGTCATACTGCAGGTGTGGTAGAAACGCAGGAATCAAAGACCAAACGCTGTGTATTTGCTGCCGTTATTGTGCCGGTCGGCGCGGCCGGTTTTTATGGTTATTTTATGCCGGGTTAATGTAACGGTGATAAAACAATAAAACACCACGTGCCTCATCAAAGCACCGGGTCTGCGTCTGGACTGTTTTGCTGCTGCTGGTGGACTGGCGCTGGCGGCTGGGCCAGGTGTGTACCCCACTATCTTAAAACACCTGGGGGGTACATCCTGGTACCTGGGATTAAAAGGAGGCGGTGCCTGTGCAGGTCCTGGAAAGGGGGTTAAAAAGAGGCGGTGCTTGGGCTTGCACCGGGAAAAGGGGTTAAAAGGAGGCGGCGCCCATGCTGGCTCCAGGAAAGGGGGTTAAAAGGAGGCGGTGCCCGTGCCGGTCACAGTAAGGGGGGGGTTAAAGGGAGGTGGTGCCCGTGCCGGTCACAGTAGGGAGGTGGTGCCCGTGCCGGTCACAGTAAGGGGGGGGTTAAAGGAGGTGGTGCCCGTGCCGGTCACGGTAAGGGGGGTTAAAGGGAGGTGGTGCCGTGGTCACAGTAGGGAGGTGGTGCCCGTGCCGGTCACAGTAAGGGGGGGGTTAAAGGGAGGTGGTGCCCGTGCCGGTCACAGGGTAAGGGAGGTGGTGGTTAAAGGGAGGTGGTGCCCGTGGCCGGTCACGGTAAGGGGGGGTTAAAGGGAGGTGGTGCCCGTGCCGGTCACGTAAGGGGGGTTAAAGGGAGGTGGTGCCGTGCCGGTCACGGTAAGGGGGGTAAAGGGAGGTGGTGCCCGTGCCGGTCACAGTAAGGGGGGGTTAAAGGGAGGTGGTGCCCACGCCGGTCACGGTAAGGGGGGGTTAAAGGGAGGTGGTGCCCGTGCCGGTCACAGTTAGGGGGGTTAAAGGGAGGTGGTGCCGTGCCACAGTAAGGGGGGTTAAGGGGGTGGTGTCCGTGCTGGTCGCAGTATGGGGGGTTAAAGGGGGGCGGTTCCCGCGCCGGTCACAGTATGGGGGGTTAAAGGGGGCGATGTCCGTGCCGGTCACAGTATGGGGGGTTAAAGGGGGCGGAGCCTGTGCCGCTCACAGTATGGGGGGTTAAAGGGGGCGGAGCCTGTGCTGCTCACAGTATGGGGGGTTAAAGGGGGCGAGCCTGTGCCGCTCACAGTTTGGGGGGTTAAAGGGGGCGGTGCCTGTGCCGGTCACAGTATGGGGGGGGTTAAAGGGAGGCGGATCCCGTGCCGGTCACAGTATGGGGGGGTTAAAGGGGTGCGGTGCCTGGACCGGTCACAGTATGGAGGGTTAAAGGGAGGGGGCTCCCACTGTGCGCCCATACTGACGTGCTTACCGGCGCGGTGTTGTGACGCTGCAATGTGGCCGGTCACACGCTTGTGAGCGCATCCTTTATCAAAGCCTCCCCGTCGATGAGCTAGGACGGACGTTGATGGGGCTGCAAAGCGAGATCCTCCTGAGCGCGCTCAGTGACGTGGACGGGCGTCAAGTGGATGGAACGTCCACTCTCACAGACATTCCTTCCGCTCTTCAAACACGCGCGTCTGACGCCAGCCTAAGTGGTAGAGAAGGTGCCGGCCCGGTAAACCCGGTTGATGTGCCGGTGCCTTTGCTCCTATAGATAAGCAGTGATTCGACCCCTCTTGGTGCCCGGGTTTAACCCTCTCAGACACAGCTGGATCTCATTCCAGGAGGTGAAGGGTTAATATTCACTGACGAGTCTGATGACAGAAACATCTCTCTTTTACCAAACCAGTCTGTCCTGACCGCCAGGTTTACTGACGCCGGCCTGGCCTGCGGGGAGGGAGGTGTAATGCTGTGAATTCTGCACACTGCAGGGCAGCGCTCCTCCTGCGCGGGGGGGGGGGGGTCTGCATCGTGGGGTGTAATACTGTGAATTCTGCACACTGCGGGGCAGCGCTCCTCCTGCGCGGGGGGGGTGTGCGTCGTCGGGGTGTGAGCTGTGAATTCTGCACCTGCGGGGGGCAGCGCTTGATGTGCGGCCGGGGGGGGGGGTCTGCATCGTGGGTGATGTAATACTGTGTTGTGCACACTGCGTGGGCAGCGCTCCTGTACTGCGCGGGGGGGGGGTTGCATCGTGGGGTGTAATATGTGAATCTGCACACTGCCGGGCAGCGCTCCTCCTGGCGCGGTGGGGGGGGTGTGCATGCGTGGGTGTAATACTGTGAATTGTGCACACTGGGGCGCCGCTCCTCCTTGCGCGGGGGGAGGTTGCATCGTGGGGCTGTGATACTGTGAATTCTGCCACACTGCGCGGGGCAGCGTTCCTCCTGGCGGGGGGGGTCTGCATCGTGGGGTGTAAGCTGTGAATTCTGCCACACTGCGGGGCAGCGCTCCTCCTGCGCGGGGGGGGGGTCTTGCATCGTGGGGTGTATACTGTGAATTCTGCACACTGCGGGGGCAGCCGTGTGTCCTGCCGCGGGCGGGGGGGGTTCTGCATCGTGCGGGTGTAATACTGTGATTCTGCACACTGCGGGGCAGCGCTCCTCCTGCGCCGGGGGGGGTCTGCATCGTGGGGTGTAATACTGTGAATTCTGCACACTGCGGCAGCAGCTCCTCCTGCGCGGGGGGGCTCTGCATCGTGGGGTGTAATACTGTGAATTCTGTGCACACTGCGGGGCAGCGCTCCTCCTCCTGCGCGGGGGGGGGGGTCTGCATCGTGGGGTGTAATACTGTGAATTCTGCACACTGGCGGGGCAGCGCTCTTCCTGCGCGGGGGGGGGGGGTTCTGCATCGTGGGGTGTAATACTGTGAATTCTGCACACTGCGGGGCAGCGCTCCTCCTGCGCGGGGGGGGGTCTGCATCGTGGGGTGTAATACTGTGAATTCTGCACACTGCGGGGCAGCGCTCCTCCTGCGCAAGCTTGGTGTGGGGCCGGTGTGAGCCGTGTGTGCGGCCGGTGTGAGCTTGATGTGCAGCCGGTGTGCGGCCGGTGTGAGCTTGATGTGCAGCCGGTGTGCACCGTGTGTGCGGCCGGTGTGAGCTTGATGTGCAGCCGGTGTGAGCCGTGTGTGCGGCCGGTGTGAGCTTGATGTGCAGCTGGTGTGCAGCCGGTGTGAGCCGTGTGTGCGCCCGGTGTGAGCTTGATGTGCGGCCGGTGTGAGCTTGATGTGCAGCCGGTGTGAGCTTGATGTGCAGCCGGTGTGAGCTTGATGTGCAGCCGGTGTGAGCTTGATGTGAGCCGTGTGTGCGGCCAGTGTGAGCTTGATGTGTGAGCCGGTGTGCAGCCGGTGTGAGCCGTGGTGCGCCACCGGTGTGAGCTTGATGTGCGGCCGGGTGGAGCTTGATGTGCAGCCGGTGTGAGCTTGATGTGCAGGCCGGTGTGAGCTTGATGTGAGCCGGTGTGGCGCGGTGTGAGCTTGATGTGCAGCCGGTGTGAGCTTGATGTGCAGCCGGTGTGAGCTTGATGTGCAGCCGGTGTGAGCTTGATGTGAGCTGTGTGTGCGGCCGGTGTGAGCTTGATGTACAGCCGGTGTGAGCTTGATGTGTGGCTGGTGTGCGGCCGGTGTGAGCCGTGTGTGCGGCCGGTGTGAGCCGTGTGTGCGGCCGGTGTGAGCCGTGTGTGCGGCCGGTGTGAGCTTGATGTGCAGCCAGTGTGAAGCTTGATGTGTGGCTGTGTGCGCCGGTGTGATTGTGTGCGCCGGTGTGAGCTTGATGTGCAGCCAGTGTGAGCTTGATGTGTGGCTGGGAGCCGTGTGTGCGGCCGGTGTGAGCCGTGTGTGCGGCCGGTGTGAGCTTGATGTGCAGCCAGTGTGAGCTTGATGTGTGGCTGGTGTGAGCCGTGTGTGCGGCCGGTGTGAGCCGTGTGTGCGGCCGGTGTGAGCTTGATGTGCAGCCAGTGTGAGCTTGATGTGTGGCTGGTGTGCGGCCGGTGTGAGCCGTGTGTGCAGCCGGTGTGAGCCGTATGTGCGGCTGGTGCCAGCGCTGCCAGTAACTTTCCATATTACTGATCAGATTGTTAAACACCGCCCCGGCCGCTGCCGCCGGACAAGATACAGGAAGAGTCCCAGATCTTCCCCATGATACTTTGCTGCCGCGAATCTCAGCACCGGCAGAATCTGTTCAATCTCATCATCCCATCGCAAACCACAAAAACACGAAAAAACGAGGGTCACCATCTGCACCTCATTCATCAACAGCCATCTGGGATTCACTGATATGTCTGCGTTACACATTATACACAGAGAGGACACAATACAGGGAGTCTGGGATTCACTGATATGTCTGCGTTACACATAATACACAGAGAGGACACAATACAGGGAGTCTGGGATTCACTGATATGTCTGCGTTACACATTATACACAGAGAGGACACAATACAGGGAGTCTGGGATTCACTGATATGTCTGCGTTACACATTATACACAGAGAGGACACAATACAGGGAGTCTGGGATTCACTGATATGTCTGCGTTACACATATACACAGAGAGGACACATATACAGGGAGTCTGGGATTCACTGATATGTCTGCGTTACACATTATACACAGAGAGGACACAATACAGGGAGTCTGGGATTCACTGATATGTCTGCGTTACACATAATACACAGAGAGGACACAATACAGGGAGTCTGGGATTCACTGATATGTCTGCGTTACACATAATACACAGAGAGGACACAATACAGGGAGTCTGGGATTCACTGATATATCTGCGTTACACATTATACACAGGACACAATACAGGGAGTCTGGGATTCACTGATATGTCTGCGTTACACATAATACACAGAGAGGACACAATACAGGGAGTCTGGGATTCACTGATATGTCTGCGTTACACATAATACACAGAGAGGACACAATACAGGGAGTCTGGGATTCACTGATATGTCTGCGTTAACACATAATATACAGGGAGTCTGGGATTCACTGATATGTCTGCGTTACATAATACACAGAGAGGACACAATACAGGGAGTCTGGGATTCACTGATATGTCTGCGTTACACATAATACACAGAGAGGACACAATACAGGGAGTCTGGGATTCACTGATATGTCTGCGTTACACATAATATACAGGGAGTCTGGGATTCACTGATATGTCTGCGTTACACATAATACACAGAGAGGACACAATACAGGGAGTCTGGGATTCACTGATATGTCTGCGTTACACATAATACACAGAGAGGACACAATACAGGGAGTCTGGGATTCACTGATATGTCTGCGTTACACATAATATACAGGGAGTCTGGGATTCACTGATATGTCTGCGTTACACATAATACACAGAGAGGACACAATACAGGGAGTCTGGGATTCACTGATATGTCTGCGTTACACATTATACACAGAGAGGACACAATACAGGGAGTCTGGGATTCACTGATATGTCTGCGTTACACATAATACACAGAGAAAACACAATACAGGGAGTCTGGGATTCACTGATATGTCTGCGTTACACATAATACACAGAGAGGACACAATACAGGGAGTCTGGGATTCACTGATATGTCTGCGTTACACATAATACACAGAGAGGACACAATACAGGGAGTCTGGGATTCACTGATATGTCTGCGTTACACATAATATACAGGGAGTCTGGGATTCACTGATATGTCTGCGTTACACATAATACACAGAGAGGACACAATACAGGGAGTCTGGGATTCACTGATATGTCTGCGTTACACATTATACACAGAGAGGACACAATACAGGGAGTCTGGGATTCACTGATATGTCTGCGTTACACATAATATACAGGGAGTCTGGGATTCACTGATATGTCTGCGTTACACATAATACACAGAGAGGACACAATACAGGGAGTCTGGGATTCACTGATATGTCTGCGTTACACATTATACACAGAGAGGACACAATACAGGGAGTCTGGGATTCACTGATATGTCTGCGTTACACATAATACACAGAGAAGACACAATACAGGGAGTCTGGGATTCACTGATATGTCTGCGTTACACATTATACACAGAGAGGACACAATACAGGGAGTCTGGGATTCACTGATATGTCTGCGTTACACATAATATACAAGGGAGTCTGGATTCACTGATATGTCTGCGTTACACATAATACACAGAGAGGACACAATACAGGGAGTCTGGGATTCACTGATATGTCTGCGTTACACATTATACACAGAGAGGACACAATACAGGGAGTCTGGGATTCACTGATATGTCTGCGTTACACATTATACACAGAGAGGACACAATACAGGGAGTCTGGGATTCACTGATATGTCTGCGTTACACATAATACACAGAGAGAGGACACAATACAGGGAGTCTGGGATTCACTGATATGTCTGCGTTACACATAATACACAGAGGGACACAATACAGGGAGTCTGGGATTCACTGATATGTCTGCGTTACACATAATATACAGAGAGGACACAATACAGGGAGTCTGGGATTCACTGATATGTCTGCGTTACACATTATACACAGAGAGGACACAATACAGGGAGTCTGGGATTCACTGATATGTCTGCGTTACACATAATACACAGAGAGGACACAATACAGGGAGTCTGGGATTCACTGATATGTCTGCGTTACACATAATACACAGAGAAGACACAATACAGGGAGTCTGGGATTCACTGATATGTCTGCGTTACACATAATACACAGAGAGGACACAATACAGGGAGTCTGGGATTCACTGATATGTCTGCGTTACACATTATACACAGAGAGGACACAATACAGGGAGTCTGGGATTATACACCAAGACACGGAGGCTTCATATTATGCTAAACTCTTTACTGTAACATCAGCAGCAAAGAAATATACAAATAAAGTTTTTTTAAGTTTGAAAAAAGTTTCACATATACAGTAGAACCAATTCGAATAGGGCAGTCCAACTTGGGCCAATCATTATCCACCATCGGGTATATATTCAGTCAGCTGCGCCACATTCGTCCTCTTTTCTTTGCTGCTATCATCAGCTAAGTATACTTTATTTCTCTCACTTATGTATTGTATCTATTATCATATTTGCCAGTTGCATATTATTCTGTTCTGTTAATAAAACGTTATCGCTGGCGCAATTTTCTCCATTTCTGTTCTGTTCGTCTTTAAATCTTTTCGGCTCCCTTAAGAGAGACAGAACGCTCTGCGTGGTCTCTATCACGAAGGAAATACTTTCCTTCGTCGCCGCTTAGGGCGGGGGGAGCGTGCGGGGTCAAGCAAGCCTGGTCAGTGCAGCCCACTGCCATTTGCATAGCGGGCGCGGCTTCCCGCCATTTGCGTTTCTGGGTGGTTGCTTGTTTCCCTGCGCATGAGGTCTCCTCAGAGCGTTGCGCTGAGGTGATTTTCGCGGTTCACACCATGTCAGGCTCGGACTAGCCATGGATAGCGCTCAGAGACCCTCCGTTTCGGCGGAGGTTATCTCTGCTATTACTTTAATGTCCACAAACTTTGAAAATACCCTGCTTAAAGTGCTGGCGGCTCAGCACACTGATAGGACTTTGATTGAGAATCCGACTGCAGTCATGCCTTCCACATCCGACAGGTACTGGTCGGCCCAAGAGGGTGGGGTACCCATTACCCTAAACAAGGGAGTTCACTGTCTCCCCAAAAAAACAGGTATAGAAGGAACTCCCGTAAAAGAGACGGAGTTACTGAAATCACCACATAAAAGTGGCAAATCACTGAAAAAGAGGCCTCTCCGCAAGGCCAAAAAACGCGGTTGGAAAAGGGCCAGACATGACAAGTCCAGTTATACCAGCTCGGAGGTTACCCTCTCAGAGACTGACCAAGACACTGACGACTCAGATACGAGCGATACAGACTGGGTTCCGAACGAATCTGAGGGGATTTCGGATTCAGTCTCCTCACATTCTTTCCGTTCCCGTAGACCAAGGGACGATGCCACCCCGCTAGATGCGCTGGGGCAAGCTATGTTCGTCCCAGAGATGCTAAAGCATCCCCGCTCCTCTGAGTGGGCTCCATTGGAACATGTGGCCAGTTATATTGAGGCTCGCATACGTACACCGATGGATAAGAAAACCCGCAATAAAATAAGGGCTGAATGCCCACGGCCGACACTGGCTAATGAAATTGCCTCTGCCCCGGAGGTAAACGACGACATTGTGGAGTTCCTCAGCAAGACTGGTTGGACTCCCAAAAAAGGTCTTGATGCAACCCTTAAGGTCTGCCAAGAGAAACTTTTGGACCTCTTGGGTCCCTTGACCAGAATGTTCAACGCTATTGAGCAATCCATTTTGGGGAATATCAAACCCGATATTTTTGAATATCGAGGCTGGGTTCAAAGAATGGTCTGCATCTTGGGAAATGCCAACACTGCCATTTCCACGGAACGCAGACGTTCTATTCTCCTAAAAGTGGAGCCAAAATTGGTCTCTATGGCCAATAAAGAACCTGGCCCACTGGCCAAAGGCAACCTATTCGCGGATGACTTCATCAAGCAGATGGGTTCTTGCGCAAATTCTTTTAGCTCCATAAAAAAGGTCCAAGCGACCATGAGAAACACATTCCCGAATAGGGTTTTCAACAGGGCCGGGAAAAGTAGAGTCCGTTTTCCCGGCCGGACCTCTCAATTCCATACCAGAGGCTTCGCCCACTCCTCTCAAACGGGTCAATCGCAGATGGTCGAGCAACCAACCTTTTTCCCGCAGAGGTCCAGGCCCGGACGATCGAGGCCTTTCCGTGGATATCGCAGAGCAGCTTATTCTGGTGAGTACGTTGATACACCAACCTTCTTTTCATGCTCCTATAGGGGGCAGGGTCCATCTTTTTTTCCGATATTGGCATCAGATCACATCAGACCCATGGGTATTAAACGCGATTATGGGTTACGAGATAGAGTTTGTTTCTCTACCAGTTCAACATCACTTGCCTCAACCTCTGTTTATGACCCCAGAACACCACCAGGTGATATCTCAAGAGGTTATAGATCTATCCCACAAGAACGCCATAGAAAAAGTGGTTCCTCCAATATTGGGTTACGTGAGCAATGTATTTTTAGTTCAAAAGAAAAACAGCGAATTCCGCCCAGTGATAAATTTAAAAAACCTGAATTACCACGTTCAGTATCAACCTTTCAAGATGGAAGGAATCCCATCATTAAAGGAGAATTTATGCCCAGGGGATTGGATGGTCAAGATAGACCTCAAAGACGCCTACCTGACCATTCCAATTGCCCTCCATGACAGAGATTACCTTCAGTTTCTGTGGAAGGACGAGCTGTGGAGGTTCAAGTCTCTGCCATTCGGCCTCTCGTCGGCTCCCCGATGCTTCACCAAGATCATGAAACCAGTGGTTGCGTTACTGAGATCCAAAGGAGTTTGATTGGTCGTATATCTAGACGATATACTTCTAATGGCTCAGGATTTTTCCTTGATTATTCAGCATCGAGAATGGACAGTCAATCTCTTAACGAACCTGGGATTCATGATCAATCAGGGAAAGTCCAGCCTGGAACCTGCCAGGATTATGGAATTTCTAGGTTTTCAAGTGGATTCAGCCCAGATGTCCCTCAGTCTCCCGACTCAGAAGGTCTGTCAGATCAGGAAGGAAGTAAGGAGATTGTCCACACGGCCGACATTCACATTGAGAGCCCTCGCTCGCCTATTGGGAATGTTGTCGGCATCGATTCAGGCCATTTTCCCGGCACCTCTATTTTATCGGGCCCTCCAACGACTAAAAGCATCCTACCTTCGTCAGGGTCTTCAGTATTCAGATCTGGTGTCCCTAGACGACGACTCCCGGGGGGAGTTACAGTGGTGGAAAGACCACATCGAAACATGGAACGGCCGTTCCTTTTTTCCGCCTCAACCGGAGGTGGTTATAGAATTCGACGCCAGCAACTTTGGTTGGGGCGCGCGTTTAGGTCCTATATCCACAGGAGGCAGATGGGCTTTGGAGGAAGCTTCATTGCACATAAATGTTCGAGCTCCTGGCTGGTTTCTTCGCTATTCGAAGTTTTCTAAAGAGCAGATCCTTCAACTCCTTGCTACTCCGTATGGACAATTTTTCCGCGGTGAGGCACATCAACCATCTGGGGGGTCCCAGGTCGAAACAATTGTCGGAGGTCTCCAAACTCTTTTGGGGATTTTGCCTATCCCGCAATGTTACAGTGAAGGCCCAGTTCATTCCGGGTTTATGCAACATTGTAACGGATTGGAACTCCAGATTTTTGATAGACCCCAGCGACTGGAGATTACACAGGGCAATATTCCTATCTTTATCATCCCTATGGGGCCCTTTCAGTGTAGATTTATTCGCTTCTCGTTTGAATGCTCAAGTACCCCAGTATTTCAGCTGGAGGCCAGATCCAGACGCGTCAGGAACAGATGCATTATGCCAGTCCTGGCCGGCGGGGATCCTGTATGCATTCCCTCCATTTATCCTGATTTCCAGAGTCCTTCGACTGGTTCGATCCAGTCAATCGACTCTGGTTCTGATCACCCCATGGTGGACGACTCAACCATGGTTCCCTCAGCTACTAGAATTAGCGATAGATGTTCCCCGGATCCTCCGGCCGAACCCTGTGCTTCTGGAGGATCCGGAGAATACTCTGCAGAACATCCTGTCGGTCCCCTCGTTCCGCCTTGTGGCTTGGAGGCTGTCAGGCATCCTCTCACTCACGGTAGACTTTCGGAAACTACTTCCGAGCTACTCTCCAGCGCTTGGGCACCAGGTACTAGAAAGCGATACCTTTATTACTGGAACTGCTGGGTTTCTTGGTGTCTGGGCAAACAAATTGATTCCTTTTCAGCCCCTATAGAGGACATCCTCCAGTTTCTCACCTCTCTAGATGAGGAAGGCAGGGCTTATCGTACGATTAACAACTTTAGATCAGCTCTTTCGGCGTATCACCCTAGCATTGAGGGACTTCCCGTAGGTCAGCACAGATTAGTCTGTCGATTACTTAAGGGAATTCGTTTGAAACGTCCTCCTAGATCACGGTATTCATTTACTTGGGATGTTAATATAGTCTTAGATTTTTTAGATCAGTGGCCTCCTAATACTGAACTATCAATTAAACAGCTGTCGGGTAAATTAACCATGCTTTTTGTTTGATTTCGTGTAAAAGTGTCTCTGACGTCCGTGCTCTGGACCTGTCAGGGCGCTCATTTACACCTTTTGGGGGTCTTATTTTCTGTATCCAGACGTACTAAAACGGCCATTTCCCAGGTATTTTATCCGGCTTTTCCTCAAAAACCGAATTTATGCCCAGTGTTATGTCTACAGGAATATGAACGGGTCACTGCCCCGTATCGTCTTCCTTCCTTTGATCGGTTGTTCTTAACCATGACCAAACCGTATCACATAGCCTCCTCTACTTCCCTAGCTAGGTGGGTTAAATGGATTATGGCTGAGGCAGGTATAGACACCTCCGTTTTTGGGGCCCATTCCTCTCGGAGTGCGGCAGCGTCTGCGGCCGTGTCTCAAGGTTGTAGATTGGAAGATATTCTAAAAACTTCTAATTGGTCTAACGATTCCACCTTTAAAGAATTTTATTTTAAACCTATTGTTCATTTTGCTCATTCCATTATTAACTAGCTTTCAACGAGCATAATATGAAGCCTCCGTGTCTTGGTGTATAATCCCTAGATTCCCCTATAGAGTTGACGGGGAATCAAGATTATAAATAAAGACACGGAGGCGAATATTATCCCACCCGAAATATGATTCTATCATAGTGTCCCTACCCATGACATGTAAACGTTCATACCTATTACCATGTTGGAAGTTATGGTGTTCATGCCTGATGTTTCCATTAAAATCTTTTGCTTCACGGTTCTAATCCGGAGATTCTTGTTGTGACGGAATGGGGTGTTATCCGTCTGCAGGTGTGCTCCAATCTGACCCCCTCTTGATGGCGTCAGGCCCGACTACCGAGTGTCACGGCACTCAGCGTCATGAGCGGCCTGAGATGACCCTGGCGTTACTTGGCGAGATGGTGCTGCCGAATTAAGTTGACCCGTTCTGCGTAGTGGGGAGCTAGGAGACCGCTGAGTGTCTCCTGCACTGTGATTTTAGCGATGAAATGACGACACCAAACGGGGCTGTATGCTTCAAGTCAAACGCAGTTGAACTGACTCTTTACACAAATGGGACACGCATTTAAACATCTCACACACAAAGGAGACATGCCCAGGCTTGAATAGGAACTCAATTTGCATACAATGGCATGCTTGCATCATCCGATTACACACACACAGAGCTAATGTACACAGAAATTAGCATACAATTGAATTTCAACACAGCCTTTCACTCCTAGCAACCAAGGGGAAATATAATACCTTTAAATGCATCCCACAATTACACATCTGAATCCACACTCCTACAATACAGGATACATGGTAATACATCACACCAATAAAACCACATCTAGAAAAGGTATAACTGTTCATTTCAACACACAAAACCGAAAGAGTCTCAAATAACGAAAAAGGTCTTTGAAATGTCCCAGGCTGTTAGTTCTGGGGCTCGCTGGTCAGAGCCCCTATGTCCGTTCTATGACATTCCTCCCCCCCTTCAAACGAGTCCGACGGACCCGGTTGGACCCACACGGGTCAAATAGGGGAAGTCGGGGAGCTTGGATCTCCGGGTTCCCGGGCCGATTGCCGGGATAGACCGTCGGCATTCCCGTTCTGTGGCCCGGGCCGGTATTGGATAGAAAAGTTAAAAGGTTGGAGGGCCAGGCTCCACCGCAACAGGCGGCCGTTCTCCCCCGCCACCCGGTTGAGCCACACCAGGGGGTTGTGATCCGTCATTACAGTGAAGGACCACCCGTACACATACGGCTGGAACTTTCGCAGGGCCCAAACCAAGGCTAGACATTCTTTCTCGACTGCTACGTATCCCACCTCCCGGGGTAGGAGTTTGCGGCTGATGTAAGCCACCGGATGATCCCCCCCCCCCGTCGTCCCCCACTTGGCTTAGTACGGCTCCCAGTCCGAACATCGATGCGTCTGTATGGACAATAAAGCGTTTGCTATAATTGGGAGCTGCCAAGAGGGGTGCTTGGGTTAGGGCGGTCTTCAGTTGTTGGAAGGCGGTTTCGCACTCTGGGGACCACAGGACTTGGCGGGGCAGGGTTTTCTTAGTCAGGTCGGTCAGGGGTTTGGCGAGGACGCTATAGTTGGGAACGAATTTCCGGTATTACCCTGCCGTGCCCAAGAAAGCGAGGACCTGAGTCTTGGTGATGGGGGTGGGCCACTCCAGAATGGCTTCTATCTTGGCCGGTTCTGGACGCTGGGTTCCCCGACCCACCCGGTGGCCGAGGTACTGTACCTTGGACATCCCTATCCTACACTTCGCGGGTTTAAGGGTCAGGTTGGCGTCCCTTATCCGAGCGAATACCACCCCCAAATGGTGAAGGTGTTCCTCCCAAGTCTGGCTGTAGATGGCGATGTCGTCCAGGTACGCGCAAGCGAATTCCTGGAGGCCATCGAGGAGGCGATCGATCAACCGCTGAAAAGTGGCCGGGGCGTTCTTCATCCCGAACGGCATGACCCGAAACTGGTACAGGCCGAACGGGGTGATGAAGGCCAACTTCGGGGTCACCTCCTCTGCAAGAGGAATCTGCCAGTACCCCTTGCACAGATCTACCGTGGTCAAGAAATGGCCCTGGGAGATCTGATCCAACAGCTCGTCGACTCGGGGCATGGGGTAAGCATCAGTGACAGTGCAGTCATTGAGCCTCCGGTAGTCGACACAAAACCGGGTGGTACCATCCTTTTTGGGGACCAGGACTACGGGCGAGGCCCATGGACTGGCAGAGGGCTCGATAACTCCCAGCTCCAGCATCTCCCGGATTTCAGCCCGCATGGATTCGCGTACTGCCTCCGGGAGTCTGTATGCCGGTTGCCGAAGGGGACGCTGGCCGGGGGTTTCCACCTGGTGCACGGCCCGGCTGGTGTAGCCAGGGAGTGCGGAGAAGAGCTCCTGGTGCTCTTGGAGCAGCTGCCTAGCCTGCTCCTGCTTATGGGGGCCCAACCCTTCCCCTAGCTGCACTTGTTCCACCCCTGAGGGCCGACCGTCTATCCCGGGGAGGTCTACCAGGGGGAACTGTTCTGCCTCCTCGGTCGCAGGAGCGCAGATGGCAGATACCGTCTCGGGGCGCTCGTGGTATGCCTTCAGCATATTGACATGGAACATCCGCTGGATCCTGGTGTCGGTACAGCTGACAACCACGTAGGTGGTCTCTCCCACTTGGGTGACCACCCGATAGGGGCCCTGCCAGGACGCCTGCAGCTTGTTCTGCCGCTGTGGTTTCAACACCAGGACCTTCTGCCCCACGAGAAACGAGCGGCTGCGGGCAGAGCGGCTGCGGGCAGAGCGGTCGTACCATGCCTTCTGCTGGGCCTGGGCTGCCTGCATGTTCCCCTGAACCATCGCCGTGAGTTCGGTCAAGCGCTCTCGGAGCTCCAGGACGTAACTCACGGCGGGGAGCCCTTCGGCTTCCTGTCCCCCCTCCCACTGCACCCGGACTAAGTCTAGGGGGCCTCGCACCCGTCGCCCGTACAGGAGCTCGAAGGGGGAGAACCCGGTCGACTCTTGGGGACCTCCCGGTAGGCAAATAACAGGTGGGGTAGGTATTTCTCCCAGTCTTTCCTCTCTTGGGTGTAAGCGCGGATGAGCTGTTTCAGGGTCCCATTAAACCGCTCGCACAGCCCGTTCGTCTGCGGGTGGTATGGGGCGCTGTGAAGCGCCTTAACCCCGCACAGACGCCAGAGCTGTTGGGTTAGCTCAGTGGTGAATTGGGAGCCCTGATCAGACAAGATTTCCTGAGGAAATCCTACCCTAGAGAACACCTGTAGGAGGCCATCGGCGACGGTGTCTGCCTGTGTTAGACAGGGCCACCGCCTCAGGGTATCGGGTGGCGTAGTCCACCACGGTGAGAATATATCTTCCCGGTGGCGCTGGGGCGGGGTAAGGGACCAATTATGTCTACCGCCACCCGACTAAAGGGTTCTTGAATGATGGGCATGGGGTGAAGGGGGGCTTTCGGGTGGTCCCCAGTTTTCCCCATTTTCTGGCAGGTCGGGCAGGTGCGGCAGTACTCCCGGACATCCTCACTAAGGCGAGGCCAGAAGAATGCTCGGGTTAACCGGTGTCGGGTCTTGGCCATTCCTAGATGGCCGGCGAGGGGAATGTCGTGGGCCAGTCTCAGGAGTTCCTTTCTGGGGGCCTGCGGCACTACTAGCTGTTTGTGGGAAGCCCGTGGTTTCTGAGCGTCTCCCCTATTGGTGTACCGATACAGTAGCCCATCTTCCCACTCAATGCTGTCGTCCCGTCCGTCGCCGGGACCCTGGCCGGCCCGGTCGCGGTACCTTTCTAGGGTGGGGTCAGTCTGGGTCTGGTGCCGGAGGGTGGCTGGAGAGCTCCACGTGAGGGGGTGGTCCGGGGGAGGAGGTGTGGGTTCGTCCGGTCGGGGGGGTCTGGGAGGCTTGGGGGGTTTGGGAGGTCGGAGAGGTCTGGTTGGTCTCACCTGGGTCCCGACCGGAGTGCCTTGGTCGATCCGGTGGCTTTGTTGCTGGGTGGTGACTGGGGCGGCCGCGTCCGTGGCGTAGGCTGATACCAAGCGTCCCAGGTCGTTCCCCAGGAGGATTTCTGCCGGTAGTTGGTCGAGTAACCCCACCCGCACGGATCCCTCCCCCGACCCCCAATCCAAATGGACTCGGGCGGTAGCGAGTCGGAGCACCTTGCCTCCGGCTACGCGAACAGCGACGGTGCGGTCCAGCTGGTCCTTTCGGGTAATCAGGTGAGGCCGGACAAGCGTGATGGTAGCGCCGGAGTCGCGGAGACCTTCGGCAGCCCGCCCGTTAATCCATACCGCCTGTCTGTGGTGTTGGCGGTTGTCGGCGGATGCAGCCTGCACGGGATCGGCCTCATGCAGCATCCCCCATTCCTCCTGTGGGTCCCAGTATGGGGATTCCTCCTGGTAACAATGAGCCGCGGGTGGGGCTCGGATGGGGCCCCGCGGAAGGGGCGGCTGGTTGGGGCAGTTCTGGCGGTAGTGGCCCATCTGGCCGCACCCATAACAACGGATGGTAGCCGTGGAAGGGGCCCGGTTTGGGACCCGGGGTGCGGACCAGCCTGTTGATGGCTCCGGCCGGGGAGGTGGGGGTGTGGCACGGGGAGATGGTAGGGTGGATCGGGAGGGTGGAGGTCGTCCCCCCCCCGTGGGACATGCACGTGTCCGTATACTCATCGGCCCAGGTGGCCGCTTGCTGCACCGTCTGGGGCTTCTTGTCCCTCACCCACTCCCGCACGGCCGGGGCGGTGTGGTCGAAAAACTGCTCGAGAAGGAACAGCTGAGTGACTACTTCGAGGGATCGAGCCTTGCTTCCGGCGAACCAGGTCTTCATGTCCCGTTGCAGCCGGTGCGCCCACTCCACATGGGTAGTACCGTGGGGCCGCCGGGAATTTCGGAATTTCATCCGGCTGGCTTCGGGGGTGATGGCAAAATGGGCCAGCAGGGTTTGTTTCACCTGTTCGTAGTCCCGGGCTTCTTCATCTGGGACAGTCCTGTAGGCCTCCGCAGCCCGCCCTGTTAGTTTACACGCCAGGATCCCAACCCAAGCGGCCCGTTGAACCTCGTGTAGTTGGCACGAGCATTCAAAGTCCTGGAGGAAACTTTCTATTTCCTCCTCTGCCTCGCTGAAGCTCTTGAAGGCCTGGAAGGGCACCTTCCGTGCCGTTGGTCTTTCCCAGTTGGGGTTTCCTCCCTGTTGGTACTGGATTTCCGCCAGCCGTATCTCATGTTGGCGCACCCGCTCCTGCTCTTCTTCATGGGTGATGTCCCAGACGAAATTCTAGAAGGTGGCTTCTGTCAGCGCGGCTCCGCAAGCCGCTGCCCGCTGCTGTACCTTCCTCTGTAAGGAGTTTTCAGGGCTGGACGCCTGAGCTACGATCGGTGGTGAGGTTGCGGGCAGGTCCCTGGTCTGCTGATCCAGGGCCGCCAATTCTTCGACCAGGGCATCCTTGCTCTTTGAGCCCACGGTTCCTCCACGGTCCTCCAGCATGCCCCGCAGTGTGTCCCGTTTATAATTGGCATATGCTGCCATGATGAGGGTCTTCTGGGGGTGCAGAGAGCTATCCTCACCGCTTGCCACCAGTGTGATGGAATGGGGTGTTATCCGTCTGCGGGTGTGCTCCAATCCGACCCCCTCTTGATGGCGTCAGGCCCGACTACCGAGTGTCACGGCACTCGGCGTCTCGAGCGGCCTGAGATGACCCTGGCGTTACTTGGCGAGATGGTGCTGCCGAATTAAGTTGACCCGTTCTGCGTATTGGGGAGCTAGGAGACCGCTGAGTGTCTCCTGCACTGTGATTTTAGCGATGAAATGATGACACCAAACGGGGCTGTATGCTTCAAGTCAAACGCAGTTGAACTGACTTTTTACTCAAATGGGACACGCATTTAAACCTCTCACACACAAAGGAGACATGCCCAGGCTTGAATGGGAACTCAATTTGCATACAATGGCATGCTTGCATCATCAGATTACACACACACAGAGCTAATGTACACAGAAATTAGCATACAATTGAATTTCAACACAGCCTTTCACTCCTAGCAACCAAGGGGAAATATAATACCTTTAAATGCATCCCACAATTACACATCTGAATCCACACTCCTACAATACAGGATACATGGTAATACATCACACCAATAAAACCACATCTAGAAAAGGTATAACTGTTCATTTCAACACACAAAACCGAAAGAGTCTCAAATAACGAAAAAGGTCTTTGAAATGTCCCAGGCTGTTAGTTCTGGGGCTCGCTGGTCAGAGCCCCTATGTCCGTTCCATGACACCTCCCACTAGCGACGCTAGGTGGGGCGGGGGGTGACGGTGTCATCAGATGGCGGCTGATCCCACCCCCTCTGACGCCACACGCTGAGGGAGCGGCGCACCGGCCGTCCGACGGGCTGACGCTGACGTCTCTGCCGAGTGAGTCATCAGCGGCAGTCCGATATACATCCATGTGTGAGCTGGGGCACTATAGATCCATGTGTGAGCTGGGCTGGGCACTATACATCCATGTGTGAGCAGGGGCAATATATATCCATGTGAGCTGGGGCAATATATATCAATGTGTGAGCTACCGGGGCAATACATAGCCATGTTTGAGATACTGGGGGCAATATATATCCATGTTTGAGCTACTGGGGGCAATATATATCCATGTTTGAGCTACTGGGGGCAATATATATCCATGTTTGAGCTACTGGGGGCAATATATATCCATGTTTGAGCTGCTGGGGGCAATTTATATCCATGTTTCAGCTGCTTGGGCAATATATCCTTGTGTGCCTTCACTTTCACTGCCTTCGAACAGGCACTGTACTTGCTGGCAGTTCGCCAAAATTTGTGTGTGAGCATATGAGAGAGCTCCGCAGCAATAAACCTCACAGTAATGTGCGCTGTGCATGAGCATTCAGTGTTATATGGGAGTACTGATTTATGAGTAAGAGTAATTAAAAAAAATCCGTAAAACTCGGGGGGGTGACACCATAAATTACCGCACCGGGTGACACCAACCCTAGTGACGCCACTGGTTCCTCCATATATTCAGGGTGCGCCCAGTGACACATATAGAGGGAAATATCACACAAGGGATGCGCCTAGTGACACATATAGAGGAAAATATCACACAATGGATGCACCCAGTGACACATATAGAGGAGAATATTATCTAAACATAGAAGAGATAAACAAACACATGTAAGATATCAGCAACATAAATAAACACAATAAGGACGTTGCATGTTTTGGTGTTTGTGTCATTGTGTTGTCTGTAATTTGAGTTTCTGTCTCATAAAACGTGATTGTTGCGCAAACACGGCGTGTCCAGATCCCTGCACTTTATCCTTCCTTTAAACATACATAAAACCTGTAATTATCCGTATTCTTCCTGCTTGGCTCGTCGCTCCATCGGAGGAGTCCTCTGTTTACGCGATTCACAGCACCTCACCTGATCTCATTCTCCACCTGAATCTTCTCACCTGCGCATAACGGCGCCACTTGTATACAATGACCTCCTGCATCTCCACACTCGGGTGCCTCAGCATTAAGCACTCATTTCAACGTTTAAATTCACCATAATTAATCTCATCTAATAAAATAAGCATCGTAGGAACTCAAACTAGTTATTTCAAACAGTTGGAAGCAGACTGATACCAGGTTACAGGGCGCAGAGATCGAGAGCTCAGCTTTAACGACAGAAAAGTCTGTTTAGGTGAAACAGTAATAACTGTCATTTGTGTTTTTCAGAGATTTACGGAGAATGGCGACACTACTGCTCATGTCCTGATAGAATACAGGAGGACGGTGTTCTCGCTAATAGCTTCAGTGACCGCTGCCTAGTGTACTGTGTGCGCAAAATAAAGGCCACAAAATCTCCCCAAAGGTAATAATCAGCAGGTCTTTCAAGAAATTCTATCTTGAATCCTTCCTAAATGATCTCAAACTCCTCCTATGGTACAGACTGAACCTAATCCCAGACCTGGACTGTGCAATTGAATACTTTCAATCCAAGCTCCTGAAAGACTAGAATACCCATGCCCCACTGCGTAAAGTGGGAGTAAAAGCGGCCCAGCTCCCCTGGGTTACAGCTGATCTTACACAAATGTACCAGCTTAGAGATTCGCTGTGGTCAAATTTCATGAGTACTGGTTCCATGAACGATCACTGTATATACCGACAATGCCGGAATGCATGCACAAAACAAACAAAAATGGCTAAAGTCCATTACTTCAATGAAAATCTAAACAATAACATATCAAATCCTAAAAACTTTTGGAAAATCATAAATAACATACAAGCACCCCCCCGTCTACTCCCAACCAGCTGCTGCCAAAGTAAACAACCAAACCCTGCAACAACCCCTAGATGTAGCAAATGCCTTTAATAAATATTTTGTTGGATGCGCCACCACCCTGATTCCTAAGCTAACAAATGACACGCATTCTGAAAGGCAGCACGCAGGTCAGGCCCCTCCAAACGTGCAAAGACCCTGTATTAGAGAAAAATTCAGTTTTAGACCAGTGTCATTACTAAACTTCTTCGAAATCAAAAAATGAAATACCAGTCTGGACCTGATCAAATCCCAGCGATGCTGCTGAAAATCAGTGCACCAGAAATTGCAAAACCTGTTGCAACAATAATCAATGAATCACTGGCGACTGGATACTTACCCAAACTCTGGAAGACTGTGAGACTGATACCTATCAATAAAAGTGGAGACAAGACTTTGGTATCCAACTACTGTCCGATATCATTGCTCCCTGTAATGTCATAAATTCGGAAAAAATGTGTGTACACTCAATTACATGATTATTATCAGTATCGGAACTATTTAACCCCAGATCAACCCGGCTTTCCTCCAAATCATTCCACTACAACCGCCCTTTTAAAAGTTTGTACTGATACCCAAGCTGACATGGAACAAGGAAACCTAACTGGAGCATCTTCTTTGATTTTGCCAAGGCCTTTGACACAGTAGACCATGGCATCCTTTTACAAAAACTAAAAAACTCCAGTATTGGTGATCACACGCTAATCTGGTATCAATCATATGTATCCGACAGATCAATATGTGTCCAATTCTGGCAGATCCTCTCTCCCCCTCCCAGTCACATGTGGTTCACCCCAAGGCTCGATTCCTGGCCCCCTGCTATTCACGATATTCATAAATGATCTGCCCAATGTCTGCAAAGCCTCAACTGTACACATGTACGCAGACGACACTGTAACCTATACCAGCAAACCAGATCTCCCACAGCTGGAGGCCGTGCTGCAAGAACAATTCACAGGGGTAGAAAAGTGGATCAAAGATGAAAACCTTTTTCTAAATGCTGACAAAACTGTTACAATGCTCTTTGGAACAAAACCTAAACTACACAAATTGCAAACACCTCATCTATGTGTGGGGACAAGATAAAATGACACGCTGACTACAGTCACTTCTCTCAAATAGCTAGGTGTGTGGTTAGACCCAAATCTATCCTTTTGCCCCACATCGAAAAACTCTCATCTAAACTTTACCCCAAACTAGGTGCCCTGTACAGAAACAAATCCTGCCTGAGCCCCGCGGTAAGAAAGCAGATTGTACAACAAATGCTTATGCCGTCTATTGAATACGGAGAAGTAGTGTATGCAGCCGCCCCGCAAACACACCTTCATAAACTTACTACATTGTATAACTCATTCTGCCACTTTGCATTACAATGTAACTACATGACCCACCATTGTGACATGTTAAAAGAACTAAACTGGCCGTCGCTGGAATCCAGACGCACTCTTCACCTTTCCAACCTGGTGTTTAAGAGCTTTTCTGGGAAGTTGCCACCCTACCTGAATAGACTGCTTCCCCCAGCAGTTCCCTCATCCTATAACCTCCGATCCAGGACCAGCACCTTACTTACAATACCACAATACAAAAAGAAAGTGGCTCGATCCTCATTTTCCTACAGAGCACCACAATTATGGAATAACCTCCCAGACACCATCAAATCTTCCCCCTGTATTAAGTCACTCAAGAGCTCCCTATTAACATACCTCAATACAGAATGCACTTGTAAACGTGTAACACAGTGACTATATACAGAATGCGCCTGTAAACATGTAACATAGTGACTATATACCGAATGCGCCTGTAAACATGTAACATAGTCAGGGTTATCCAAAGAGATTCGAAAAGTCACCGCACGTTCGGTGACTTTTCGTTCTCTTCAATTCGGTTCCTTTTGCCGATTGCATTTCGGTGACCCTGCGGTGTATTCAGCAAACACCACAGGGTCCCCGAATTGCAGGGAAAAGCTGCCGAAACCCTGACGAAAACTAACCGAATGCACGCTAAAAACAAGCAAAAACATCTGGATTAACCTTCGAAGAAGCCGAACAGGAGCCGAACAGGAGCCGAATCACACAGAGCCGAGCAGAGGAGGCAGTGAATAAATTAGCAAAACCATTTGTATGAATCTGGGAAAATGAAACGCTGTTTGCAAAGAAACTACTGAGCGAAAATGTCTGAAATTTTCACAGGAGGTCCAGGGAATGATAATAAAGAGGGCTGTTACAAAAAAAATAAGTAAACTGAAAAAAGAAAAAAAAATCAGAAAAATGCTTAAAGAGACTTTTTGCTGCAGAATTTTATAATGAACGGTTTATTAGATATTGAATTAAAACGGGAATATTTTTAACATTGAAGCCTATGGGATTCTCCTGAATAAATTTGCCGAATTAAACCACCGACTGGCAGGGCATTAGGGGAACCTTTCACTGCTGGTTTGTGTTCTCTGAATAGCCGAAGCCGTGCTTTTTCATGGGGATTTCACTGCCCTCGAACAGTCACCGAACAGGCACCGTATGTTCAGGCAATTCGCCAGGATTTGGCGTATTGCCTGCTCTCTGGATAGCCGAATGGTCAGGAAAGGTAACTGAACACTGATTTTCAGCGTTCGGTTACCTTTCTCAAGCAATTCGGATCTCTTTGGATAACCCTGAGTGACTATATACAGAATGCACCTGTAAACATGTAACACAGTGACTATATACAGAATGCGCCTGTAAACATGTAACACAGTGACTATATACAGAATGAACCTGTAAACATGTAACATAGTGACTATATACAGAATGCACCTGTAAACCTGTAACACAGTGACTATATACAGAATGTGCCTGTAAACATGTAACACAGTGACTATATACAGAATGCGCCTGTAAACATGTAACACAGTGACTATATACAGAATGCACCTGTAAACATGTAACAGTGACTATATACAGAATGCGCCTGTAAACATGTAACACAGTGACTATATACAGAATGCGCCTGTAAACATGTAACACAGTGACTATATACAGAATGCACCTGTAAACATATAACAACACAGTGACTATATACAGAATGCACCTGTAAACATGTAACACAGTGACTATATACAGAATGCACCTGTAAACATGTAACACAGTGACTATACAGAATGCGCCTGTAAACATGTAACAGTGACTATATACAGAATGCACCTGTAAACATGTAACATAATGACTATATACAGAATGCACCTGTAAACATGTAACACAGTGACTATATACAGAATGCACCTGTAAATATGTAACACAGTGACTATATACAGAATGCACCTGTAAACATGTAACACAGTGACTATATACAGAATGCACCTGTAAACATGTAACACAGTGACTATATACAGAATGCGCCTGTAAACATGTAACAGTGACTATATACAGAATGTGCCTGTAAACCTGTAACACAGTGACTATATACAGAATGCGCCTGTAAACATGTAACAGTGACTATATACAGAATGCGCCTGTAAACCTGTAACACAGTGACTATATACAGAATGCACCTGTAAACATGTAACACAGTGACTATATACAGAATGCACCTGTAAACATGTAACATAATGACTATATACAGAATGCACCTGTAAACATGTAACACAGTGACTATTTACAGAATGCGCCTGTAAACATGTAACACAGTGACTATATACAGAATGTGCCTGTAAACATGTAACATAGTGACTATATATACAGAATGCACCTGTAAACATGTAACACAGTGACTATATACAGAATGCACCTGTAAACATGTAACACAGTGACTATATACAGAATGCACCTGTAAACATGTAACACAGTGACTATATACAGAATGCGCCTGTAAACATGTAACAGTGACTATATACAGAATGTGCCTGTAAACCTGTAACACAGTGACTATATACAGAATGCGCCTGTAAACATGTAACAGTGACTATATACAGAATGTGCCTGTAACCTGTAACACAGTGACTATATACAGAATGCACCTGTAAACATGTAACACAGTGACTATATACAGAATGCACCTGTAAACATGTAACATATGACTATATACAGAATGCGCCTGTAAACATGTAACACAGTGACTATATACAGAATGCACCTGTAAACATGTAACACAGTGACTATATACAGAATGCACCTGTAAACATGTAACATAGTGACTATATACAGAATGCACCTGTAAACATGTAACACAGTGACTATATACAGAATGCACCTGTAAACATGTAACACAGTGACTATATACAGAATGCACCTGTAAACATGTAACACAGTGACTATATACAGAATGCACCTGTAAACATGTAACACAGTGACTATATACAGAATGCACCTGTAAACATGTAACACAGTGACTATATACAGAATGCACCTGTAAACATGTAACATAGTGACTATATACAGAATGCACCTGTAAACATGTAACACAGTGACTATATACAGAATGCACCTGTAAACATGTAACACAGTGACTATATACAGAATGCACCTGTAAACATGTAACACAGTGACTATATACAGAATGCACCTGTAAACATGTAACACAGTGACTATATACAGAATGCACCTGTAAACATGTAACACAGTGACTATATACAGAATGCGCCTGTAAACATGTAACACAGTGACTATATACAGAATGCGCCTGTAAACATGTAACACAGTGACTATATACAGAATGCACCTGTAAACATATAACAACACAGTGACTATATACAGAATGCACCTGTAAACATGTAACACAGTGACTATATACAGAATGCACCTGTAAACATGTAACACAGTGACTATATACAGAATGCGCCTGTAAACATGTAACAGTGACTATATACAGAATGCACCTGTAAACATGTAACATAATGACTATATACAGAATGCACCTGTAAACATGTAACACAGTGACTATATACAGAATGCACCTGTAAATATGTAACACAGTGACTATATACAGAATGCACCTGTAAACATGTAACACAGTGACTATATACAGAATGCACCTGTAAACATGTAACACAGTGACTATATACAGAATGCGCCTGTAAACATGTAACAGTGACTATATACAGAATGTGCCTGTAAACCTGTAACACAGTGACTATATACAGAATGCGCCTGTAAACATGTAACAGTGACTATATACAGAATGCGCCTGTAAACCTGTAACACAGTGACTATATACAGAATGCACCTGTAAACATGTAACACAGTGACTATATACAGAATGCACCTGTAAACATGTAACATAATGACTATATACAGAATGCACCTGTAAACATGTAACACAGTGACTATTTACAGAATGCGCCTGTAAACATGTAACACAGTGACTATATACAGAATGTGCCTGTAAACATGTAACATAGTGACTATATACAGAATGCACCTGTAAACATGTAACACAGTGACTATATACAGAATGCACCTGTAAACATGTAACACAGTGACTATATACAGAATGCACCTGTAAACATGTAACACAGTGACTATATACAGAATGCGCCTGTAAACATGTAACAGTGACTATATACAGAATGTGCCTGTAAACCTGTAACACAGTGACTATATACAGAATGCGCCTGTAAACATGTAACAGTGACTATATACAGAATGTGCCTGTAAACCTGTAACACAGTGACTATATACAGAATGCACCTGTAAACATGTAACACAGTGACTATATACAGAATGCACCTGTAAACCTGTAACATAATGACTATATACAGAATGCGCCTGTAAACATGTAACACAGTGACTATATACAGAATGCACCTGTAAACATGTAACACAGTGACTATATACAGAATGCACCTGTAAACATGTAACACAGTGACTATATACAGAATGCACCTGTAAACATGTAACACAGTGACTATATACAGAATGCACCTGTAAACATGTAACACAGTGACTATATACAGAATGCACCTGTAAACATGTACACAGTGACTATATACAGAATGCACCTGTAAACATGTAACACAGTGACTATATACAGAATGCACCTGTAAACATGTAACACAGTGACTATATACAGAATGCGCCTGTAAATATGTAACACAGTGACTATATACAGAATGCACCTGTAAACATGTAACACAGTGACTATATACAGAATGCACCTGTAAACATGTAACACAGTGACTATATACAGAATGCACCTGTAAACATGTAACACAGTGACTATATACAGAATGCACCTGTAAACATGTAACACAGTGACTATATACAGAATGCACCTGTAAACATGTAACATAGTGACTATATACAGAATGCACCTGTAAACATGTAACACAGTGACTATATACAGAATGCACCTGTAAATGTGTAACACAGTGACTATATACAGAATGCGCCTGTAAACATGTAACATAGTGACTATATACCGAATGCGCCTGTAAACATGTAACATAGTCAGGGTTATCCAAAGAGATTCGAAAAGTCACCGCACGTTCGGTGACTTTTCGTTCTCTTCAATTCGGTTCCTTTTGCCGATTGCATTTCGGTGACCCTGCGGTGTATTCAGCAAACACCACAGGGTCCCCGAATTGCAGGGAAAAGCTGCCGAAACCCTGACGAAAACTAACCGAATGCACGCTAAAAACAAGCAAAAACATCTGGATTAACCTTCGAAGAAGCCGAACAGGAGCCGAACAGGAGCCGAATCACACAGAGCCGAGCAGAGGAGGCAGTGAATAAATTAGCAAAACCATTTGTATGAATCTGGGAAAATGAAACGCTGTTTGCAAAGAAACTACTGAGCGAAAATGTCTGAAATTTTCACAGGAGGTCCAGGGAATGATAATAAAGAGGGCTGTTACAAAAAAAATAAGTAAACTGAAAAAAGAAAAAAAAATCAGAAAAATGCTTAAAGAGACTTTTTGCTGCAGAATTTTATAATGAACGGTTTATTAGATATTGAATTAAAACGGGAATATTTTTAACATTGAAGCCTATGGGATTCTCCTGAATAAATTTGCCGAATTAAACCACCGACTGGCAGGGCATTAGGGGAACCTTTCACTGCTGGTTTGTGTTCTCTGAATAGCCGAAGCCGTGCTTTTTCATGGGGATTTCACTGCCCTCGAACAGTCACCGAACAGGCACCGTATGTTCAGGCAATTCGCCAGGATTTGGCGTATTGCCTGCTCTCTGGATAGCCGAATGGTCAGGAAAGGTAACTGAACACTGATTTTCAGCGTTCGGTTACCTTTCTCAAGCAATTCGGATCTCTTTGGATAACCCTGAGTGACTATATACAGAATGCACCTGTAAACATGTAACACAGTGACTATATACAGAATGCGCCTGTAAACATGTAACACAGTGACTATATACAGAATGAACCTGTAAACATGTAACATAGTGACTATATACAGAATGCACCTGTAAACCTGTAACACAGTGACTATATACAGAATGTGCCTGTAAACATGTAACATAGTGACTATATACAGAATGCGCCTGTAAACATGTAACACAGTGATTATACACAGAATGCACCTGTAAACATGTAACATAGTGACTATATACAGAATGCGCCTGTAAACATGTAACACAGTGACTATATACAGAATGCGCCTGTAAACATGTAACACAGTGACTATATACAGAATGCGCCTGTAAACATGTAACACAGTGACTATATACAGAATGCGCCTGTAAACATGTAACACAGTGACTATATACAGAATGCACCTGTAAACATATAACAACACAGTGACTATATACAGAATGCACCTGTAAACATGTAACACAGTGACTATATACAGAATGCACCTGTAAACATGTAACACAGTGACTATATACAGAATGCGCCTGTAAACATGTAACAGTGACTATATACAGAATGCACCTGTAAACATGTAACATAATGACTATATACAGAATGCACCTGTAAACATGTAACACAGTGACTATATACAGAATGCACCTGTAAATATGTAACACAGTGACTATATACAGAATGCACCTGTAAACATGTAACACAGTGACTATATACAGAATGCACCTGTAAACATGTAACACAGTGACTATATACAGAATGCGCCTGTAAACATGTAACAGTGACTATATACAGAATGTGCCTGTAAACCTGTAACACAGTGACTATATACAGAATGCGCCTGTAAACATGTAACAGTGACTATATACAGAATGCGCCTGTAAACCTGTAACACAGTGACTATATACAGAATGCACCTGTAAACATGTAACACAGTGACTATATACAGAATGCACCTGTAAACATGTAACATAATGACTATATACAGAATGCACCTGTAAACATGTAACACAGTGACTATTTACAGAATGCGCCTGTAAACATGTAACACAGTGACTATATACAGAATGTGCCTGTAAACATGTAACATAGTGACTATATACAGAATGCACCTGTAAACATGTAACACAGTGACTATATACAGAATGCACCTGTAAACATGTAACACAGTGACTATATACAGAATGCACCTGTAAACATGTAACACAGTGACTATATACAGAATGCGCCTGTAAACATGTAACAGTGACTATATACAGAATGTGCCTGTAAACCTGTAACACAGTGACTATATACAGAATGCACCTGTAAACATGTAACAGTGACTATATACAGAATGTGCCTGTAAACCTGTAACACAGTGACTATATACAGAATGCACCTGTAAACATGTAACACAGTGACTATATACAGAATGCACCTGTAAACATGTAACATAATGACTATATACAGAATGCGCCTGTAAACATGTAACACAGTGACTATATACAGAATGCACCTGTAAACATGTAACACAGTGACTATATACAGAATGCACCTGTAAACATGTAACATAGTGACTATATACAGAATGCACCTGTAAACATGTAACACAGTGACTATATACAGAATGCACCTGTAAACATGTAACACAGTGACTATATACAGAATGCACCTGTAAACATGTAACACAGTGACTATATACAGAATGCACCTGTAAACATGTAACACAGTGACTATATACAGAATGCACCTGTAAACATGTAACACAGTGACTATATACAGAATGCACCTGTAAACATGTAACACAGTGACTATATACAGAATGCACCTGTAAACATGTAACACAGTGACTATATACAGAATGCGCCTGTAAACATGTAACAGTGACTATATACAGAATGCACCTGTAAACATGTAACATAATGACTATATACAGAATGCACCTGTAAACATGTAACACAGTGACTATATACAGAATGCACCTGTAAATATGTAACACAGTGACTATATACAGAATGCACCTGTAAACATGTAACACAGTGACTATATACAGAATGCACCTGTAAACATGTAACACAGTGACTATATACAGAATGCGCCTGTAAACATGTAACAGTGACTATATACAGAATGTGCCTGTAAACCTGTAACACAGTGACTATATACAGAATGCGCCTGTAAACATGTAACAGTGACTATATACAGAATGCGCCTGTAAACCTGTAACACAGTGACTATATACAGAATGCACCTGTAAACATGTAACACAGTGACTATATACAGAATGCACCTGTAAACATGTAACATAATGACTATATACAGAAGGCACCTGTAAACATGTAACACAGTGACTATTTACAGAATGCGCCTGTAAACATGTAACACAGTGACTATATACAGAATGTGCCTGTAAACATGTAACATAGTGACTATATACAGAATGCACCTGTAAACATGTAACAGTGACTATATACAGAATGCACCTGTAAACATGTAACACAGTGACTATATACAGAATGCACCTGTAAACATGTAACACAGTGACTATATACAGAATGCGCCTGTAAACATGTAACAGTGACTATATACAGAATGTGCCTGTAAACCTGTAACACAGTGACTATATACAGAATGCGCCTGTAAACATGTAACAGTGACTATATACAGAATGTGCCTGTAAACCTGTAACACAGTGACTATATACAGAATGCACCTGTAAACATGTAACACAGTGACTATATACAGAATGCACCTGTAAACATGTAACATGACTATATACAGAATGCACCTGTAAACATGTAACACAGTGACTATATACAGAATGCACCTGTAAACATGTAACACAGTGACTATATACAGAATGCACCTGTAAACATGTAACACAGTGACTATATACAGAATGCACCTGTAAACATGTAACACAGTGACTATATACAGAATGCACCTGTAAACATGTAACACAGTGACTATATACAGAATGCACCTGTAAACATGTAACACAGTGACTATATACAGAATGCGCCTGTAAACATGTAACACAGTGACTATATATACAGAATGCACCTGTAAACATGTAACACAGTGACTATATACAGAAGCACCTGTAAACATGTAACACAGTGACTATATACAGAATGCGCCTGTAAACATGTAACAAGTGACTATATACAGAATGCACCTGTAAACATGTACACAGTGACTATATACAGAATGTGCCTGTAAACATGTAACACAGTGACTATATATACAGAATGCGCCTGTAAACATGTAACACAGTGACTATATACAGAATGTGCCTGTAAACATGTAACACAGTGACTATATACAGAATGCACCTGTAAACATGTACACAGTGACTATATACAGAATGCACCTGTAAACATGTAACACAGTGACTATATACAGAATTGCACCTGTAAACATGTAACACAGTGACTATATACAGAATGCACCTGTAAACATGTAACACTGACTATATACAGAATGCACCTTTAAACATGTAACACAGTGACTATATACAGAATGTGCCTGTAAACATGTAACACAGTGATTATATACAGAATGTGCCTGTAAACATGTAACACAGTGAATATATTTATTTTCTGTTAATCTGTATATTTATGCAATTTCTTTAATATTTTGCATTTTGTTACTTTGTATTTCTGTAACTGTAACACTTCAATGTTCTTGAACCCAGGACATACTTGAAAACGAGAGAAATCTCAATGTATCCTTCCTGGTAAAATCCTATATAAATAAAATAAACACCCCAACTGATCAGACAGAATAGGGTATTATGTGGCGCCACCTCATGGTCACTGCTTGCAAGTGTGAGATAGAGGAAATACATCATTATTATTAACAACATATATATATATATATATATGTATCACTACAGACTGCTATACTCGTGATTTTGGCATCTGGACTAACACGGCCTATCTAATCTACATTATTCATAATAAATATTCTGACCCGTCACCCCGGAGCCGCCCGCACCGTGTTACCAATCTAATAAATCTATGTTTTTTTTGCTGGAGCCATCAGACTGAGACTACGGAGTGTGACTGAGGACAGCATTTCTCTTAATTGTACAGCATTAAAGTATATGTTGGTGCCACGCTGCGGGGAATCTAAACTTGCACTGCCCGAGGCACTCCAAATTCTGCCGCAAACCCCCCCCCCCATCATTTTAATATCAGCATGAAGAAAACGCAATTACTGTGTGCAAGACGTATAGGGTTAATTAATTTAAAGGGTTATTGAAAGCGCGCCGAATTGCACCAAACAGTGAGTTTGCCCATACGGTGACATTTTGTGGCCATTCGGCTATTCAGAGAGCAGGCAGTCTGTGTGCGTGCAGGGGGTAAACGAGGTGCCTGGCCATACATTTCAATATTAACATAAACTGGACAGGTTTAATCCTAAATTAATTATTGGAAAGTGTCACATGACATTAAAAGTATCAGTGCATCCCTACTCTCTATATATAGCGCTCCCTGTGTCCCCCTTATATATACAGTCAGGTGCGGAAATTTTGGGACATGGACACAATTGTAACATCTTTGGCTCTATACACCACCACAATGGAGTTGGAATGAAACAAACACAACGTGCTTTAACTGCAGACTGTCAGCTTTAATTTGAGGGTATGTACATCCAACTCAGGTGAACGGTGTAGGACTTACAGCAGTTTGCAGATGTGCCCCCACTTGTTAAGGGACCAAAGGTAATGGGACAGAATAATAATCATAAATCAAACTTTCCCTTCTTAATACTTGGTTACAAATCCTTTACAGTCAATCACCTGACCTGAATCCATTGAGCTGCATTTCACTTGCTGAAGACAAAACTGAAGGGAAAATGCCCCAAGAACAAGCAGGAACTGAAGACAGTTGCAGTAGAGGCCTGGCAGAGCATCACCAGGGATGAAACCCAGCGTCTGGTGATGTCTATGCGTTCCAGACTTCAGGCTGTGATTGACTGCAAAGGATTTGTAACCAAGTATTAAGAAGGGAAAGTTTGATTTATGATTATTATTCTGTCCCATTACTTTTGGTCCCTTAACAAGTGGAGGCACATCTGCAAACTGCTGTAAGTCCTACACGTTCACCTGAGTTGGATGTACATACCCTCAAATTAAAGCTGACAGTCTGCAGTTAAAGCACGTTGTGTTTGTTTCATTCCAACTCCATTGTGGTGGTGTATAGAGCCAAAGATGTTACAATTGTGTCCATGTCCCAATATTTCTGGACCTGACTGTATATATAGAGCGAGAGAGAGGGGGGCACAGGGGGTGGGGTGCTATATGATTAGAGTTGGGTGTAAGGTTAAGGTTACCTTTTTTTCATACAATTCAGATTAAATTGGCAGTAATTTATATGTATTTTATTCACTAAAACTTTTTTTCCTATAAACTTACGCTTTGTGAAAAGAAAGAAAACGTTTTGGCATGTTGTACATTGTAATTTAAAAGTTGTTGTTCTATTTATTTATGTATAAGGTATGTTACCAGGACGGATACATTGAGATTTCTCTGGTTTTCAGTTCGTCCTGGGCTCAAGAACATTGAATTGTTACAGAAACACAAAGTAATAAAACGCAAGATATTAAAAACACAAATATACAGATTAACCCAGAAAATAAATATGTAGGAAATAGTCACTGTGTTACATGTTTACATTCTGTATATAGTCACTATGTTACATGTTTACAGGTGCATTCTGTATATAGTCATTGTGTTATATGTTTACAGGTGCATTCTGTTTATAGTCACTGTGTTACATGTTTACAGGTGCATTCTGTATATAGTCACTATGTTACATGTTTACAGGCGCATTCTGTATATAGTCACTATGTTACATGTTTACAGGTGCATTCTGTATATAGTCACTATGTTACATGTTTACAGGCGCATTCTGTATATAGTCACTGTGTTACATGTTTACAGGCGCATTCTGTATATAGTCACTATGTTACATATTTACAGGTGCATTCTGTATATAGTCACTGTGTTACATGTTTACATTCTGTATATAGTCACTATGTTACATGTTTACAGGTGCATTCTGTATATAGTCACTGTGTTATATGTTTACAGGTGCATTCTGTATATAGTCACTGTGTTACATGTTTACAGGCGCATTCTGTATATAGTCACTATGTTACATGTTTACAGGTGCATTCTGTATATAGTCACTGTGTTACATGTTTACAGATGCATTCTGTATATAGTCACTGTGTTACATGTTTACAGGTGCATTCTGTATATAGTCACTATGTTACATGTTTACAGGTGCATTCTGTATATAGTCACTGTGTTACATGTTTACAGGTGCATTCTGTATATAGTCACTGTGTTACATGTTTACATGTGCATTCTGTATATAGTCACTGTGTTACATGTTTACAGCTGCATTCTGTATATAGTCACTGTGTTACATGTTTACAGGTGCATTCTGTATATAGTCACTATGTTACATGTTTACATTCTGTATATAGTCACTGTGTTACATGTTTACAGGTGCATTCTGTATATAGTCACTGTGTTACATGTTTACAGGTGCATTCTGTATATAGTCACTATGTTACATGTTTACAGGTGCATTCTGTATATAGTCACTGTGTTACATGTTTACATGTGCATTCTGTATATAGTCACTGTGTTACATGTTTACAGGTGCATTCTGTATATAGTCACTGTGTTACATGTTTACAGGTGCATTCTGTATATAGTCACTGTGTTACATGTTTACAGGCACATTCTGTATATAGTCACTGTGTTACATGTTTACAGGTGCATTCTGTATATAGTCACTGTGTTACATGTTTACAGGTGCATTCTGTATATAGTCACTGTGTTACATGTTTACAGGTGCATTCTGTATATAGTCACTATGTTACATGTTTACAGGTGCATTCTGTATATAGTCACTGTGTTACATGTTTACAGGTGCATTCTGTATATAGTCACTATGTTACATGTTACAGGTGCATTCTGTATATAGTCACTGTGTTACATGTTTACAGGTGCATTCTGTATATAGTCACTATGTTACATGTTTACAGGTGCATTCCGTATTGAGGTATGTTAATAGGGAAGTCTTAAGTGACTTTAGACTGGGGGAAGATTTGATGGCGTCTGGGAGGTTATGCCATAATTGTGGTGTTCGGTAGGAAAATGAGGATCGAGACACTTTCTTTTTGTATTGTGGTATTGCAAGTAAGGTGCTGGTCCTGGATCGGAGCTTATAGGACGAGGGAACTGCTGGGGGAAGCAGCCTATTCAGGTAGGGTGGCAGCTTCCCAGAAAATCTCTTAAACACCAGGTAGGAAAGGTGAAGAGTGCGTCAGAACCCCCTGGACCTTCAGGAAGGGGGACATGACTGATGGCCTGGGCCTGTAAGTTAAGGAAGGATCTGGAAGGGTGTAGAATCCCTGGGTCCCCTCAGGAGGGGGGGCTGAATGGATAGTCTAGGCCTGTCAGTCAGGGAGAGAGCTATGGTGTTATTGGTGGTGTGTTTGCAACAATGTTGCTTACCTGGACTATATATGCTGGTGATGGGTGCAGGGTTCTTCCTCTTGTTCCTGCCAGCGTGAGAAGTACATCAAGGTGTGACCTGCCCACCCATCCTTTGGATTACATCCCATCGTGTCACAGTTGAAGATTGGCGGGTTTCCCTGGACAGCAGTGCTTAAAAGATGGATTAGCCGCCTTCAGGTGAGGCTTGTGGGGAGACAAACCTCGCTTGCGGGGGGACGAGTTCTTGGTTGGATAATGGTGGAACTGCCTATTGCATGGGGGCAATAGGGCAGGATTGTGATTAAGCACTGCGAGTTATGGTTGTATATGGTTTAATAAAGCTGTGGCCCATGCACATTCCAACTTACATATATGCGTTTGTGTATTATTCATATCCGGGTTATTGGGGTATGGGCTAGGAAGGTCTCAGGCCTAATCAGTCATGGATTTCAATGACGGCCAGTTTAGCTCTTTGAGGCTAATGTCAGACGAACGGAGTCTGAGTGCACTCTGCGTGCGTGCATAATGGACAGACGTGCTGACGGAAGATACTTCGTGTGTGGGTCTCCATTGCTCATGATTCTATGCTACGACGTGCGTTAAACTGTGAGGCAACACGGACTTGATCACTGCGTTCGTCTGACACGGGCCTTAACATGTCACAAATGGTGGGTCATGTAGTTTCATTCTGCCGCTTTGTGCTACAATGTGTTATACAATGTAGTAAGTTTATGAAGGTGTGTTTGTGGGGCGGCTGCATACACTACACCTCCGTATTCAATAGCCGGCATAAGCATTTGTTGTACAATCTGCTTTCTTACCGCGGGGCTCAGGCAGGATTTGTTTCTGTACAGGGCACCTAGTTTGGGGTAAAGTTTAGATGAGAGTTTTTCAATGTGGGGCAAAAGGATAGATTTGGGTTTAACCACTAGGGATGAGCCGAACACCCCCGAGTTCGGGTCGCATTCGAACTCGAACTTTTCAAAAGTTCGAATTCGAACTCAAACACAAACTCAAAACAAGTCAATGGGACTCAAAGTTCGATTTTTAGAGTGCCCTCCAAGAGGACATATATGCTAGATATTTGCCATAAAAGGTGTATGGGGGTCCGGGTAGTGCCCTGGGGGACAGGAAACAAGGAAAAAAAGTTTTTTAAAAAAAAGCCGGTTTTAACTCCTTCACTGCTGACGACGTGTGGGACACGTCCTCAGTTACTCCCGCTGTATGCTGAGGAGGACGTGTCCCACACGTCATCAGCTTTGCGGGACCCCCGGCGGAGATACTCACCTCTCTGTCCGGGGTCCCGCGGCGTTCTGACTTCAGCGTCCTCAGATGCTGAAGTCAAGCTCCTCCTGACGTAAATGACATCATCGCGCCATGTGCGATGACGTCATTTCCAGGCGAACCCCTGGTGCAAGCATTTTTATCTAGTCAGGCAAAGGTGCATTTTGGTGCCCCCCCCCCCATCTGTGTCATGTCAAGCCAATCAGGATAGAGGTGCCATGATAACATCTATATATACACATATATATATACACACACATATAAGTATATATACACACACATATAAGTATATTTGCCCCCAGCTCATGGATATATTTGCCCCCAGATCACATGTGGATATATTTGCCCCCAGCTCATGGATATATATATATTTGCCCCCAGATCATGGATATATTTGCCCCCAGATCATGGATATATATATATATTTGCCCCCAATTCATGGATATATATATATATTTGCCCCCAATTCATGGATATATTTGCCCCCAGCTCGTGGATATATTTGCCCCCAGCTCGTGGATATATTTGCCCCCAGCTCGTGGATATATTTGACCCCAACTGAATTGTTCTTGCAGCGCGGCCTCCAGCTGCGGGAGATTTGCTTTGCTGGTATAGGTGCCAGTGTTTTTTTTCTATGAAATGTGCTTTGCTTCACTCGATGAGAAGAACTTCACAAACATTTCTGTAGTTTGATCTTTATTGTATCGGATTCCTGTTCCTTGTGACGGAAGGAAACAGAATGCAGTGTAGCCTGGCTGCGAGGCGGAGCGGAGTGAAGCCAAACCTGCAAAAGCTTGGCTTGCTGCGTATCAGGATTTAGTTCAGGGCAAGAAAAGGAAGGGGGTGATTAATTTATTATATTCACCTTACAACATTCTCCGCTCTTTTTAGCCGCGAGGTTGCCGGGGGTTAGCGTTGCGTTTTGGGGCACGGTGCCGGGGGTTAGCGTTGCGTTTTGGGGCACGGTGCCGGGGGTTAGCGCTGCATTTTGGGGCACGGTGCCAGGGGTTAGCGCTGCGTTTTGGGGCACGGTGCCGGGGGTTAGCAGCGCGCTGTGTTTTGGGGCACAGTGTCGGGGGTTAGCAGCGCGCTGCGTTTTGGGGCACGGTGCCAGGGGTTAGCGCTGCGTTTTGGGGCACGGTGCCGGGGGTTAGCAGCGCGTTTTGGGGCACGGTGCCAGGGGTTGGCGCTGCGTTTTGGGGCACGGTGCTGGGGGTTAGCAGCGCGCTGCGTTTTGGGGCACGGTGCTGGGGTTAGCAGCGCGCTGCTGTGTTTTGGGGCACGGTTGCCGGGGTTAGCGCTGCGTTTGGGACGGTGCCGGGGTTAGCGCTGCGTTTTGGGCACGGTGCCGGGGATAGCGCTGCGTTTTGGGGCACGGTCGGGTAGCGCGCATTTTGGGCACTGGTGCGGGGTTTAGCTCTGGAGTTTTGGGCACGTGACGAGTTAGCGCAGAGTTTTGCGGGGGGTCAGCGCGGCGGGGTTGCTGCTTGGGGTTTTGGAGGCAGCCGGTGAGGTGCGCACGGTTGTCCTGCGCTGATTGCGTTGGCGCGGGTGCCGGCGGCGTTTAGCGCAGTTTGTTCACCGGTGGCGGCATTTTAGGGCGCAGCAGCATTTGGGTTCACGGTGCCGGGTTAGCGCTGCGTTTTGGGGCACGGTGCCGGGGTTAGCGCTGCGTTTTGGGGCACGGTGCCGGGTGTAGCGCTGCGTTTTGGGGCACGGTGCCGGGGTTAGCGCTGCGTTTTGGGGCACGGCTGCGGGGTTAGCGCTGCGTTTTGGGGCACGGTGCCGGGGTTAGCGCTGCGTTTTGGGGCACGGTGCCGGGGTTAGCGCTGCGTTTTGGGCACGTGCCGGGGGTTAGCCGCTGCATTTTGGGGCACGTTGCCAGGGATAGCGCTGCGTTTTGGGGCACGGTGCCGGGATAGCGCTGCGTTTTGGGGCACGGTGCTGGGGGTTAGCGCTGCGTTTTGGGGCACGGTGCTGGGGGATAGCGCTGCGTTTTGGGGCACGGTGCTGGGGGTTAGCGCTGCGTTTTGGGGCACGGTGCTGGGGTTAGCGCTGCGTTTTGGGGCACGGTGCTGGGGTTAGCGCTGCGTTTTGGGGCACGGTGCCGGGGGATAGCGCTGCGTTTTGGGCACGGTGCGGGGTTAGCTCTGCGTTTTGGGGCACGGTGCCGGGGTTAGCGCTGCGTTTTGGGCACGGTGCGGGGATAGCGCTGCGTTTTGGGGCACGTTGCCGGGGTTAGCGCTGCGTTTTGGGGCACGGTGCCAGGATAGCGCTGCGTTTTGGGGCACGGGCCGGGGTTAGCGCTGCGTTTTGGGGCACGGTGCCGGGGATAGCGCTGCGTTTTGGGGCACGGTGCCGGGGGTTAGCGCTGCGTTTTGGGGCACGGTGCCGGGGATAGCGCTGCGTTTTGGGGCACGGTGCCGGGGATAGCGCTGCGTTTTGGGGCACGGTGCCGGGGGTTAGCGCTGCGTTTTGGGGCACGGTGCCGGGGTTAGCGCTGCGTTTTGGGGCACGGTGCCGGGGGTTAGCGCTGCGTTTTGGGGCACGGTGCCGGGGGATAGCGCTGCGTTTTGGGGCACGGTGCCGGGGGTTAGCGCTGCGTTTGGTGGTCAGTTTGGTGGAATTCACTGATGTAAATTCTGCGATTTTCACCAATGTTCGATAACGGCTTCAGTGACTCCAATTCCTGCAAAATACGGCGACCATTCGCTAAATAGTGAATTCAGATAAAATGCGTCGAATCGCACTGTTTAGTGAATAGCGCCCTCTATGATCACAGGCTGCATCTGTCACATTATTCTCCTGTTTTGCTTCTGACGTCATTTTCAGGCGCCAGGAAGATTGCAGGACTGGAAAGCACGGCTTGTGAAAGAAACTTGTCACTCTTCTGATTGGACGCCTCACATACGTTTACGGTTGAAGTTTATGATTGGCTGGCAGTTGTCAGAGTTCTGCGGACGACATGATGACACTTTAGGACGGGCGGTGATTGGCTGCTTTGATAGAAACGTGAGAGGGCAGGCATTGGTTATAATCTAACGTTGATTGGCCGAAAGGTAAGTGTGCTTTGTTGTGATTTGCTGCTGTGCTGCCAATGTGACGGGAGAGGCGTGGTAGAGGTGATTGGGTGATAGGCTGTTGGTAGCTGCTTGTGATTGGCTGTAGGGCTGTCATTCTGTGTGAGCCGACATGGCGGAGCAGCCGGAGAAAGAGCTGAGCGGTTTGACTGACGAGGAGGCGAATGGGCTGTGCCGAGACCCGGACCCGAGCACCAAGGTCAGAGCCGGCCACTCTTGCACCTCCCGGTACCGAGTGACCCCCCCCTCTGGGCCGGTACCGAGTGACCCCCCCCTCTGGGCCCCTCCCGGTACCGAGTGACCCCTCCCTCTGGGCCCCTCCCGGTACCGAGTGACCCCCCCCTCGGCCCTCCTGGTTACCGAGTGACCCCCCCCTCTGGGCCCCTCCTGGTACCGAGTGACCCCCCCTCTGGGGCGGCCCTCGTACCGAGTGACCCCCCCCTCTGGGCCCCTCCCGGTACCGAGTGACCCCCCCCTCTGGGCCCCTCCTGGTACCGAGTGACCCCCCCCTCTGGGCCCCTCCTGGTACCGAGTGACCCCCCCTCTGGGCCCCTCCTGGTACCGAGTGACCCCCCCCTCTGGGCCCCTCCTGGTACCGAGTGACCCCCCCCTCTGGGCCCCTCCTGGTACCGAGTGACCCCCCCCTCTGGGCCCCTCCTGGTACCGAGTGACCCCCCCCTCTGGGCCCCTCCTGGTACCGAGTGACCCCCCCCTCTGGGCCCCTCCTGGTACCGAGTGACCCCCCCCTCTGGGCCCCTCCTGGTACCGAGTGACCCCCCCCTCTGGGCCCCTCCTGGCACCGAGTGACCCCCCCCTCTGGGCCCCTCCTGGTACCGAGTGACCCCCCCCTCTGGCCCCTCCTGGTACCGAGTGACCCCCCCCTCTGGGCCCCTCCTGGTACCGAGTGACCCCCCCCTCTGGGCCCCTCCTGGTACCGAGTGACCCCCCCTCCGGGCCCCTCCTGGTACCGAGTGACCCCCCCCTCCGGGCCCCTCCTGGTACCGAGTGACCCCCCCCTCCGGGCCCCTCCTGGTACCGAGTGACCCCCCCCTCCGGCCCCTCCTGGTACCGAGTGACCCCCCCCTCCGGGCCCCTCCTGGTACCGAGTGACCCCCCCCTCCGGGCCCCTCCTGGTACCGAGTGACCCCCCCTCCGGGCCCCTCCTGGTACCGAGTGACCCCCCCTCCGGGCCCCTCCTGGTACCGAGTGACCCCCCCCCTCCGGGCCCCTCCGGTACCGAGTGACCCCCCCCTCCGGGCCCCTCCTGGTACCGAGTGACCCCCCCTCCGGGCCCCTCCTGGTACCGAGTGACCCCCCCCTCCGGGCCCCTCCTGGTACCGAGTGACCCCCCCCTCCGGGCCCCTCCTGGTACCGAGTGACCCCCCTCCGGGCCCCTCCTGGTACGAGTGACCCCCCCCTCTGGGCCCCTCCTGGTACCGAGTGACCCCCCCCTCCGGGCCCCTCCTGGTACCGAGTGACCCCCCTCCGGGCCCCTCCTGGTACCGAGTGACCCCCCCCTCCGGCCCCTCCTGGTACCGAGTGACCCCCCCCTCCGGGCCCCTCCTGGTACCGAGTGACCCCCCCCTCCGGGCCCCTCCTGGTACCGAGTGACCCCCCCCTCCGGCCCCTCCTGGTACCGAGTGACCCCCCCCCTCCGGGCCCCTCCTGGTACCGAGTGACCCCCCCTCCGGGCCCCTCCTGGTACCGAGTGACCCCCCCCTCCGGGCCCCTCCTGGTACCGAGTGACCCCCCCCTCCGGGCCCCTCCTGGTACCGAGTGACCCCCCCTCCGGGCCCCTCCTGGTACCGAGTGACCCCCCCCTCGGGGCCCCTCCTGGTACGAGTGACCCCCCCCTCCGGGCCCCTCCTGGTACCGAGTGACCCCCCCCTCCGGGCCCCTCCTGGTACCGAGTGACCCCCCCCCTCCGGGCCCCTCCTGGTACCGAGTGACCCCCCTCCGGGCCCCTCCTGGTACCGAGTGACCCCCCCTCCGGGCCCCTCCTGGTACCGAGTGACCCCCCCCTCCGGGCCCCTCCCGGTACCGAGTGACCCCCCCCTCCGGGCCCCTCCTGGTACCGAGTGACCCCCCCCTCCGGGCCCCTCCTGGTACCGAGTGACCCCCCCCTCCGGGCCCCTCCTGGTACCGCCGAGTGACCCTGGGGGCGGGGCTGCCTCGTGGACTCTTGCTAGAAGTGGCAGCAGCCGGTTAGCGGTGGCCGGGCGGGCGTGCTGGCGGTGTTGAGGCGTGTGGTGGCGGGATCAGAATGGCTGGAATGCGCCTGCAGGGTCTGAGAAGCCGCCTGGGCTTTACTCCCGTCTGTCTCCTGGAGGGTCACGTGACTCTGACTCGGGGTCATGATGCTCCTGACAATATTAGAGCGCTAAACACTCACCTGATGTAACCCCCCCCCCCCCAAGCTGCGCGCCAGGACCTGCAGGTTAGAGGGAAGGTTCTCAATCTCCAATGCTTTTGTTAGTGCCGTGAGTCTCGCCGCCCTGGTTCGCGTGGCTGCGCCCGTGTCGCCGCCCTGGTTCGCGTGGCTGCGCCCGTATCGCCGCCCTGGTTCGCGTGGCTGCGCCCGTGTCGCCGCCCTGGTTCGCGTGGCTGCGCCCGTGTCGCCGCCCTGGTTCGCGTGGCTGCTCGTTTCTGCAGCTTCCTGACAAACCTCCATAGTTTGTGTCATGATGTAAAAGCAGCCTCTGCGCCTTCCCATAAGCCTCGGCGTGTGGCTCCCGTGTTCTGGGTGAGCAGCTGCGCAGATTTGATGTTTGTTGCGCGCTGAATGATCCTGACATGTTCCTCACGGCCGCGTCTCTCCGGCAGGACTTCATGATGCAGCAGACCATGCTCCGCATTAAAGACCCCAAGAAATCCCTGGAGTTTTACACCAAGATCCTGGGAATGACGTGAGTGGATCGGATCGTGTCTCCCCAGACGAGGCCAGAACGTCGCCTGACACCCTAACCGTAAACACCACGGAAAAGCTGCGGGGGAGGGGTGGTGACAGTGGCAGTCCCTGGCAGCGAGGCATTCAGTCTATGGTGTTCCTCCTCTTCCCGTGTTTAGCGCTCGTGTGTGCGTGCTCTGTGTTTAGCGCTCGTGTGTGTGTGCGTGCTCTGTGTTTAGCGCTCGTGTGTGTGTGCGTGCTCTAGCGCTCGTGTGTGGTGTGCGTGCTCTGTGTTTAGCGCTCGTGTGTGTGCGTGCTCTGTGTTTAGCGCTCTGTGTTGTGTGCGTGCTCTGTGTTTAGCGCTCGTGTGTGTGTGCGTGCTCTGTGTTTAGCGCTCGTGTGCGTGCTCTGTGTTTAGCGCTCGTGTGTGTGCGTGCTCTGTGTTTAGCGCTCGTGTGTGTGTGCGTGCTCTGTGTTTAGCGCTCGTGTGTGTGTGCGTGCTCTGTGTTTAGCGCTCGTGTGTGTGCGTGCTCTGTGTTTAGCGCTCGTGTGTGTGTGCGTGCTCTGTGTTTAGCGCTCGTGTGTGTGCGTGCTCTGTGTGTCCTGTGTGTGCGTGCTCTGTTTAGCGCGCGTGCTCTGTGTTTAGCGCTCGTGTGTGTGTGCGTGCTGTTTAGCGCTCGTGTGTGTGTGCGTGCTGTGTTTAGCGCTCGTGTGTGTGTGCGTGCTCTGTGTTTAGCGCTCGTGTGTGTGCGCGTGCTCTGTGTTTAGCGCTCGTGTGTGTGTGCGCGTGCTCTGTTTAGCGCTCGTGTGTGTGCGTGCTGTGTTTAGCGCTCGTGTGTGTGTGCGTGCTCTGTTTAGCGCTCGTGTGTGTGCGTGCTCTGTTAGCGCTCGTGTGTGTGTGTGCTCTGTGTTTAGCTCGTGTGTGTGTGTGCGTGCTCTGTGTTTAGCGCTCGTGTGTGTGTGCTGTGCTCTGTTTAGCGCTCGTGTGTGTGCGTGCTCGTGTTTAGCGCTCGTGTGTGTGCGTGCTCGGTGTTAGCGCTCGTGTGTGTGCGTGCTCGGTTTAGCGCTCGTGTGTGTGCGTGCTCGGTGTTTAGCGCTCGTGTGTGTGCGTGCTCGGTGTTTAGCGCTCGTGTGTGTGCGTGCTCGGTGTTAGCGCTCGTGTGTGTGCGTGCTCGGTGTTTAGCGCTCGTGTGTGTGCGTGCTCGGTGTTTAGCGCTCGTGTGTGTGCGTGCTCGGTGTTTAGCGCTCGTGTGTGTGCGTGCTCGGTGTTTAGCGCTCGTGTGTGTGCGTGCTCGGTGTTTAGCGCTCGTGTGTGTGTGTGCTCTCTGTGTTTAGCGCTCGTGTGTGTGCGTGCTCTGTGTTTAGCGCTCGTGTGTGTGCGTGCTCGGTGTTTTAGCGCTCGTTGTGTGCGTGCTCGGTGTTTTAGCGCTCGTGTGTGTGCGTGCTCGGTGTTTAGCGCTCGTGTTGTGTGCGTGCTCTGTGTTTAGCGCTCGTGTGTGTGCGTGCTCTGTGTTTAGCGCTCGTGTGTGTGCGTGCTCTGTGTTTAGCGCTCGTGTGTGTGCGTGTGCTCTGTTTAGCGCTCGTGTGCGTGCTCTGTGTTTAGCGCTCGTGTGTGTGCGTGCTCTGTGTTTAGCGCTCGTGTGTGTGTGCGTGCTCTGTGTTTAGCGCTCGTGTGTGTGCGTGCTCTGTGTTTAGCGCTCGTGTGTGTGCGTGCTCGGTGTTTAGCGCTCGTGTGGTGTGCGTGCTCTGTGTTTAGCGCTCGTGTGTGTGCGTGCTCTGTGTTTAGCGCTCGTGTGTGTGCGTGCTCTGTGTTTAGCGCTCGTGTGTGTGCGTGCTCTGTGTTTAGCGCTCGTGTGTGTGCGTGCTCTGTGTTTAGCGCTCGTGTGTGTGCGTGCTCGGTGTTTAGCGCTCGTGTGTGTGCGTGCTCGGTGTTTAGCGCTCGTGTGCGCTTTGCTTAACACTCTGCGTTTCCGTCCCTCGCCGCAGGCTCCTCAGTAAGTGCGATTTTCCTGCCATGAAGTTCTCCTTGTATTTTATGGGCTTCGAGGAGAAGAAAGACATCCCGAAGGACCCCAAGGAGAGGATCGCGTGGACGTTTTCCCGCAAGGCGACCATCGAGCTCACGCAGTGAGTATATGCGAGGTGTTTGCGCTTGCCCCCCCCTTTCTTATTGAAGTTTGTGAATCTAAAACCAATGTAACGGATCAGATAACGCTGGTGTCATAGAAGTGACATATCGCTCCCCGCGTCAAACCCCAGGACTTTTATTTCCCTGACAAAAAACCCCAAAACAGACATTTGCTTTGGGAAAGACTTTATGTTCGTTTTATATTGTGTGATTTTTAAATGTATCGTTGTCGCGGAACCCCTTGCTCAGAGACTCTATTAACCCCTCGCTCAGAGACTGTGGACTGCATTAACCCCTCGCTCCTCTGCTATTCCCCTCAGTTAAGCTATTTGTCTATGTTTTAATGTTTAAAGTGGTGTTTTGTGACCCCCCCCCCCCCTCCTATCGACACGTAATCAAAATGCCTTTAAGCCTGTCCCTTGTGCTCGCTGTTATCCGACACCAGGGTTAGCCTGGGATTGAAAGCATGAGCTGGGTTTGAAACCCCAGCCAATCACCATCCAAGGAGCTAGAAGGGCCAACCAATCCCATTCCAGGAATGCACCTCCGTTGACTGTAACAGAAACTTTAAACAACGGTGCCCGGAAAACTAATTGCTCCAGCGGGGTGCTTTTTCAAAGTTGGGGTGATCCTACTGCGAGCTACCATTGTGGTCATTTTTCAGGAGGGAGCTCCATTGGGAACCCACGTTGCTGAGCCTTTCTTGACCCCAGGAGCTCAGGCAGCAGTGACCATGCGGCATCAGCTGGGATTAACTACTATATGCTGCCCTCCGTGCCCCTGCCCCCAGATCTGGGTGCTTTTTGGGCTGTGACACCCCAGGGGCCCGAGCTATCAAACAGTACCCCTGGATTGCTGCTGATCCCCTGGAATCCCCCCCCCCAAACAAGGACCTGTGCTCTGTATGACAGCAGTTAGTTATTTATAAGGCGCCACCAAATACCATAGCACTGTACAATGGGAAAGACAGGATAACCAATATACATGCAAGTTAAACACATAGCACAGTATCAGAGAAGCCCCTGCTCAAGAGCTTGCACTCTGAGAGGACCAGATTGGGAACAGGCTGAATGGCGGTGCCGACATGTCTGGGGGCGGGAATGTTATCGGATTCTGAACCAAATAAAAGCAGGCCATGTGACATGGCCGGAGAGAAAATCCCGTTTGAACATACAGCGTGTCTGGTGTCTCATTCAGGGTACCCACAATCCCCCTCAGAAGGCACAGAGCGGCCTTCTGGAAATGAAAAGAGGCTCCAAGGCAGAGAATCAGAAGCAGGCGGGTCAAGCTGCTCGAGGACGGTGCTCCCAGTAGCCGGGCTGACCGCCACGAGGGGGTGTCTGGAGAGTCAGGACAAACTGGAAGAGACGGCTTCCCATCACAGCGGGCAGCACATTTCCTGCATCCGCTCCTCCCGGTGTGTGTGTGAGTTGCTGCAGCAGCCGCTCATGTGCAGAAAATGACATTTTAATACAGGATCTCCCTGCGCTCCTTAGATTTCCCATGAGAAGCAGGGCGATATCCCGGGAGCTCGCTCCATCCCCTCCGTGTAAAGCCTGAGATACACGCAGCGCGAGGCGGCACACCTGTAGGCGGCACCGCGCGTCGAGACACGCTCAGTGTGTCCAGGCGTTCTATCTACCGTCGCTCAGCCGGAGTCACGATGCGACGCTGAGTGACGTGAGATGGAAAAATACCACTTTCCACCTATACGTCCCTATCTTCAACAGATCACTCCCCTCCATTTCTTTCTATGGGTGTTATCTGGTGAACGAGGGGGCCGGGGAATTGGGTCACCCCTTCCAATCCACCGCTCTGGAAATGTTTCATTTAGGAACCCACCAACACGCCGTCCCCAATGAGGTGCTGCAGCATCTCGCTGGAAAGTGATGGTTGGTTGAAGGTCATGTAGTTGTGGTGCCGCGTATTCAGTCAAAAGGTCAAGGTGAACATTTACAGTAATTGACGTCTCGGCGAAGAAAAACAACTTCTTTCTATGGGGTTAAAGATATGGTGTCTGGTACAAAGGGACGTCACTAATCTGAAGCAGAGGATCACGGACGCCACCATTGAGAGGAAGCTACAGCCAACACGGCAAGAAATCCAGCACCGACTCAATGTGCTTCCTGCAACTAATGGCGCCCGTATAGAGGGGCATTAAATGAGGCAAAAAACCTGAAATATATATACGTCTCATTCTGTAATAACTTTCTCTTATCTTTTCATTTTCCTTTGGAATAAATTTAGTGAAATTGTAAAGAGACTGTGTGTCTGTCTGTGTGTCTGTCTGTGTGTCTGTCTGTGTGTCTGTCTGTGTGTCTGTCTGTGTGTCTGTCTGTGTGTCTGTCTGTGTGTCTGTCTGTGTGTCTGTCTGTGTGTCTGTCTGTGTGTCTGTCTGTGTGTCTGTCTGTGTGTCTGTCTGTGTGTCTGTCTGTGTGTCTGTCTGTGTGTCTGTCTGTGTGTCTGTGTGTGTGTCTGTGTCTGTCTGTCTGTGTCTGTCTGTCTGTGTCTGTGTGTGTGTCTGTCTGTGTGTGTCTGTCTGTGTGTGTGTCTGTCTGTGTGTGTGTCTGTCTGTGTGTGTTCGTCTGTGTGTGTCTGTCTGTGTGTGTGTCTGTCTGTGTGTGTCTGTGTGCTGTGTCTGTGTGTGTTGTGTGTGTGTCTGGTTGTGTCTGTCGTGTTGTGTGCTGTGTGTCTGTGTGTGTGTCTGTGTGTGTGTGTCTGTGTGTCTGTCTGTGTGTCTGTCTGTGTGTCTGTCTGTGTGTCTGTCTGTGTGTCTGTCTGTGTGTCTGTCTGTGTGTCTGTCTGTGTGTCTGTCTGTGTGTCTGTCTGTGTGTCTGTCTGTGTGTCTGTCTGTGTGTCTGTCTGTGTGTCTGTGTGTGTGTCTGTGTGTCTGTCTGTGTCTGTCTGTCTGTCTGTGTCTGTCTGTCTGTGTCTGTCTGTCTGTCTGTGTGTCTGTCTGTGTCTGTGTGTGTGTCTGTCTGTGTGTGTCTGTCTGTGTGTGTGTCTGTCTGTGTGTGTGTCTGTCTGTGTGTGTGTCTGTCTGTGTGTGTGTGTCTGTCTGTGTGTGTGTGTCTGTCTGTGTGTGTGTCTGTCTGTGTGTCTGTGTTCTGTGTGTGTCTGTCTGTGTGTGTCTGTCTGTGTGTCTGTCTGTGTGTTGTCTGTCTGTGTGTCTGTCTGGTGTGTGTCTGTCTGTCTGTCTGTCTGTGTGTCTGTCTGTCTGTCTGTCTGTCTGTGCTTGTCTGTGTCTGTCTGTGTGTGTGTCTGTCTGTGTGTCTTCGTGTCTGTGTGTGTCTGTCTGTGTGTGTGTGTGTCTGTCTGTGTGGTGTGTCTGTCTGTGTGTCTGTCCTGTGTGTCTGTGTGTCTGTCTGTGTGTCTGTGTGTGTCTGTCTGTGTGTGTCTGTCTGTGTGTGTCTGTCTGTGTGTGTGTCTGTCTGTGTGTGTCTGTCTGTTTGTGTGTTCTGTCTGTGTGTCTGTCTGTGTCTGTCTGTGTGTGTCTGTCTGTGTGTGTCTGTCTGTGTGTGTCTGTCTGTGTGTGTCTGTCTGTGTGTGTCTGTCTGTGTGTGTCTGTCTGTGTGTCTGTCTGTGTGTCTGTCTGTGTCTGTCTGTGTGTCTGTCTGTGTGTCTGTCTGTGTGTCTGTCTGTGTGTCTGTCTGTGTGTCTGTCTGTGTGTCTGTCTGTGTGTCTGTCTGTGTGTCTGTCTGTGTGTCTGTCTGTGTGTCTGTCTGTGTGTCTGTCTGTGTGTCTGTCTGTGTGTCTGTCTGTGTGTCTGTCTGTGTGTCTGTCTGTGTGTCTGTCTGTGTGTCTGTCTGTGTGTCTGTCTGTGTGTCTGTCTGTGTGTCTGTCTGTGTGTGTCTGTCTGTGTGTGTCTGTGTGTGTGTCTGTCTGTGTGTGTCTGTCTGTGTGTGTCTGTCTGTGTGTGTCTGTCTGTGTGGTCTGTGTGTCTGTCTGTGTGTCTGTCTGTGTGTCTGTGTGTCTGTCTGTGTGTGTCTGTCTGTGTGTCTGTCTGTGTGTCTGTCTGTGTGTCTGTCTGTGTGTCTGTCTGTGTGTGTCTGTCTGTGTGTCTGTCTGTGTGTCTGTCTGTGTGTCTGTCTGTGTGTCTGTCTGTGTGTCTGTCTGTGTCTGTCTGTCTGTCTGTCTGTGTGTCTGTCTGTCTCTGTCTGTCTGTGTCTGTCTGTCTCTGTCTGTCTGTCTGTCTGTCTCTGTCTGTCTGTCTGTCTGTCTGTCTGTCTGTCTGTCTGTCTGTCTGTCTGTCTGTCTGTCTGTCTGTCTGATTAGGGTTACTTTTTTTTATTTTTTAATACAGGTTAATTTGTCAGTAATTTCTACCAATTTTATTCAATAGAAAGTGTATCGGGGGGCGGCGCGCCTGATATAAGTGGAGTTTAGACCTTGCCTAATATGACATGCGTTTTGTGTAAATAAAGTTTTGTCATGTTGTAATTTAATTTTTTTTTCTTTTTTATGAAATGGATTTTGCTTCATTTGAGAAACCGTTCTCTAGTTTTAATTTGCAAAGTATTGGATCCCCGGCCCCCGTGATCTCCGCGTTGTATCGTGCGCTGTGTGCGCAGCCCCCGTTATCCCCGTGTTGTATCGCACGCTGTGTGCGCAGCCCCGTGATCTCTGCTTTGTATCGTGCGCTCCGGCCCCCGTGACCTCGGCGTTGTCACCCGCTGTGCGTGCTGGAGCCGCTGACACATGGTGCAAATTGTTACATTGTTTGTTTTTATATTTTCCAGTAATTGGGGAACAGAAAATGATGAGAGGCCTTATCACAACGGCAACTCGGACCCCCGGGGATTCGGTGAGTCTGTTACAGGGGGTGTCTGTCTGTCCAGGTGTCAGGCTTGTAAGATGTCGGGATAGTCCTGTCCTATACACCCCCCCCCCCCCCCGCTGCTCTGTGGCCGAGGGCACGTGCGGTTTCTCCATTGACTGGCTTCTTACTTGGCGAGGACACATGTGTAACACATCTCATACTCGCACACAGCGTCACGTTCTGTGTAACACGAGCGTTTTACAATCCAGTATAAAGTAACTAAGTAACAATACAAGGACAGACTATAAATTCCTCCGTCTCAGCCCAAATCCCGCGCTGAGCGCTCCCTGCCCGCCCGCCCTGTGCCCCCTCGCCCACTGCAGGAGGTGCAGAGCCTTTTATTGGGTTTTCCTGTCTTTATGGTCACAGCCTGACGTATTTACTGCATGAGATGTCGCTAATGATTACCTGCTTTGCCACCTGCGTTTTAAACCACTGAGGGTTTATTCACTAAACTGGGATCTACCTGTAATGATCCTAACCTTGCTGAGTATCCCCGCTCCTCCTGCCCGTCCGTGCTGGCTGACCCTGTGACAGGGCGAGATTAAACGCGTAAAGCCGCATGGAACGTGTTATATACTTTTTATTAATGGGTCGCTGTCGGTCGCATGTCCTGTTTCGTGTAAACAATAAACCTGATAGCAGAATTGTGATTGGATAGAATAGGCCGTAGCTTTATTAAAGGTTATAAAGAGGCCTCAGCCATGAACAAAAAACTTTATTAACATTAACAATCCATATTGAAACGACACTTCAAGCCCAATCCGACCCCGATGGGCCAGATTGATTACCCAATGCCACCGTCCACCCCAAACTTAGGGGCGACTTTAACCCTTATTAAACTACGACATTGAGAAATAGGGAGGGGGGGGGACGCTGGTGCAGAGTAAAATCCTCTTGTGTCGGCTGCTCAGGCTAAACCCTGCACTGCTATCATTCATAGCTTTGTCTCCCGCTTCCAATCAGCTGTTCACAAATTCCCGCTGCAAAAACCGCTCAGAGCCAGTTTGAGCAAGCGGAAGCCGGCCTGAGCTTCCTGCCGACCACCTCGGACCCTCACTGGACCTTTCCTTTAACCTAATGTCCAGCAATGGACAATTGCAGCGAAGCCTAAAAGGCATCCTCTCCCTCACACAGAAAGGGCGGGGCTTTCTCCAAGAGCCTCCTCACGCAGAAAGGGCGGGGCTTTCTCCAAGAGCCTCCTCACGCAGAAAGGGCGGGGCTTTCTCCAAGAGCCTCCTCACGCAGAAAGGGCGGGGCTTTCTCCAAGAGCCTCCTCACGCAGAAAGGCGGGGCTTTCTCCAAGAGCCTCCTCACGCAGAAAGGGCGGGGCTTTCTCCAAGAGCCTCCTCACGCAGAAAGGGCGGGGCTTTCTCCAAGAGCCTCCTCACGCAGAAGGGCGGGGCTTTCTCCAAGAGCCTCCTCACGCAGAAAGGGCGGGGCTTTCTCCAAGAGCCTCCTCACGCAGAAAGGGCGGGGCTTTCTCCAAGAGCCTCCTCACGCAGAAAGGGCGGGGCTTTCTCCAAGAGCCTCCTCACGCAGAAAGGGCGGGGCTTTCTCCAAGAGCCTCCTCACGCAGAAAGGGCGGGGCTTTCTCCAAGAGCCTCCTCACGCAGAAAGGGCGGGGCTTCTCCAAGAGCCTCCTCACGCAGAAAGGGCGGGGCTTTCTCCAAGAGCCTCCTCACGCAGAAAGGGCGGGGCTTTTTCCAAGAGCCTCCTCACGCAGAAAGGGCGGGGCTTTTTCCGCCAGCCTCCACACGCAGAAAGGGCGGGGCTTTCCGCCAGCCTCCACACGCAGTAAGGGCGGGGCTTTCCGCCAGCCTCCACACGCAGAAAGGGCGGGGCTTTCTCTCCAAGAGCCTCCACACGCAGAAAGGGCGGGGCTCTTTCCGCCAGCCTCCACACGCAGAAAGGGCGGGGCTCTTTCCGCCAGCCTCCACACGCAGAAAGGGCGGGGCTCTTTCCGCCAGCCTCCACACGCAGAAAGGGCGGGGCTCTTTCCGCCAGCCTCCACACGCAGAAAGGGCGGGGCTTTCTCCAAGAGCCTCCTCACGCAGAAAGGGCGGGGCTTTCTCCAAGAGCCTCCTCACGCAGAAAGGGCGGGGCTTTCTCCAAGAGCCTCCTCACGCAGAAAGGGCGGGGCTTTCTCCAAGAGCCTCCTCACGCAGAAAGGGCGGGGCTTTCTCCAAGAGCCTCCTCACGCAGAAAGGGCGGGGCTTTCTCCAAGAGCCTCCTCACGCAGAAAGGGCGGGGCTTTCTCCAAGAGCCTCCTCACGCAGAAAGGGCGGGGCTTTCTCCAAGAGCCTCCTCACGCAGAAAGGGCGGGGCTTTCTCCAAGAGCCTCCTCACGCAGAAAGGGCGGGGCTTTCTCCAAGAGCCTCCTCACGCAGAAAGGGCGGGGCTTTCTCCAAGAGCCTCCTCACGCAGAAAGGGCGGGGCTTTCTCCAAGAGCCTCCTCACGCAGAAAGGGCGGGGCTTTCTCCAAGAGCCTCCTCACGCAGAAAGGGCGGGGCTTTCTCTCCAAGAGCCTCCACACGCAGAAAGGGCGGGGCTCTTTCCGCCAGCCTCCACACGCAGAAAGGGCGGGGCTCTTTCCGCCAGCCTCCACACGCAGAAAGGGCGGGGCTTTCTCCAAGAGCCTCCACACGCAGAAAGGGCGGGGCTTTCTCCAAGAGCCTCCTCACGCAGAAAGGGCGGGGCTTTCTCCAAGAGACTCCTCACGCAGAAAGGGCGGGGCTTTCTCCAAGAGCCTCCTCACGCAGAAAGGGCGGGGCTTTCTCCAAGAGCCTCCTCACGCAGAAAGGGCGGGGCTTTCTCCAAGAGCCTCCTCACGCAGAAAGGGCGGGGCTTTCTCCAAGAGCCTCCTCACGCAGAAAGGCGGGGCTTTCTCCAAGAGCCTCCTCACGCAGAAAGGGCGGGGCTTTCTCCAAGAGCCTCCTCACGCAGAAAGGGCGGGGCTTTCTCCAAGAGCCTCCTCACGCAGAAAGGGCGGGGCTTTCTCTCCAAGAGCCTCCTCACGCAGAAAGGGCGGGGCTTTCTCTCCAAGAGCCTCCACACGCAGAAAGGGCGGGGCTTTCTCTCCAAGAGCCTCCACACGCAGAAAGGGCGGGGCTTTCTCTCCAAGAGCCTCCACACGCAGAAAGGGCGGGGCTTTCTCTCCAAGAGCCTCCACACGCAGAAAGGGCGGGGCTTTCTCTCCAAGAGCCTCCACACGCAGAAAGGGCGGGGCTTTCTCCTATATTTGTTGAACGGCTAATGCTTTGATTTATGCACGGTTTTTACTGCATCTTGTAGAATTCCTTTATTTGAATAAACGTTGAAATATGTAAAGAGAGGGCGGAGCTTAAGAGCATCCTCGCACAGAAAGGGCGGGGCTTTCTCCAACCAACAGTAACCTGTTCTCTTACATAGCGGCTCCACAACAGAACACGTGATGCTACAATCCCCATAATGCTCTGCATGTTGGTGGCTGGCAGAGGATTGTGGGAATTGTAGTGCAGTACGTGGCGTCTGCTTCACTCGAGCCTAATCCTACCCCGGGGTGTGAATGAAGCAGTTGGCGTATGTCCCTGCATTGACTGTTTGTCTTCCCTCTTCAGGTCACATCGGTGTGGCCGTGCCGGACGTGTACAGCGCGTGTAAGAGGTTTGAGGAGCTCGGGGTGACGTTTGTAAAGAAACCTGATGATGGTAAGTGAGGTCACCTCCCTCCCATTGTCACATTGTGCTTCCTTCTCGGGACTGACCACCGGTTGCCGCAGAGGCTGGTAGTGGTGGGTCATCGTGGCTGGACTGAGCCGCACTCTATTGCCGTGACGTTCTGCCACTGCCGGACTGAAGCGGCTGGTCAGCGTGCGGAAGCTGAATCCTCCCGAACCCCCAGAGCCTTCGGTTACGCGGGCGCACATCACATGCCGGTGCCGCCTGATGGGTCTAGGCTGTAGTAGCAGAATGTTCTGGGCTGGTTCTCTGCCCAAACCTAAGTTATCAATGGTTGGGGGGGGGGGGGGGTGTCACCGCAGACCCTCTGGTACTGACAGAGATGGTGTCCAGGCCGCGCTGCGATAGTCTGCACGGTCACCGCCTGGGCTGTAATAACCAGCTTTGGGGATACTCCCTGTCTCCACGTGTAACGCTGGTAACCTGTACATCACTTACACCCATAAACACCGGCGAGGCCCTGGTGATCTCGGCATGTCGCCGCCGCTCCTGCAAATCTGTGGGATTGTGTGCATGGAGAGCAGCGCGTGGCCGGGACGCGGTAGACTGTGACGGTACTTGATGATGGGTAACGCTTTAATATGTCTGGGCTCAGGGTTTAATGCTGGATTTGGGAATCTAACCTCTTCCCCCCCCCCCCCCCCAAACTCCAGGCCGGCAGCTTTTACATATGACTCCTCTTAAGGCTAGGGTCAGACGAACGCATTTTTCACGTTGTCCGTGAAAAAGTGCGTTCGAACGTACGTATTTTTTCCCGGAATACGCGATAGCGGTCATACGATGCGCCTTTTCGTCCGTGATTTTGTACGGATCATCAATAAAACACTTTCTGCGTCTGGACATTATGTTGGCCGGACATTAGCAGCGTCTGACGTCTCCTAATCACGAACACACGCCTCTAGCCGACGCAGCGCACTCTGTACGTCAGTACTAGCGGTTTGACGTTCTAGAAAAAATGCGTTCGTTTGCCACTTGCGTTGCGCAAACGAACTGTCGTGCGGCCGTACTTCGTGTGTTCCCCGGCATTGGACGTCATTTGCTGCTAGTACGGCCGTGATTTCGTGCGGCTAAACGCACGTTAAAAATGCTTTAGTCTGACCTTAGCCTTAGGTGGTAATAAAAGCCACTGGCTTCCAATTGCTTTTTTTTTTTTCCCCTCTGTGCTTTCTGTCGGTGATGCAGGTGTATAGCCGCTCCACTTTTTAACCCCATATCAGCTGTGCTTCCTGCCAGGGTGATACCAGTGTGTAAGATAAAAAGCGAATATCCATACGGCGCATCTAGTACAACGGTCACCGCCTGGGCTGTAATAACCAGCTTTGGGGATACTCCCTGTCTCCACGTGTAACGCTGGTAACCTGTACATCACTTACACCCATAAACACCGGCGAGGCCCTGGTGATCTCGGCATATACGGCAGTACTAGATGCGCCGTATGGATATTCGCTTTTTATCTTGTATTCTGACACATATTTTGGTTGTTTTTTATGTGTTTTTACCATACTACAGGCAGCATTTGACTATTTATTAGCACTACACCCTGCACTTTAAATTAATTTATAAATAGGCGCCCACACTGTATAGTGTATATTTATTTATACACACTCTTTGTTTGATACCAGTGTGTGGCCACTCCGCTTATTAACCCCATGTACGTTGGGTGATGCGGGTGTGTGGCCGCTCCGCTTATTAACCCCATATGCGGGGGTGTGGCCGCTCCGCTTATTAACCCCATTTACGTTGGGTGATGCGGGGGTGTGGGCATTCCGCTTATTAACCCCATGTCAGTTTGGCTGCGGTACTCCCAGGGTGATACCAGTGTATGGCCACTCCGCTTATTAACCCCATCTACGTTGGGTATGTGGCCGCTCTGCTCATTAACCCCATGTCTGTTTACTTTCCAGGAAAGATGAAGGGCTTGGCTTTCATTCAGGATCCTGACGGCTACTGGATCGAGATTCTCAGCCCCAACACCATGGGGTCTTTAGTCTAGCGGTCACGCTGCGCTGGAATTCGGGACCCGCGACGGCAGCTCAACATGACCTAAAATGCAGATATCCGGCTGGGTTTGTGCAATAGAAACGGCTCGGTGTGCTGAAAGCTAAGCTCTGCCTGTGGGGGGCGCTAGTAACGCCGACCCACTGAGTTACATCAACCTCCAGCCCAGGAACGCAGAATTTTTGTATTAGCACTTTGTTTTTTGTTTTCCTCTTGTTGCTGATAATTCTCACTATGGAGAAGCAGAGCGTCCGGCACGGGATACGTTAACAAGTTGAATGTTTGACTGTTCGGATGTCCGGCCTCGTGTGTTTTGATGTTCCTGTACCTCACTGCCCCTTTGAGGATGGACTGGCAGGGCAGACATTGCCCCGTCTGGAGCATGCTGTGTGGTCTGAGGATTCGCTGGTCCACAGGGCTGGATTCTCCTCTCGCTATGAGCATCCCACATGTTTGGGATGTTTCTCTCTTTCCCCCCCCCCCCCGTACCCCTCGGAGCGCTGCCCGTACCCTGTGCCTTATCGCGAGCTGCAGTGTTTAAACCCTGACCTGATGTGACCGCGCAAATGATCAAAGTGTAAGCAGGAATAAACTGCGTTTCTGACCAGGTGTCTCCTCCGAGTCGTACTTTCTCTCGTGATGAAACCCGGCTTTGTGTTTATGGTTGTGGGCCGGTGTGGCACTTGGCAGTGCCAGGCGGGTAAGTAGGTACACTGCTTTAATCCTGTAATAATGTCTTGTGAGCCGGGACCTACACCTTCCTATAGTGTTATAATGACCTTAAAGGAACGCTGCCCCCACAGTGACAAACTAATGCCCCGCCCAGAAACCTGTCAATCACTCTCCAATGAGCCGACATCTTGGGTTTAGGTCAGGAATGTACAGAAAACCCTAAAACACATGCCTGGGGTACAAGGGCACCTTGAATGTTGCTGGGGGGGGGGGACGCAGCCCAGGTGCTGAAATCTGAGAGACCAAATGAGAAAAAAAAAAATCCAGAAAATCACATTGTCTGATTTTTTTTTTTTTTTTTTAAAGAATTTATTTGCAAATTATGGTGGAAAATAATTGTCAGTATCAAAAGTCCATCTCAATACTTTGTCATTGCCAACAAAGGATATATAACAAACGGTTTCTGTAAGTCTTCACACACGGTTGCTGGTATTTTTGCCCATTCCTCCATGCAGATCTCCTCTAGAGCAGTGATGTTTTGGGGCTGTCGCTGGGCAACACGGACCTTCAACTCCCTCCAAAGGTTTTCTATGGGGTTGAGATCTGGAGACTGGCTAGGCCACTCCAGGACCTTGATATGCTGTGACTGAACCGTTCTCTTCTGTCTGTCCTGACTCTCCAGACACCCCTTTTGTTGCGGTCAGCCCGGCTACTGGGAGTGCTGTCCTCAGCGCCTCGATCAGCTTGACCCGTCTGCTTCTGTTCCTCTGCCCTGGAGCCGTTAGGAATTTCCAGAAGGCCGCTCTGTGCCTTCTGAGGTGGAGTATAGTGTAGCGTCGCTGAAATAAAACACCAGACGCGGCTGTATGCTTTAAAACAGGATTCTCTCTCTGTCTCAGTCTCTGAGAGTTCTGACTTTTAATGAACAAAAACCCACCATTTATGCTGAAATCCAACAGCCATAATTAATTTGCATAAATGACGCACATCGTCCTACTAAAATGCTAATTACGTTATGTCAGGTATTTTCAATAAACATTCTTTACATTCTTTAGCCTTTAGCTCACACAACATTTACATAATCTATTGTTCTAACACATCAGATTAAAGACCAACACTATCACAGACTTCTGGAATCAAATATGCAGCCAGATAAGGGGGAAAGCCCTGTTGCATAAATTACACAGCAGTAAAGCTTGTTTACTGGCTATACAAAAACACATTTACCTACAGGAATATAAGTATATTTAAAACTAAAGCTACGCCATTTTACACTAAACTAAAACCAAACGATGTAATATATATTTAAAAACACATGGTCTAAATTGAACATAAAGAGTAAACCTGGTCTTTTAAACTTGTCCAGTTTGAGTTCCGCGGTTCGCTGAGGCGAGCCCGATATCAGCTCCGGGACATTTCTCCCTCCCAATGGGGTCCGTGTCCGTCGGACTCTAACGGGTCGACTCGGAAGTCGGAGTGCAGGGGTCTCCGGGCCATTTGCTGAGATAGTCCATCAGCGTTCCCATTTTGGGGCCCGGGCCGGTACTGTATATTAAAATTAAAGGGTTGTAGGGCCAGGCTCCATCGTAACAAGCGGCCATTTTCTTCAGCCACCCGGTTGAGCCACACCAGGGGATTGTGGTCGGTCATGACAGTGAACGATCGCCCATAAACGTAGGGTTGAAACTTCCTCAGGGCCCAGACCAAGGCCAAACATTCCTTCTCCACGGCGGCGTACCCCACCTCCCGGGGTAGCAGTTTATGGCTGAACGCCACCGGATGCTCCCCCCCCCCCCCATCGTCCCCCACTTGGCCTAACACGGCTCCAGTCCGAACATGGAGGTGTCTGTATGGACGACAAAGCATTTATTATAATTTGGTGCCGCCAGGAGGGGAGCTTGGGTCAGGGCGGTTTTGAGACGTTGGAAGGCCTGTCTCACACTCTGGGGACCACAGGACTTGGCGGGGTAGGGATTTTTTGGTCAAGTCCGTCAGGGGTTTGGCGAGGTCGCTGTTAATGGGGGACGAATTTTCTGTTATACCCAGCGGTCCCTAGGAAGGCGAGGACCTGGGTCTTGGTCACAGGAGTGGGCCAATCTAAGATGGCTTCGACCTTGGCGGGTTCGGGTCGCTGTTTCCCACACCCCACCCGGTGGCCAAGGTACTGTACCTCGGACATCCCGATCTTACATTTCTCTGGTTTGAGGGTCAAGTTGGCATCCCTGATCCGGTCTAGCACTACCCTCAGGTGGTGAAGGTGTTCCTCCCAGGTCTGGCTGTAGATGGCTATGTCATCCAGGTAGGCACAGGCAAACTCCTGCAGGCCGTTGAGGCGATAAATTAAACGCTGGAAGGTAGCCGGAGCATTCTTCATCCCGAACGACATGACCCGAAATTGGTACAGGCCGAACAGGGTGATGAAGGCCGACTTGGAGGTCGCCTCCTCGTCAAGGGGATTCTGCCAGTACCCCTTACATAAGTCTATGGTGGTCAAGTAGTGCCCCTGGGAGATCTGATCTAGTAGCTCGTCGACTCGGGGCATGGGGTAGGCGTCTGTGATGGTACAGTCATTCAACCTCCGGTAGTTGACGCAGAACCCCATACCCAGCGCCCATATACCAATTCGAAGGGGGAGAACCCGGTAGACTCCTGGGGCACCTCCCTATATGCGAATAACAAGTGGGGCAGATACGTGTCCCAGTCTTTCCTCTCCTGGGTGAAGGCACGGATCAACTGCTTCAGGGTCCCGTTAAACCGCTCGCACAGCCCGTTCGTCTGGGGATGGTATGGGGCGCTGTGGAGCGCCTTGACACCGCAGAGGCGCCAGAGCTGTTGGGTCAGCTCAGCGGTGGCCTGGGACCCTTGGTCAGATAAAATTTCCCGGGGGAACCCCACCTGGGAGAACACCCGTAGGAGGGCATCCGCTATGGTGTCAGCCTGAATATTGGATAAGGGTATGGCCTCAGGGTACTGGATAGCGTAGTCCTCCACCGTGAGAATATATTTCTTCCCCGTGGTGCTGGGGCGAGCCAGGGGGCCGATTTTATATCTACCGCCACCCGGCTAAAGGGCTCCTGGATGATGGGCATCGTTGTAGTGAGGCTTTTGGGTGGTCCCCAGTTTTGCCCACCTTCTGGCAGACCGGGCAGGTGCAGCAATACTCCCGCACGTCCTCATGGAGTCGGGGCCAGAAGAAGGCCCGAGATAGTCGGTGCTGGGTCTTGGTCTTCCCCAGGTGACCGGCAAGGGGGATGTCGTGGGCCAATCTTAAGAGTTCCTGTCTAGGGGCCTGGGGTACGACTGTTTGTGGTGGGCCTGTTTCCTCCGCGTTCCCACCCTCTCGGTGTATCTGTATAACAGTCCATCTTCCCACTCGATGCGGTCGTCCCTTTCCTCTTCCTGACCCTTGCCTGCCCTGTCCCGGTACCTTTCTAGGGTAGGGTCCGTTTGTGTCTGGTGGCCGGGGAGTCCCACGTAAGGGAATGGTTGGGTCAGGGGGATGGGGTGTCGCTCTGTCGGGGTTTGGGGGGTTTAGTTTGTGGTCTCACCTGGGTCCCGGCTGGAGTGGTGTGGTGGGCCCGGCCGCTCTGCTGTCGGGTGGTCACGGGTACTGCTGCGTCCGTGGCATAGGCTGAGACCAGACGTCCCAGGTCATTCCCGAGGAGGATTTCGGCTGGTAATTTGTCCAATAAGCCCACTGTCACAGATCCTGCCCCGGAGCCCCAATCTAGGTGGACTCGGGCGGTGGGCGGCCGGAGTACTTTTCCCCCGGCGACTCGGATGGCAATGGTCTGGCCGCACCGGTTCCTTGCGGGTACCAGTGTCACGTCTCGGCCCTGCCTCCTGCTGGTGGTAGCAGGGATTCCTGTTTGTTTTCAGGCTGCGGGCCATCTGTTGGGCTTATTGGTCTGCGGTCACATGACCTGTTCTGCCCTATATGTAGGGCCAGGATTTCCCTTGATCCTTGGACCAGGATAGACCTTATTCTACCTAGTTCCTGTGCGCTGTATCATTGTTACTCTTGTTCTGATATCCCGTGTATGACCTCTGGCTCCTATGCTTGGATTTCTCTCTTGTCTGACCCCTGAAGTATTTCTGATATTCTGTGTATGACCTTCTGGCTTGGATTTTTGAACCTCTAGTTATTAACCTTGTCTGTTTCAGGTATTATTGTGTTTGTGCATTTTGTAGCTGTTTTCACTCAGCAGACATTTGGCCACGAAGCCAATATGCTGTTGAGTGGTACTCAGGACCTTATCTGTACTCCCTGGCTGGGAGTGTCTGGTTCATCAGTCTGTACTATATCAGTATTGAGTGCTGTCCTGCAGCTTGCACAATTCATTGTCTCGCCAAATACCTTCTAATTCTGAAGCTTAAGTTTTGCTATCCTCTGTATTGTTGGGTGCTCTAAGTTGTCCATTGGTCTCGAAACCTTTTGGAGCTTAGTAGCAGTTTAGTTCTCCTGTAATACTCCCTGCATTCGAAGTATAAGTCTGAAGGTATTGTGCTTGATCCTGTTATACCATATACCTGCCCAAAAAAGGCTTCAACCTCCGCAGATTAAAGGCTCCCCATCACCCTATAGGGGGCTCACCGTTACAACCAGGTGGGGGCGTACGAGGGTAATGGTGGTGCCAGAATCCCGGAGACCTGGGCTGCCCGCCCGTTTATCCATACGGCCTGTCGGTGGTGCTCGCAGTTGTCGGCGGTGGCGGCTTGCACGGGGTCTGCCTCGTGCAGCATGCCCCACTCTTCCTGACTGTCTGGGTACTGGAGTTCATCATTGTAACAGTGGGGTGGCACGGGCTGGACCCCTTGGTATGGGGGGGGGTCGATTTAGGACAGTTTTGTCGAAAGTGGCACACTTGGTTGCAGCCATAGCAACGTATGGTGGCTGCGGTGTTTGGGCGGGCCGTAGGTCCCCTTCGTGCGGTCAGCCCGGCTACTGGGAGCGCTTTCCTCAGCACCTCGAGCAGCTTGACCTGCCTGCTTCTGTTCCTCTGCCCTGGAGCCGTTAGGAATTTCCAGAAGGCCGCTCTGTGCCTTCTGAGGTGGAGTATAGTGTAGCGTCGCTGAAATAAAACCCCAGACGCGGCTGTATGCTTTAAAACAGGATTCTCTCTCTGTCTCAGTCTCTGAGAGTTCTGACTTTTAATGAACAAAAACGCCACCATTTATGCTGAAATCCAACAGCCATAATTTGCATAAATGACGCACATCGTCCTACTAAAATGCTAATTACATTATGTCAGGTATTTACAATAAACATTCTTTACATTCTATAGCCTTTTAGCTCACACAATATTTGCATAATCTATTGTTCTAACACATCAGATTAAAGACAAACACTATCACAGACTTCTTGAATCAAATATGCAGCCAGATAAGGGGAAAAACCCTGTTGCATAAATTACATAGCAGTAAAGCTTGTTTACTGGCTATACAAAAACACATTTACCTACAGGAATAGAAGTATATTTAAAACTAAAGCTACGCCATTTTACACTACACTAATTTAAACTAAAACCAAACGATGTAATATGTATTTAACCCCTTAAGGACCGCTGACGTACCCTGTACGTCCTGTCCACGGGTCTCCCTTAGACCCGCGGACGTACAGGGTACGTCAGCGGCGCCTAACCCCCCTCCCGCCCGATACTTACCTCCCTCGCTGGATCCTTCGGCGATCTGGTAGGGAGGAAGCCTGCCCATGTGATTTATATGGGCAGGCGAGGTTGATGACGTCGCCACGCTGTGTGGTGACGTCATCAGCAGGTGTCCCCATGCAAATCAATGGAGGGGGGGCTCCTTCGGAGCCCTCTATCTCCCCAACCATTGAAGCTAGGGAGATGCTTTTTGCATTAACGGTTTTGCCGCCGAATCGCGTTTCGGCGCTAATTGGCGCCAAAACGCGATTCGAACCTGGAGGGGGACTGACATCTTGGATGTCAGCCAAGCCTCCAGGTCCCCCCCACCCACTGAAAACCTCACCATATGTGTGAGGATGTCAGTGGGCCAGTTAACCATCTAGCTGCCATGTAGAGATGAGGGGATCCTAAGGATCCCCTCATCTCCCGATCCATGGCAGCTAGATGGTCATATTTGACATCATTTGAAAGGCCTGATCATGGCCTTTCCAATGATACCAAACATGACCAGGATAGGTTTTAAAAAAAAAAATATATATATTAAAATTATTTTTTTTTAAAAAAGTTTTTTGGGGGGGGGGGTTAATTTAAATAGGACCCAGGCTGTCATCTCAAAATAATTAGCACAAAATGGTCAGAATGAGCGCAGCGCACATAGGTGAACTGGCTTAGCAGTGAAGGGGTTAAAAAGCAAACACATGTAAAAATTGGGTATTTCTAGTCTCGGGACAAAATTTTGAACCTATTTAGCCGGGGTCTTTTTTGGTGGTTGTAGATTTTGGGGATTAAATTACGAAAAAGTGTGTGTTTTTTACCATTTTTTTTAAATATTTCATATTGTTTTTTTATAGTAAATTTATTCGATATGATGGAAATAATGGTATTTCTAGAAAGTCCATTTAATGGCGGGAAAAAGGGTGTATAATATGTGTGGGTTGAATAAACGAGTAAGAAGAAAATTTGACCTAAACACTAACAGCGCAGAAACGTAAAAACAGCAGCGGTCACTAAAGGTCGGATTTGTGTAAAACCGCCCGGTCACTAAGGGGTTAAAAACACACGATCTAAATTGAACATAAAGAGTAAACATGGTCTTTAAACTTGTCCAGTTTGGGTTTCGCGGTTCGCTGAGGCGAGCCTGATATCAGCTCCGTGACATATGCTTCTTAGGAAGCCACTCCTTCGTTGCCCGGGCGGTGTGTTTGGGATCATTGTCCTGCTGAAAGACCCAGCCACGTTTCATCAATGCCCTTGCTGATAGGAGGCTTTCACTCAAAATCTTACGATACATGGCCCCATTCATTCTTCCCTTTACACGGATCAGTCGTCCTGGTCCCTTTGCAGAAAAACAGCCCCAAAGCCTGATGTTTCTGCCACCATGCTTCACAGTAGGTATGGTGTTCTTTGGATGCAACTCCGCATTCTCTCTTCTCCAAACACAACGAGTTGAGTTTTTACCAAAAAGTTCTACTTTGGTTTCATCTGACCATATGACATTCTCCCAATCCTCTTCTGGATCATCCAAATGCTCTCTAGCAAACTTCAGGCGGGCCCGGACATGTACTGGCTTAAGCAGGGGGACACGTCTGGCACTGCAGGATTTGAGTCCCTGGGGGTGTAGTGTGTTACTGATGGTAGCCTTTGTTACTTTGGTCCCAGCTCTCTGCAGGTCATTCACTAGGTCCCCCCGTGTGGTTCTGGGATTTTTGCTCAGCGTTCTTGTGATCATTTTGACCCCATGGGGTGAGATCTTGCGTGGAGCCCCAGATGGATGGAGATTATCAGTGGTCTTGTATGTCTTGCATTTTCTAATGATTGCCCCCACAGTTGATTTCTTCACACCAAGCTGCTGCTTATTGCAGATTCAGTTTGTTTCTGGTGTCCTTCGGCAGCTCTTTGGTCTTGACCGTAGTGGAGTTTGGAGTGTGTCTGTTTGAGGTTGTGGACAGGTGTCTTTTATAACAAGTTCAAACAGGTGCCATTCATCCAGGTAACGAGTGGAGGACAGAGGAGCCTCTTAAAGAAGACGTTACAGCCAGTCTGTGACAGACAGAAATCTTGCTTGTTTGTTCTGTACTGTAAGTGACCAAATACTTATTTTCCACCATAATTTGCAAATAAATTCTTTAAAAATCAGACAATGTGATTTTCTGGATTTTTTTCTCATTTTGTCTCTCATAGTTGAAGTTACCTATGTTGACAATTACAGGCCTCGCTCATCTTTTTAAGTGGCAGAACCTGCACAATTGGTGGCTGACTAAATACTTTTTTGCCCCACTGTATGAGCGGAGTCTGCGCAATCTTCCTGCTTTGTTGTATTTTTCTGTCTTGAGGCATTAGTTATACGGAGTAAAGGCTGCGTGTTCCCGCCTGCTGTAAAATATGTATATACATTCACCGGCCACTTTATTAGGTACGCCATGCTAGTACCGGTTTGAAACCCCTCCCTTTACCTTCAGATCTGTCTTAATTCTTCGTGGCGTGGATTCACAAGGTGTTGGAAACATTGCTCAGAGGGTTCGCTCCATATTGACATGATGCCGTTGCTGCAGGTTTGTCGGCTTCTCATTCATGATGCGAATCTCCCGTTCCACCACATCCCAAAGGTGCTCGATTGGATTGAGATTTGGGGACAGTGGAGGCCATTGGAGCACAATGACCTCATTGTCGCGTTCAAGAAAGCACTTTGAGAGGATTTGAGCTTTGTGACATGGTGCATTATCCTGCTGGAAGGAGCCACCAGAAGATACAGGGTGCACTGTGCTGATAAAGGGATGGACATGGTGCATTATCCTGCTGGAAGGAGCCATCAGAAGATACAGGGGACACTGTGCTCATAAAGGGATGGACATGGTCAGCCACAATAATCAAGTAGGCTGATGCTCAATTACTACTAAGGGTCCCCAAAAGTATGTCAAGACAATACCCCCCACACCATTACACCACCACCAGCCTGAAGCACTGATACACAGCAGGATGGATCCAGGCTTTCATGTTGTTTACGCCAAATTCTGACCCATCTGATGTCGCAGCTGAAATCGAGACTCATCAGACCAGGCAACGTTTTTCCAATCTTCTATTGTCCAGTTTTGGAGCCTGTGCGAATTGTAGCCTCACTTTCCTGTTCTTAGCTGACCGGAGTGGCACTTGGTGTGCTCTGCTGCTGCTGTAGCCCATCTGCTTCAAGGTTGGACATGTTGTGTGTTCAGAGATGGTGTATCTGCAGACGTTGCTTGTAACAAGTGGTTGAGTTACTGTTGTCTTTCTATCCTATGGATCCAGTCTGCCCATTCTCCTCTGACCTCTGACCTCACAAGGCGTTTTCATCCACACAGCTGCCGCTCACTGGATATTTTCTCTTTTTCGGGTCATTCTCTGTAAACCCTAGAGATGTTGTGCGTGAAAATCCCAGGAGATCAGCAGTTTGTGAAATACTCAGACCAGCCCGTCTGGCACCAACAACCCATGCCACGATCAAAGACGCTTAAACCCCCTTTCTTCCCCCATTCTGATGCTTGGATTGAACTTCAAGTCGTCTTCACGGCGTCTAGATGCCGAAATGCATTGACTTGCTGCCGTGTGATTGGCTGATAAGCAATTGAACAGGTGTACCTAATTAAGTGGCCAGAGAGAGAGAGAGAGTGTGTGTGTGTGTGTGTGTGTGTGTGTGTATTATACAAAAGCACATCTTGTAGGTTCTTTGTGCATTCTCTGCTTCCCATAAAATCCAGCTGCGCAGAGTCCCCCTGCGGATGGTCCACAGGTACAAATCACAGCTTCAAAACTACGATCTTTTCATTATTTTGTCTTTTCTTTTTTAATAACCAAATTTAAAAAAAGAAAGAAATGGTTTTCCTTCTCCCAACGCGCCCCCCCCCCACAACTAATGGGCAGATCATAGAGCAGCGTCTGATATTCCATTTATATATAATAAAACATGGTGTGGGATCTGAGCGGCCTGTGTCCTGCGCGCCCGGCTCTGTCTCCTTATTATGTATAAGATGTGACATACAGGAAACCTGACAACCATAAATCACTAAACGCCCTGTATTGGGTGTGAGAATGGGGCCACTCCCTGCCTGCATCCCTGAGACCATACCCACCAAGTGGCCCAATGCAGGAAGGCCAGTCCCTGTCAACAACTCGACTTGAATCTCTCCATATATTCAGGGTATGTGGGTGTGGTTTTAGGGGTTCCTCCATATATTCAGGGTGTGTTGGTGTCTTTTTAGGGGTTCCATATATTCAGGATGCGGGTGTCTTTAGGGGTTCCTCCATATATTCAGGGTGTGTGGGTGTGTTTTTAGGGGTTCCTCCATATATTCAGGGTGTGCGGGTGTGTTTTTAGGGGTTCCTCCATATATTCAGGGTGTGCGGGTGTGTTTTTAGGGGTTCCTCCATATATTCAGGGTGTGCGGGTGTGTTTTTAGGGGTTCCTCCATATATTCAGGGTGTGCGGGTGTCTTTTTAGGGGCTCCTCCATATATTCAGGGTGTGCGGGTGTCTTTTTAGGGTCTCTTCCATATATTCAGGGTGTGCGGGTGTCTTTTTAGGGGCTCCTCCATATATTCAGGGTGTGCGGGTGTCTTTTTAGGGGCTCCTCCATATATTCAGGGTGTGCGGGTGTCTTTTTAGGGGTTCCTCCATATATTCAGGGTGTGCGGGTGTCTTTGTAGGGGCTCCTCCATATATTCAGGGTGTGCGGGTGTCTTTGTAGGGGCTCCTCCATATATTCAGGGTGTGTGGGTGTCTTTTTAGGGGTTCCTCCATATATTCAGGGTGTGCGGGTGTCTTTTTAGGGTCTCTTCCATATATTCAGGGTGTGCGGGTGTCTTTTTAGGGGCTCCTCCATATATTCAGGGTGTGCGGGTGTGTTTTTAGGGGCTCCTCCATATATTCAGGGTGTGCGGGTGTCTTTTTAGGGGCTCCTCCATATATTCAGGGTGTGCGGGTGTCTTTTTAGGGGTTCCTCCATATATTCAGGGTGTGCGGGTGTCTTTGTAGGGGCTCCTCCATATATTCAGGGTGTGTGGGTGTCTTTTAGGGGTTCCTCCATATATTCAGGGTGTGCGGGTGTCTTTTTAGGGGTTCCTCCGTATATTCAGGGTGTGTGGGTGTCTTTTAGGGGCTCCTCCATATATTCAGGGTGCAAAAATAGAGTGATGCTGTCTTACAATGACGCTGATCACACCCCGGCGTCTTCTCCTAGTGACGTCACAAATGGTAGATATATATACAAGCTGGGTGGATCTGCAATGATAGATAAACGGTAATCGTGCAGTATATTAACAACCATGTATAAAATTGGCCCCTAGGACCTCACTCACTGAATAGTCAAGTATATAATGGGGCATCGATTGGGGATCCAGCGAACCGTTTAGGTAACCAAGTCTCCCAGGACTGTGAAGTTCCAAATGGATCGCCAAAAATCTGCGTGTTGCAATAAATAAAATGTAATAAAATAAATGGTCCTGGTCCCAGCCTGGTCCTTTGGCGGCGCTTTGACGATATTTTTCTCATATGGCGGGGAGAGTTTAGTTCCCTACAAAATTTTATTAATTCACTAAATATTAATTTAATTAAAATTGACATCCTGTATCCATAATCAGACTATTGATTTCCTAGACCTTACGATCTACATAAAAAAAATGGTAGCTTGGAAATAAAAACTTTCTTTAAAAACCACAGACACAAACACAGCGATTGACGTGCAAAGCTCACACGCTACAAGTTGGCTAAAAAATATTCCGAAGAGCCTAATTAGGGTTAAACGCAATTGCTCAGAACAGGCAGTTTATGAAACACAAGCCCGTAAAATAATGGATAGGTATAAACAAAAGGGTTATAAGGAGCAGCAACTAAATAAGGATCTTAATCGAGTGAGAAATAAAGACTGACGTTTACTTATTAAACCTAAGATTAAGGCTAGGGTCAGACGAACGCATTTTTCACGTTGCCCGTGAAAAAGTACGGTCGAACGAGCGTACGTATTTTTTCACGGAATACGCGATAGCGGTCATACGATGCGCCTTTTCGTCCGTGATTTTGTACGGATCCTCAATAAAACACTTTTTGAGTCTGGACGTTATGTTGGCCGGACATTAGCAGCGTCTGACGTCTCCTAATCACACACACACGCCGCTATGCGGACGCAGCGCACTCTGTACGTCAGTAGTAGCGGTTTGACGTTCTCGAAAAAATGCGTCCGTTGGCCACTTGCGTTGCGCGGACGAACTTTCGTGCGGCCGTTCGTCGTATGTTCCCCGGCATTGGACGTCATTTGCTGCTAGTACGGCCGTGATTTCGTGCGGCTAAACGCACGTTAAAACTGCGCTAGTCTGACCCTAGCCTAAAACGGAGAAATAATAAACTTAAATTATACCTTCTTTACACGATATAATCCTCAAGTGAACAAGTTACGTAGAATTAAAAAAAAACACTGGCATATTCTGCCGGCAGATTCTATTCTTAAAGACAATCTCCCCCATTCTCCGATGGTTATTTATAAACGAGCACAAAATTTTAAGAACATTTTGGCACCGATAGTAGAGGTTAACCACCAAAAAACAATCTTTGTTTGGGAAAAACCAAAAGGGTTTCAACACATGCGGAGACTGAAGAGCCTGCGCATACCAACCCAAAAAACTCTTGGTTTTAAAAGTAATATTACGGGTACCAACTATACCAGGGCTCAAAATTTCAAGTCCCAAGCTACTAACCAGGCCATAAGAGTTACTCGCCACCAGTTGCTCCACCTAACCCCTACCCAGCCCTTAACTCTGCCCCTAAACACACCCCCTTAAATTATCTTATGATATTACACTGTTAAAGGTTTTATTTGGAATAAAGTTACAAAAATAACATTAATACCCAGACATCAGACCACAGATACATATATACCCAGTCATCAGACCCCAGTGTGAGCAGAGTGAGGAGGCAGGGGAGCTCCTCTCCACCCCCCTGCCAGTGACAGAGACGGTCAGTTTAGGCAGCTGATCCCTGCCACCTTGCAGCCTGGGGAAGGGGGGCTGCACGGTGGCACCAGTGGAATGTGCAGCTCGAAATAATTTATTGTGCTGCTTGTGTGTGCATTTCCACTCTGTCACGTTCAGCCACAATGGCGGTACCTGGCATGCGCCAAGTAGGGCCCAGGTAAGAGGAAAAGCCGCTATATGCAGAGATGCGTGACACAATGATCTGGGATATGTGAATAAACCACAGGAGACACTGGGGACCTCTGCACGGCTATACCGAAGGAGCCCTATACTGATAGATCGGTCCTTAGAGTGGCCGAATCTGCACTAATAGAAAAAGGTTACCTTTGTAGCCGTGCAGAGTCCTGGGGAAAACACAGACACCTGAAGGAGTATACTCAACAACTTGCAGGGAAGGACTTCAATATACAAAAGCCGTGGTCAACAGGGATACACAACATATAATTCAATATGCACAGAACAGCTAGGGATGTCCAGAAGAGTCGTCAATAAATAAGCCAGGAGTCAAAACCAAAACGTATACCTTGAGCCAAAGCGGGGATATAGCACCAGAGAAAATCCGTCAGCCAGGCCAGAGGGTCAATACCAGGAAGTCAATCAGAACATAAAACTCAGACAAGGGGGAAACCCTGAAATAGAACTAGGATGGAATAACAGGGAGCTCTCAGGAACAAATCTGTGGCTGAAGTGAACCAGGATGCAAGAGCATGGTGATATGGGCCCATGGCTTTAAATAGGGGAGTAATCAGCCCATATCACCAGCAGAAGCTCAATGAGCAAAGAACTTAACCCCTGAGCTGCATGTCAGGGAAAGCAGCACAGGGAAACACAGACATAAGGAATACAGAGGGCAGGGAGACAGGGTTGGAACGTGGGAACGTGACACACTCGCCCTCACTTAATTTCCACTCGCCAAATGGTAGTAGGCGAGTGGAAATTTTGAGCCCTGAACTATACTATTAATCGCTTTATATATTGCCAGACTAAAAGGGACGCTCCAGTAGATAAATGACTCTATCAGGGAATTTAAAGTTAGAATAATGGAACATCTGGGTAATATAAGGAGGAAAACGTTGGATCACAGTGTTCCAGTAACCTGTAACAATTGTCCTTCTTCCAATTTTAAAGATTTTAGATGTATTGGTATAGATGTTATAGAACGTAATTGGAGAAGATGATCTGAGAACTTTAGCAAGGAAGGAAACCAAGTGGATCCATAGATTGGGCACTTGGAGAAATGGGGGGTTAAATGTGGACCTTGATCTTAAAAACTGTATCTGAGTGTATAAATTTCATTCGATTTGAAGTTCAGCCTATTTATTTTAATATTACCTTGCTTCATATTAAAACAACATGTTTCTGTTTCTGGTTTTATTTTTGTTTATCTTATGATACTGCTTGAGCTTAAAGGCAAACTTTTCGTATGCCCCAGCGGGGGCTTTTTATGTCCGTTTGAGGCGAACGCTTTCCTCTACTAAGATGGCGACCGGCCTGGGACATTTGAGATCACCGGAAGTCTCGGCGCGTCAGTCGGAGCACAGGATATTACGTCCAGAAGGGCAACTGAGGTCCTAGAGGTTGGCAGATATACTGAACATGGAGGAATGCTTCCGGATTGGGCTCAATTACACCCATCGCTTTTCGATTGGACGTTCAGTTCCGAAAGTCTCCAAACACGCGCGGATAGGTTAATTATTGTATTAGCCCGCGAAAATGTAATGTATATATGTATTTTGTTGTTAATATATTCTATTCCCTGATGAAGTCCGTATAGGACGAAACGCGTTGGAACATGTGAATAAATTTATTTTATTTTATTACATTTTATTTATTGCAACACGCAGATTTTTGGCGATCCATTTGGAACTTCACAGTCCTGGGAGACTTGGTTACCTAAACGGTTCGCTGGATCCCCAATCGATGCCCCATATATACTCGACTATTCAGTGAGTGAGGTCCTAGGGGGCCAATTTTATACATGGTTGTTAATATACTGCACCATTACGGTTTATCTATCATTGCAGATCCACTCATCTTGTGTATATATATATATATATATTCAGGGTGTGCGGGTGTCTTTTTAGGGGTTCCTCCATATATTCAGGGTGTGCGGGTGTCTTTTTAGGGGTTCCTCCATATATTTAGGGTGTGTGGGTGTCTTTTTAGGGTCTCCTCCATATATTCAGGGTGTGCGGGTGTCTTTTTAGGGGTTCCTCCATATATTTAGGGTGTGTGTGTGTTTTTAGGGGTTCCTTCATATATTCAGGGTGTGTGGGTGTTTTTTTTAGGGGCTCTGTCATGGAACTGACGTAGCGCTCCATGCTTCAAACCCCAAGAGACTTTATGTTCATTTATAGCGTGTGATTTTAAATCTATATTACATCGTTTGGGTTTTAGTTTAAATTAGTTTAGTGTAAAATGGCGTAGCTTTAGTTTTAAATATACTTATATTCCTGTAGGTAAATGTGTTTTTGTGTAGCCATTAAACAAGCTTTACTGCTGTGTAATTTATGCAACAGGGCTTTCCCCTTATCTGGCTGCATGTTTGATTCAAGAAGTCTGTGATAGTGTTTGTCTTTAATCTGATGTGTTAGAACAATAGAATATGTAAATGTTGTGAGAGCTAAAGGCTAAAGAATGTAAAGAATGTTTATTGTAAATATCTACCTGACATAATGTAATTAGAGACTTTAGGTACATGTTCACCATTTGGTATGCAAATTATAACTGAAGAGGAAAAAAACTAAAAAAAAAAGGAGGATTAAGGCCAATAGGTACTATATTAAGGATTGAACCTTGAAATTAGTATACACTGAAAGAAAGATCTGAACAAAGTGTTCAGAAAAAGTACCGTTATTAAACCGTGGGAGGCTCCAAAACCACCTTTCCAAGATTCCTACTAAACTTTATTAAACACAAAACAGACATAACCATACGTTTAAAACCATAAAAGTGAATATTAAGGCGATATTGTTACGATCTAATATCGTTGGGATATCTCTACAAAGAGTGGTGTGAGGACAGTTGAAACCGTGCTTCAATGGGTTAAGAGGATAATTCCCGATCCGTTCTAAAGGACATGTGGTACCATATAATTAGGTCTATCGCTAAACCACAGAATAATTTTATTGTGTGGAATCAAGAGCCCAATTCCTGAATAGTTTTGGCGTGTGTATATATTGTTAATAATTAACGGACCAAAAATGGGACCATGTATGATCTACTTATAAGATGTTACAAGGATGACACTGATTCACCATTAGACATGTATTGTCTTTCAAGTTATTGACGTCCCCAGACCTGTTTAAACGGACTATAAGTTTGATAGTGTGACAATTATGATTGTAGAAATTTATTCAATAATCAATTGGATCGATTTAGAAGAGAAGAAGACAATTAAATTTCGTTACCATTATTCATGGTTGATCTTAACAGAGACCGTAATTCTAATCTCTCCAAAGTTAATGATTGAAATTATGATCACAGTTATCGTAGCCGTGCAATCAAATGCCTAAATTATCAGAAAAACAGAGCGCCCCACAAGTACAAACAGTTAAACCATGCATAGGTAAATTAGATGGAGAACCATCTGCAGGCTTGTATTGCCTAGATTTCAGGAAGAGGATAAATTTGATAAAGAAATCTTTAAAGGAAAATCATCCAATGTAGACGATTGTGTGAGAATAACTTGCTCCACTGGTCCTATAGGCTGTCTATGTAGGGTGCCTTAATTTGTGAAGGAGCAGAACGCAATCAGAACTGTTGGGATGGGTGGGAAGTTTGTGCATTGCTGTATTTTGTATAAATATCCGGTGCAATCTTCCATTAAGAGAGAATCCTGTTGGAACATACAGCTCGCCTGGTGTCTCCTTCAACTACGCTGCACTACACTCAACCTCAGAAGGCACAGAGCGGCCTCCTGGAAATGCAAAGAAGCTCCAAGGCAGAGGCTCAGATCAAGCAGATCTGGAGCTGCAGATCAGGCTGCTCGAGGCACTGAGCTCCAAGCAACTCAGAGGCCGGGCTGGTCTTGGAAAGGGGGTGTCTGGAGAGTCAGGACAGGCGGAAGAGAACGGTTCCGTCACAGGCTCCCCCATGTATTCAGAGTGTGCGTGTGTTTTTAGGAGCTCCTCCATATATTCAGGGTGTGCGGGTGTGTTTGTAGGGGTTCCTCCATATATTCAGGGTGTGTGGGTCTGTTTTTAGGGGCTCCTCCATATATTCAGGGTGCGTGTGTCTTTTTAGGGGTTCCTCCATATATTCAGGGTGTGCGGGTGTGTTTGTAGGGGTTCCTCCATATATTCAGGGTGGGTGGGTCTGTTTTTAGGGGCTCCTCTATATATTCAGGGTGTGTGGGTGTGTTTTTAGGGGCTTCTCCATATATTCAGGGTGTGTGGGTGTCTCTTTAGGGGCTCCTCCATATAGTCAGGGTGTGCGGGTGTGTTTTTAGGGGTTCCTCCATATATTCAGGGTGTGCGGGTGTCTTTTTAGGGGCTCCTCCATATATTCAGGGTGTGTGGGTGTATTTTTAGGGGCTCCTCCATATATTCAGGGTGTGCGGGTGTGTTTTTAGGGGTTCCTCCATATATTCAGGGTGTGCGGTGTGTTTTTAGGGGTTCCTCCATATATTCAGGGTGTGCGGGTGTGATTTTAGAGGCTCCTCCATATATTCAGGGTGTGTGGGTGTATTTTTAGGGGCTCCTCCATATATTCAGGGTGTGTGGGTGTGTTTTTAGGGGTTCCTCCATATATTCAGGGTGTGTGGGTGTATTTTTAGGGGTTCCTCCATATATTCAGGGTGTGTGGCACATATGTCGCTGCACATACTGTGATTCTGTCTGTGTGTAATAGGTATCAATCATCAATTAGACATAATAAATAGCTGCCCGAGATCATAGAGCGCGCATGCGCAGTCACTGAGATGGCGGCCATTATTCCAGAGACCGGAACACTCAGCAATAAACCCCCTTCTGGCCCGGGCTCCAGCATTATGGCGTTTACTACATAATAGGATCCGTCAAACTCGCCGGAAGTTCGTCTTCGCATGGCAGCCATACTTGTTGTGGGCAAAGTAAAAATGGTTTGGCACAGACCGGGGAAGAGCTCGGATGTTATTTTCCTCAGAGTGCGGCGGGTGTGTGTGAAGTGGTCGCTGTGCCCAGGAGGCTCTGGAAAAATCACTAGAGGCTGCCATAAAATGTCTAATCCCCCCCCCCCCCGGGGGCTGGAATAATATAATAAATTGAATTTCCGTTCCCTCCTCCTGTCACAAACATAAAGCCGGGCTCAGCCTAGATGGCCTCCAAATATTTTGGAACTACATTTCCCTTGAGTCTCTACTAACCCTTCAGGCAGCAGGGCATGATGGGAGGTTATGTCCTGACACAGAGTAAGGAGGAGGGGGGGGGGGGGCTGGTGTTAGATCAGTTTGTGTGGATGTTACAGGTATCATGAGGCACTGGGGGCATGCCAGCACTAAACATGGCTGCCGCTTCCTCTCAGGTCTTGCGTCATCTCATGGTGACGTGACAGCACAGACCACCTGACCTGGGAGGAGGAGAGGCTGTCACTGCTGGATATACGGGGTATGTATGTGTTCACTGTTTAATATGTGTATGTATACTGTATGTGCCGGGTATACGCCGCCTGTGTGTATGTGCCAAGTATACGCCGCCTGTGTGTATACGCCGCCTGTGTGTATGCGCCAAGTATGCGCCGCCTGTGTGTATACGCCGCCTGTGTGTATGCGCCGCCTGTATGTATGCGCCAAGTATGCGCCGCCTGTGTGTATGCGCCGCCTGTGTGTATGCGCCAAGTATACGCCGCCTGTGTGTATGTGCCAAGTATACACCGCCTGTGTGTATGCGCCAAGTATGCGCCGCCTGTGTGTATGCGCCGCCTGTGTGTATACGCCGCCTGTGTGTATACGCCGCCTGTGTGTATGCGCCGCCTGTGTGTATACGCCGCCTGTGTGTATACGCCGCCTGTGTGTATACGCCGCCTGTGTGTATACGCCGCCTGTGTGTATGCGCCGCCTGTGTGTATGCGCCAAGTATGCGCCGCCTGCGTGTATGTGCCAAGTATACGCCGCCTGCGTGTATGTGCCAAGTATACACCGCCTGCGTCTATGCGCCAAGTATACGCCGCCTGCGTCTATGCGCCAAGTATACGCCGCCTGCGTCTATGCGCCAAGTATACGCCGCCTGCGTGTATGCGCCAAGTATACGCCGCCTGCGTGTATGCGCCGGGTATACTGTGCGCGTGCCCCAAATGCACCGGGTAAACTGTGCCTGCCCCAAATGCACCGGGTATACACTGCGTGTGTGTGTCCTCCAAAGCGGAGGCCGCTGAGATAAAATGTTTCAGAAGCTAAAATGCTTCTTTTACCTGCCTGATTTTATCTGGTGACTGTTTCTGTTGCTGATCTGTAATTGGTCACATTACGCGTCACTCGGCATCTGGTGCCGCTCAGGTTCAGGCATATCACGTCACTCGGCGTCTGGTGCCGCTCAGGTTCAGGCATTTCGCGTCACTCGGCGTCTGGTGCCGCTCAGGTTCAGGCATTTCGCGTCACTCAGCGTCTGGTGCCGCTCAGGTTCAGGCATTTCGCGTCACTCGGCGTCTGGTGCCGCTCAGGTTCAGGAATATCGCGTCACTCGGCATCTGGTGCCGCTCAGGTTCAGGCATATCACGTCACTCGGCGTCTGGTGCCGCTCAGGTTCAGGAATATCGCGTCACTCGGCGTCTGGTGCCGCTCAGGTTCAGGCATTCCGCGTCACTCGGCGTCTGGTGCCGCTCAGGTTCAGGAATATCGCGTCACTCGGCGTCTGGTGCCGCTCAGGTTCAGGCATTTCGCGTCACTCGGCGTCTGGTGCCGCTCAGGTTCAGGAATATCGCGTCACTCGGCGTCTGGTGCCGCTCAGGTTCAGGAATATCGCGTCACTTGGCGTCTGGTGCCGCTCAGGTTCAGGCATATCTCGTCACTCGGCCGCGCATTGTGCTCGGCACTTTACTCTGTTCTCGGTTCATGCCTGAGGCTGTAACGCCTTTGTTCTTCCTTTGCAGCAGACCTGCCGTTCGGCGTGTGCCGGGAGGATGAGTAACAGCCACCCCCTGCGTCCCTACACCTCGGTGGGAGAGATCGACCACGTGCACATCCTGTCTGAGAATGTGGGAGCCCTGATATCCGGAGAGGAGTACAGCGACGTCACCTTCGTTGTGGAGAAGAGGCACTTTGCGGCTCATAAGGTCATCCTGGCCGCTCGTTGCCAGTATTTCAGGTAATGTGCAGCTGGCCGGGTCCTCGCAGGCCGTTTCCCCCATCTGTCACTTCATGCGTCGTCGCAATTACACCGGCTCGCAGGGCGGATCAGTCACTGGATTAACTCGGGGGGGTCTTCACTCAGGATCCCAGGATGACCACGAACACCCCCCCCCCCCCCCGCTGGTACAAGTACTGCTTGTCGTGTTATTTCTTATGACATGTGCTTCCTCCTATATATATACATACACTATATTGCCAAAAGTATTGGCTCACCCATCCTAATAATCTGAATCAGGTGTTCCAATCACTTCCATGGCCATAGGTGTATAAAATCAAGCACCTAGGCATACAGACTGTTTTTACAAACATTTGTGAAATAAGGGGTCTCTCTCAGGAGCTCAGTGAATTCCAGCGTGGAGCTGTGATAGGATGCCACCTGTGCAACGAATCCAGTCGTGAAATTTCCTCGCTCCTAAATATTCCACTGTCAGCTGTATTATAAGAACGTGGAAGTGTTTGGGAGCGACAGCAACTCAGCCGCGAAGTGATAGGCCACGTAAACTGACGGAGCGGGGTCAGCAGATGCTCAGGCGCATAGTGCGAAGAGGACGCCTACTTTCTGCAGAGTCAATCGCTACAGACCTCCAAACTTCATGTGGCCTTCAGATTATCTCAAGAACAGTGCGCAGAGAACTTCATGGAATGGGTTTCCATGGCCGAGCAGCTGCATCCAAGCCATACATCACCAAGTGCAATGCAAAGCGTCGGATGCAGTGGTGTAAAGCCAGGGGTGTGGGAATTGTATTGCCCGGGACATGAAGATCCGGGCGAGGTAGTTTTTTTTTTAGATGCAGTAGCCCGCCGGACTGTGGACTAATTACATGGACGCCCCCGATACCGGAAGCCGGCATTGAGCCGGCATCCGAGGGGCTTGGGCGGCTGTTCGAATGCTCTATCGGCATTCGTACAGCTGCCCCTGGAGCTCTCCGGCATACTTACCTTCCCGAGCGGCGCGGGGAAAGTCTTCGCGCTTCCGCACGTTGAAGGACCCAGCCGCGATCACGTGGGCGTCCCACGTGATCGCGGCTGGGGGTCCTTTAACAGCGCAGGCGCGAAGACTTTGTCGGCGCCGCTCGGGAAGGTAAGTATGCCGGAGAGCTCCAGGGGCAGCTGTCCGAATGCCGATAGAGCATTCGAAAACAGCCGCCCCATGTCTGGTCTGGGGTCTGAGCTGGGGGGCAATATCCATGAGAGCTTGGGGGGGCAAATATCCATGAGAGCTTGGGGGCAGTATATCCATGAGAGCTTGGGGGCAGTATATCCATGAGAGCTTGGGGGCAGTATATCCATGAGCTGGGGGCAGTATATCCATGAGCTGGGGCATATATCCATGTGCTGGGGCAATATCCATATATCTCGGGGTGATATACAGTTGTGTTCAAAATTATTCAACCCCCACTGAAATTGAGTGTTTTGGCCAGTTTGACATTGATTTTGATCATTCAGTCATCTTGCTTACAATTAAATCAAAGAGGCACGTGTAGGTCAGACAAATATAACATAACATTTATAATGAAATAACCACAAATGTCTTTTCTGTGCTCACATCATTATCAGTTTTATTCAACCCCCAAGTGACATTCAATCTTAGTACTTAGTACAACATCCTTTTACAGTTATAACAGCTTTTAAACGTGAAGCATAGCTTGACACAAGTGTCTTGCAGCGATCTACGGGTATCTTCGCCCATTCGTCATGGGCAAAAGCCTCCAGTTCAGTCACATTCTTAGGCTTGCGCACTGCAACTGCTTTCTTTAAGTCCCACCAGAGGTTCTCAATCGAATTTAAGTCAGGTGACTGCGATGGCCACTCCAATGTTCCAGCCTTTAATCTGCAACCATGCTCTAGTGGACTTGGAGGTATGCTTGGGATCATTGTCCTGTTGAAAGGTCCAACGTCTCCCAAGCCTCAGGTTTGTGACGGACTGCATCACATTGTCATCCAATATCTCCTGGTACTGAAGAGAATTCATGGTACCTTGCACACGCTGAAGCTTCCCTGTACCTGCAGAAGCAAAACAGCCCCAAAGCATGATTGACCCCCCACCATGCTGCACAGTAGGCAAGGTGTTCTTTTCTTCATAGGCCTTGTTCTTCCTCCTCCAAACATAGCGTTGATCCATGGGCCCAAACAGTTCTAATTTTGTTTTATCAGTCCACAGAACACTATCCCAAAACTTCTTCTGTGGTTTGTCCACATGACTTTTGCCATACTGCAGTCGACTCTTCTTATTCTTTGGAGACAGCAAGGGGGTGCGCCTGGGAGTTCTGGCATGGAGGCCTTCATTACGCAGTGTGCGCCGTATTGTCTGAGCTGAAACTTCAGTACCCACATCTGACAAATCTTTTCTCAGTTCCTCAGCAGTCACACAGGGACTTTTCTCCACTCTACGCTTCAGGTAGCGCACAGCAGTCGAAGTCAGCATCTTCTTTCTGCCACGACCAGGTAGCGTTTCAACAGTGCCCTTTGCCTTGAATTTGCGAATGATGCTTCCTATGGACTCTCTTGGTATGTTTAACATCTTTGCAATCTTCTTATAGCCATTGCCCTTCCTGTGAATAGTAATCACCTCTTCTCTTGTCTTCCTGGACCATTCTCTTGACTTCACCATGTTTGTAACCACACCAGTAAATGTCTAGAAGGAGCTGAGTATCACAGTCATTTTAAAGCTGCCTAATTGGTGCTTATTATGCTTTATTGCTGCTCCGTGACATCCACAGGTGTTTTCAATACCTGATTGAAAACACTTGAATGAACCTCTGTTCTTCATTGTGGTAGTCTTTAAGGGGTTGAATAATTGTGTCAATGAAGAATTCACAAAAGAAACATTTACTACTGTATTACAAAACCAATTGATGTCATTTTAGTTGCATATGGTTCTTTAAAAAGTCCTTGTAGGATTTCATTCTGAATACAATTACAAATGTCACTAAATTCCCTAAAACCCTTTACAGCATTGGGGGTTGAATAATTTTGAACACAACTGTATACATGTGAGCTGGGGCACTTTTATGAGGTATGTTCTTATTGGAAAGTGGTCACAAGACATAAAATTAAAAGTATCGGTACTCGGTCTTAAAAAAAGTGGTATCGGTGCATCTCTAATATACACACACAACAAAATAGTGTTTAAATGTCTTTATTCATCACATGTATCTGACGCTGCCTCTATAGGCTGTTATGAATAAAGACCTCTATTTAAACACTATTTTTTGAAATTATTAGGACAAGTTGATCGTCCTGAGGGACAAGTAGATTGGACTACTACTTAGTCCGTTGGAGAAGTAGATTTTTTTTTTAAATTTCCACACCCCTGAAAGCACACCGCCACTGGACTCTAGAGCAGTGGAGACGCGTTCTCTGGAGTGACAAATCATGCTTCTCCATCTGGCAATCTGATGGATGAGTCTGGGTTTGGTGGTTGTCAGGAGAACGGTACTTGTGTGACCGCATTGTGCCAAGTGTAAAGTTTGGTGGAGGGGGGGATTATGGTCTGGGGGTCGTTTTTCAGGAGCTGGGCTTGGCCCCTTAGTTCCAGTGAAAGGAACTCTGAATGCTTCAGCACACCAAGACATTTTGGACAATTCCATGCTCCCAACTTTGTGGGAACAGTTTGGAGCTGGTCCCTTCCTCTTCCAACATGACTGTGCACCAGTGCACAAAGCTAGGTCCATAAAGACATGGATGACAGAGTCTGGTGTGGATGAACTTGACTGGCCTGCACAGAGTCCTGACCTCAACCCGATAGAACACCTTTGGGATGAATTAGAGCAGAGACTGAGAGCCAGGCCTTCTCGTCCAACATCAGTATGTGACCTCACAAATGCGCTTCTGGAAGAATGGTCAAAAATTCCCATAAACACCCTCCTAAACCTTGTGGACAGCCTTCCCAGAAGAGCTGAAGCTGTTATAGCTGCAAAGGGTGGAGCGACGTCATATTGAACCCTATGGACTAGGAATGGGATGTCACTTAACCTCCCTGGCGGTCTAATTTTTTCCAAATTTAGTGTCTAAATGCGTCTCAATTTTTTTTTAAAGGAAACGTGTTTTTGTACATAGTTAGCCTGTAATAATTAGGAATCACGCACTGAAATCAAGAGTCCTTACTGGTAAAATCCTTTCTAAATAAATAGTAAATACACTGAGTCCGATAAAGTTTGAAACACGACATAATAATTTATTATCCCAAAATTATCCAAAATAATGCAAATAAATGATATTCAATAAAATACAACAAAAAACACTGAAATTGGTCTGAAAACAAGGGTGAGACGATGTATGGTCTATTTCTTATCCTGTATTGCCACCTAGTGGCCGTTCAAAAAGATTACACTGTATAATCCAAAATGTAAACTGTAAAATTATTTTTTTTCTAAGTGTTCTGCTGGCCCCGCCCCCTGCATCGTGTGACTCGCATGGAGCCTTCCAGGAAGCAGCTCGCCACGATCACACTGCGGGGGACAGCGAGGGAGCGCAGGAGGAGGTGAGTATGCATCCAGCCCGAGTGTGGCTCGGGGTTACCGTTCGCGGTAGCGAAATTTAACCCCGAGTCACACTCGAGAATACCGCCAGGGAGGTTAAGTTCATATGCGAGTCAAGGCAGGTGAGCCTATACTTTTGGCAATATAGTGTATCTCATTAATGCCAGAGCCTCCAATACCAATGGTATAATAAGGTTATTTTAAGGAGAAATAACCAATCAATGGATATACGTCTTAACAGAATATATATATATATATATATATATATTATAGCGTTGTCCCGAGTTTTTTTGAGGCTGTGTAGATAAAATCATTCAAGATGATACGAGACGTAACAATAAAACAAATAAAGATTTATTCACACCGTCGGGTCCCGTACACTCATACGTTGTTAACGGGTCAGCAAGATACAATTTTAACAGTAAATATAGGCAGTGGTTAGTAGCGACACACAGCAATCTAATGGACGGTTTAGGTTTATAGAACGCAGCGCACATACGCACGAATCAATTTTTAAACACTCTATTCCACCATCATAAGCTTCTCCCATTATAAAACAACCCTCAACCTGGCTGAAACACTCAGTTACTGGGGCGTCACCTGCAGCACAATTTAGTATTGTGGTGGGGGCCGATTCGCTAAATGAAGCTTTCTTCAGGGAGACACATAACACACTCTTGATATGTAAACTATCCCTTCCACAGATTAATTACAGTATCAATACTCTGCTTATAATATTATTCACCGCAGTTACTCTGTAACACATATGATGGACCAAGCAATATAAGCTGTATATATAATCACTTGCCATATAAACTGTATATATAATCACTTGCCTTATATAAGCTGTATATATAATCACTTGCTATATATAATCACTTGCCATGTAAGCTGTATATATAATCACTTGCCGTGTAAGCTGTATATATAATCACTTGCCGTGTAAGCTGTATATATAATCACTTGCTATATATAATCACTTGCCATGTAAGCTGTATATATAATCACTTGCCATGTAAGCTGTATATATAATCACTTGCTATATATAATCACTTGCCATGTAAGCTGTATATATAATCACTTGCCATGTAAGCTGTATATATAATCACTTGCCATGTAAGCTGTATATATAATCACTTGCTATATATAATCACTTGCCATGTAAGCTGTATATATAATCACTTGCCATGTAAGCTGTATATATAATCACTTGCCATGTAAGCTGTATATATAATCACTTTCTATATATAATCACAAAATTTTCCTATTCCATAACGGAAAGTTTAGATTTTAAGGCAGGACACGGAGGCTTCATATTTGCTGTTCTCTCTTAACTGCCCCAACAGCAGCGAAGAAACTTTTATTGAAAAATAACAGAAAACAAAGTCCTCCCTTCCCCAACGTGGGGAGGGGGACCTAGCTCCCCAGATCCTCCCCATCCAGTCCATAAACCACTCCTCCGGAAGCAGCCCCTCCTCTTTCGAAGCTGCGACATGACAACGGTGGGAGCCTCAGAAGCAAAACTGGAGTAGGAGATCGGGAGCCAAAACATCGAGGAACCATATCAGGAACTCAGAAGGCTGAAATAGACAAAGCACATGAAAGAACAGTGAGAAACTGTAATCTGATTAAATGAAGGGAGCCCTGGCAGCCGCCAAAACAGTCCACCCCAGTCCAGGAGAGATGCGGAATCCAATCAAACCGGGTGGGGTAGGGCGGGAAATACTCGCTTCCGTGTCCTTATTAAAATCTAAACTTTCCGTTATGGAATAGGAAAATTTTGTGATTTTTAAGGCAGGACATGGAGGCTTTGTATTTGCTAGTTCAAAGCGGAACAGTAACCGCATCCGACCAATGGGCTTGAAATAGAAGGTACGAAACGTGGACTCGCTAGACCAGTCAGCCGCACGCAAGATGTCTTCCAGTCGACAAGCCAATCGAAGCCGCCTTAGAGGCGGATCCACTGCAGACAGAATGGGCCCCGAAAGCTGACACATCCACCCCGGCCTGTGCCATCAGCCATCGCATCCAACGAGCCAAAGTGGGAGAGGAGACCGGTTTTATGAGGAGATCGAAAGGATATAAAGAGAGGTGAAACCGGGAGAACCCTAATGGAGTTAGTACGAGATTCGTACTCCCGGAGACACGAAACCGGACAGAGATGGGGAGAGACCCCGAAAAGACGGGAAGAGTACCGAAGTAAGGGGTGTCTTGGTGCGACGTGAAATATCAAAGCGTACACCTTCGGGGACATAAAAACGGGCACCGAAATCCAGCGCCCTAACATCTCCGACACGTTTGCAGGCCACTAAACAGAAAAGCATAAGGAGTTTGGCCGAAAGGGCCTGCAGTGAGAGAGCTGCATTCTCAGGCCAGCGATCCAGGAAGGAGAGGACCCGGTACACGTCTCAGTATCTAGGAGCCGGAGGGCGGGAGAAGCGCATGCCTCGTAAGAGGCGACAGACCAAAGGATGGGAGCCCGCGGCGACTCCTGAAAATCCAGAATGGCCAGCCGAGATGGCCGAACGAAGGACATTCACGGTGCGATAAGCCTTACCGGAGTCGAAGGCGTGGGTGAGGAAATCCAGGAGAGCTGTTACAGGGGCCGAAAAGGGATCTCTATCCCGTTCCAGACGCCAGCCCACCCATCCCAGGCAGACTTGTAGGTGAGTCAGGTACCCGGGGCCCAGGATTGGAGCAAGAGGTCTGTAGTGCGTTCCGAAATGCGTGAGCCTGTAGGGGGGTGCCAGAGAGCCACCACGCCAGGAGTTGAAGACGGTGGGAGGTCATCAGGGGATGGGGTTGCTCCTCGTGGTCCAGTAGAAGGTCCGGGGAGGGAGGGAGGAGTCTCGGGGCATCTATTGCCATGCCCAGGAGCGTTGGGAACCACAGTTGGGACTTCCAAAACGGCGTTATCAGGACCACTGAGGCCTCCTGAGCTCGGATCTGTGACAGAGTGCGAGCAATGAGGACGAACGGTGGGAAGGCGTAGTGGGGGCCCTTGGGCCAATCCTGGAGAAACGCATCCGTGGCCATGGCGTCCGGATCCGGTCTCCAGCTGAAGAAGTCTGGCAGCTGTGTATTGAGCCTGGAGGCGAACAAGTCGATCTGGAAAGGCCCCCAAAGCGCGGATAGCGCAGAGAAACTGTGCTGTGACAGTCGCCAGTCTCCCGAGTCCGTAAAGTGCCTGGAGTTCCAATTGGCCACTTCGTTCGTCAGACCGGGGATGAACTGGGCGTTGACCGAAATCCCGAGGGGAAGGCAGAAGTACCAGAGTCGCAGAGCCATGGCTGACAGGTCTGCTGAGCGAGGGCCTCCCAGGACGTTGATATAGTGGACCGCAGGTATGTTGTCCATCCGAAGTACGACCGAGTCCGGAGGGGATCGCTGTGTAAAGCAGCGGAGCGCGAATAATACCGCCAGGAGTTCTAGGCAATTGATGTGCCATAACTGTTCCAGGGGGACCAGCGACCGCCTGTCTCCTGGGAGCCACATCTCGCACCCCAGCCCAGTCTGCTGGCGTCCGAATCGATGGTCAATCGTGGGAGGAGGAGGTACCAGGGAACGACCGTTCCAGGTGACTATGTTGTCGATCCACCATAGTAGATCCGATCTGGCGTCCTCCATCAGCATCACGTGGTCCGTATAGTCGAGGCCCGCCCGGAGTGAACGGGCCTTCAATCGTTGGAGGGCCCTGTAGTGTAGTGGACCCGGGTGAACCGCCATGCGGGCCGCCGCTAGGAGTCCTACCGTACGGGCCAAGGAGTGGAGGGGGAAGGTCTTCTTCCTGAGCAGCATCCTCGCTTCTTTCCTGATCGAGGAGATCTTTGACAGTGGAAGGCTGAGGTTCATGAGGTCGGAGTCCACCACAAAGCCCAGGAATTCTATCGAGCAAGTGGGAGTGAGATTCGATTTCTCTGGATTGAGAAGAAACCCCAGTTCCTGGAATAGGGAAATAGTGTCGTGTAGGTGGGTCCGAAGGGTGTGAGGTGACTGGGACATGAGAAGAACGTCGTCCAGGTAGATCACCAATCGGACTCCCCGAGCGCGGAGGGAAGAAACCACGGGTCTGAGTAGCTTGTTGAAGCACCGCGGGGCCGTCCGAAGGGGAGGCAGGTGAATCTCCATAACTTGCCATTCCAAAGGAATTGTAGGAGGTCCCGTTGGGATTCCATCACGGGGACTGAGAGGTAGGCATCTTTGAGGTCGAGTTTGACCATCCAATCTCCCAGAAGGAGCATGTCTTTTAACGTGGGGATGCCCTCCATTTTGAAATGGTGGTAAAGGACCCAATCGTTGAGGGAGCGGAGGTTGATCACTGGACGGAACCCCCCCCGCCTTTCTTTGACACCAGGAAAAGGGAGCTGATGAAACCCGATGGATGGGGTAAAGCGGGTTCTATGGCCCTTTTGCGGTTGAGGTCTGCCACCTCGGAATGAATGCGTGTCCGAAGGGCATCTGCGAACCGAGGAGGGTGGGGGAAATGGGCCTGGGTGGGGGTACCGCAGAGTTCTATCTGGTAACCCATCACGGTGGAGAGGACCCACGGGTCCGATGTGAGGGAAGCCCACCTTGGGAGGAATTGAGTGAGGCGGCCGCCCACGGCAACTAGGGACGAAGGGATAATATAAATTGGTCTTACCTTGTCCTTGAGGAACGGGAGGACCACCTCTGCCGCCTCTGTATCCGCGGGCTCACCAAGCTCGTGACCTCGATGGGTTGAAAGAGCCGGAACCACGGAAGCCACTGGAACCAACGGTGGGCTGAGTGTTGGAAGCGGAGCCTCTAGCGATGCGTGAATTATTAGCGGCCGACAGGGCGACCCCTGAACCTGCTGGCCCTGCCAAAAACGCGGTTAGGTGAGAATATGCGTTTTAGAGATGCCTCTGACTTGTCAATGGAGTTAAATGCTTGAGTGTATTCACCCATGTCCTTAAGAAAGGGTTTCCCGAAGAGGAAGCCCTGTGCGGAGGCACCTAGGTCATTGGTGGCTAGGTGCAGCATCTCGGTGTCAATTTTGAGCAGTATGCTCTTGCGTCTCTCGCATTGGCGTTGCCAAGCAAGCATAGCGACCGTTGGACCCATTCGTGACCTCGTAAGGGTCCATCAGTGATCCAGCGGTCTTGGCCTCCTCTGCCAGTTGGAAGAGCTTTATCAGGGGGCCGGCCGTGTCCAGGAGACGGTCCTGGCAGCCTTTTAATGGCAAATTCAATGCCTCTTTTGGGGTTGCAGCCACGTTTAGACACTATTTTTTGGAAGCTGACGTCCACGTTGGGAGTCAGACATGATTTACCGGCAGTAACCGGGCGAGGACACTAATTTCATTTTGGCCCTGTCCTCCTTGGTCATAGGGCGCCTGAGGTGCGAGTCGACCCATTGCTCCACGTGTGGAGACGCATACCAGATCGTGGAATTAGGGCGAGCAATATCCTCAGGCTCGAAGAGGGGATTGCCCTGCGGATCGTACACCACCGTACCCCGAGATCGGGGCTGGCAAGTGGGTGCGTCCGCATCCAGCAAATCTGAGTCCTCCGGAGCGTGGAGTTCGAGGACTTCTCCCTCAGCCATCCCTGGATCTGCATCGCCCTGATCTGAGTCTGAATAGTCAGTGAGGGTGACTGTGGGTTTAGCACGGCAGACTTTTTTGGTATTCTTAACCCGAGCCCCTTGGGGTAGGGTGCGCTTTCTTGGCACAAGTGCCGTGGTGGCTGGTTTAGGCAGTGATCTGGGGGTGCCAGCGCCTCTGCTGCTGCTGCTGGACTTCTGGTGGGAAGTCCGATCTCAGGTGCACAGGGTGCGGGGCTGAAGCCCATATTCGGGTCCCCTGTAGGGACATCAGGGACCTCTGGAGCCAGATCAACATGGATGGGGGGGAGGGTGGAGGAGATGGCCTCCGTAAGAGATTTGTGCCACGAATCAGAGACGGAAGAGACTGCCGCAGCCACTGCCTGGGAGACGGATGCCTGCAGGGAAGCCTCCATGCGGGCGATTCTGGACTCGGCAGAGAGTCTTTTAGATTTTTTGTGTCTCTTGCGGGCATATTGCTCCGAGGAGAGGGAGCTCCGATCAGATCCGGGGTCTGAGGCTGGTATGTCCTCCGAGGAGGGAGCATCAGCGTGGCCAGGTTTTGAGAGAGACATGGCTTTTTAAGGGGAAAGCGATCGGTCTGCAGAGCTGAGCTGAGCGGTGAGTGCGTGCGTGTGACGCGCTGTGTAAGAGGGACCCCAAGATGGTGGCCGCTACCTCCTGCGATACAGCGGAGCTTGAGGGGGCGTGGCTAGAACCGCGTGTGGAGCTTGTGCGCGTAATGCAGGGAGACAGCGAGCAGCGCGAGAAAATAAAGTTTAAAGTGATAGGGAGAAGCCCGAACCCGGCGCCGGCTAACACCGCCGACGCCAGGAACGGTTGAGTGAGCGAACCGCCGCGGTTTAGACCGGGTCGGGAAGCTCTGAGAGTAAAAGGAGATAGAAGAGTAGATAAATACAGGAGAGCTATACTTATCTGTCTGCTACCGCCGGGAGCAGCGAAGAAAGAGGAGGGGCTGCTTCCGGAGGAGTGGTTTATGGACTGGATGGGGAGGATCTGGGGAGCTAGGTCCCCCTCCCCACGTTGGGGAAGGGAGGACTTTGTTTTCTGTTATTTTTCAATAAAAGTTTCTTTGCTGCTGTTGGGGCAGTTAAGAGAGCACAGCAAATACGAAGCCTCCGTGTCCTGCCTTAAAATCACTTGCCATGTAAGCTCTATATATAATCACTTCCCATATATAAGCTCTATATATAATCACTTGCCATGTAAGCTCTATATATAATCACTTTCCATATATAAGCTCTATATATAATCACTTGCCATGTAAGCTGTATATATAATCACTTGCCATGTAAGCTGTATATATAATCACTTGCCATGTAAGCTGTATATATAATCACTTGCCATGTAAGCTGTATATATAATCACTTGCCATGTAAGATCTATATATAATCACTTGCCATGTAAGCTGTATATATAATCACTTGCCATGTAAGCTGTATATATAATCACTTGCCATGTATGCTGTATATATAATCACTTGCCATGTAAGCTGTATATATAATCACTTGCCATGTAAGCTGTATATATAATCACTTGCCATGTAAGCTGTATATATAATCACTTGCCATGTAAGCTGTATATATAATCACTTGCCATGTAAGCTGTATATATAATCACTTGCCATGTAAGCTGTATATATAATCACTTGCCATGTAAGATCTATATATAATCACTTGCCATGTATGCTGTATATATAATCACTTGCCATGTAAGCTGTATATATAATCACTTGCCATGTAAGCTGTATATATAATCACTTGCCATGTAAGCTGTATATATAATCACTTGCCATGTAAGCTGTATATATAATCACTTGCCATGTAAGCTGTATATATAATCACTTGCCATGTAAGCTGTATATATAATCACTTGCCATGTAAGCTGTATATATAATCACTTGCCATGTAAGCTGTATATATAATCACTTGCCATGTAAGATCTATATATAATCACTTGCCATGTAAGCTCTATATATAATCACTTGCCATATAGACTCGGCAATTCATTCAGCAGGAGTTAACAAAAAATTCTTCCTATTGATTATATAGCATCACATTTATTGTACATGGAAACCCATTCAATAGTAGCCGTTGCAAGACGTTGAATGAGGTTAGGTTACTCTAATGGGGCCGGTAGTAACTTGATATATAAAAGCTATTTCTCAGTTCCAGCTTAACTCACTACAGGGACAAGTATTATCCTTAAATGTCCAAACACAGACGTCTTGGAATAGCATTATGGGGCGTAACAGGGCCGCCCGCTAATAGTTTCCTCCTTCGAGTTCCGCAGCAGTAGGGGCTGAAGGCTGATCCTATTCTAATGTGCGGCTTCAACAACCAAATAACTCCTTTCTATTCCTTTACTATAAAGCAGAGACAATGCATCTAGAAAATAGATATCACGTTACAATTATTCAATTCTACTTTACCATCTGCTAGAGACTGGTGTAAGACGATTCATGGACGGCTCTGGTGGCCCCCTTCTGGCTTCTTGTGGCTCTGGTGCTATTGGCCTCCCTTGTCTAAAACTCACCCCTTTTTATGTCCCAAACCTCCTTATCTAAGGACTGGTCTACAAAGGCGTGGCTTGACGGCTTATTACCATGTGATTGGGGGGTAGTGTTAGTCATTACCCCGATATTTAACTAGGTGTTCCTGTCCAGCAGAGTCTCCCGAAGATCAAAATCCTAACTTTGGAGTTTCTCAGATCTTAGAGACCAAAATTCTAAAGGAATTCATATATATATATATATATATATATATATATAACAGCAAACAATAATCTAACCGATTTCTATCTGTTCGCTTATCTGTATTGGTTTGTGGTCATTTCATAATTTATACCGGTATTCCATGTGGCATCAACCAATATGTGTGAGGTATGTGTGTATAGATATCTAGAGATATTCCTGCATACATATGTTTCATGATACATACCTTGATATCCACTCTTTATTAACAGATCCATTATGTAGCATAATACTTATTGTTACTCATAATTTCATTAGGTTATGTAGCATAATACTTATTGTTACTCATAACTTCATTAGGTTATGTAGCATAATACTTATTGTTACTCATAACTTCATTAGGTTATGTAGCATAATAGGTATTGTTACTCATAATTTCATTAGGTTATGTAGCATAATACTTATTGTTACTCATAACTTCATTAGGTTATGTAGCATAATAGGTATTGTTACTCATAACTTCATTAGGTTATGTAGCATAATACTTATTGTTATTCATAACTTCATTAGGTTATGTAGCATAATACTTATTGTTACTCATAACTTCATTAGGTTATGTAGCATAATACTTATTGTTACTCATAATTTCATTAGGTTATGTAGCATAATACTTATTGTTACTCATAACTTCATTAGGTTATGTAGCATAATACGTATTGTTACTCATAACTTCATTAGGTTATGTAGCATAATAGGTATTGTTACTCATAACTTCATTAGGTTATGTAGCATAATAGGTATTGTTACTCATAACTTCATTAGGTTATGTAGCATAATACTTATTGTTACTCATAACTTCATTAGGTTATGTAGCATAATACTTATTGTTACTCATAACTTCATTAGGTTATGTAGCATAATACTTATTGTTACTCATAACTTCATTAGGTTATGTAGCATAATAGGTATTGTTACTCATAACTTCATTAGGTTATGTAGCATAATAGGTATTGTTACTCATAACTTCATTAGGTTATGTAGCATAATACTTATTGTTACTCATAACTTCATTAGGTTATGTAGCATAATACTTATTGTTACTCATAATTTCATTAGGTATGTAGCATAATACTTATTGTTACTCATAACTTCATTAGGTTATGTAGCATAATACTTATTGTTATTCATAACTTCATTAGGTTATGTAGCATAATAGGTATTGTTACTCATAACTTCATTAGGTTATGTAGCATAATAGGTATTGTTACTCATAACTTCATTAGGTTATGTAGCATAATACTTATTGTTACTCATAACTTCATTAGGTTATGTAGCATAATACTTATTGTTACTCATAACTTCATTAGGTTATGTAGCATAATACTTATTGTTACTCATAACTTCATTAGGTTATGTAGCATAATACTTATTGTTACTCATAACTTCATTAGGTTATGTAGCATAATACTTATTGTTACTCATAACTTCATTAGGTTATGTAGCATAATACTTATTGTTACTCATAACTTCATTAGGTTATGTAGCATAATACTTATTGTTACTCATAACTTCATTAGGTTATGTAGCATAATACTTATTGTTATTCATAATTTCATTAGGTTATGTAGCATAATACTTATTATTGTTACTCATAATTTCATTAGGTTATGTAGCATAATACTTATTATTGTTACTCATAATTTCATTAGGTTATGTAGCATAATACTTATTGTTACTCATAACTTCATTAGGTTATGTAGCATAATACTTATTGTTACTCATAACTTCATTAGGTTATTTAGCATAATACTTATTGTTACTCATAACTTCATTAGGTTATGTAGCATAATAGGTATTGTTACTCATAACTTCATTAGGTTATGTAGCATAATACTTATTGTTACTCATAACTTCATTAGGTTATTTAGCATAATACTTATTGTTACTCATAACTTCATTAGGTTATGTAGCATAATACTTATTGTTATTCATAACTTCATTAGGTTATGTAGCATAATACTTATTGTTACTCATAACTTCATTAGGTTATGTAGCATAATAGGTATTGTTACTCATAACTTCATTAGGTTATGTAGCATAATAGGTATTGTTACTCATAACTTCATTAGGTTATGTAGCATAATACTTATTGTTACTCATAACTTCATTAGGTTATGTAGCATAATAGGTATTGTTACTCATAACTTCATTAGGTTATGTAGCATAATACTTATTGTTACTCATAACTTCATTAGGTTATGTAGCATAATACTTATTGTTACTCATAACTTCATTAGGTTATGTAGCATAATACTTATTGTTACTCATAACTTCATTAGGTTATGTAGCATAATACTTATTGTTACTCATAACTTCATTAGGTTATGTAGCATAATACTTATTGTTACTCATAACTTCATTAGGTTATGTAGCATAATACTTATTGTTACTCATAACTTCATTAGGTTATGTAGCATAATACTTATTTCTACTTATGTTTAATCTACTGTTTTCTGATTGGTAGTAGTCGATACACTCGTTATTGCATAATTAAATATAGTGTGGGCTCTACCTGTTTAAGAATGATCAGGACCGTTATTATCCATATTATAACTCCCCACATCAGTTGCCACATAGACACCTTGTAATAATATAATGTCACGGATCATATTGACTATCTTCGTAGTGTCATAATATTTCTTAAAACTTTGATTTGTAGTTAACCATCACTACTATTAGGAAAAGAGATCTGACATTTTATTTCCACATATTGGACATTTCAAAATTATCCACGGATTTGTGTGACTACAGATCTTAAATGCGATCGCATTGAATTTCCCTTGAATATACAATGGGTTTCTCTTCTAGGTAAAGTATTCCTCCGTTTCAAGGCAATGCTCTTTACATATCCCCTCCTTGAGTTCTGGTTTTACAACAGAATTGCTTGAGAATAATTTTTTTCCAAGTCTCTGAACAATACATTTGTCTACGAAATCTGACAATGGCAAAGACCTGTATTTGAGATTTGGTAAAGACCTGGGCGTTGCATTGTCTGAGAAGCTCATTCTGTTTACCGCATGTTCCAGAAATTAAACGGGCCACTCCATTGAAAGAAATTCAAGGCATTTCTGTGATCAGTCGTTAAAGTATATTTCCCTTCAGGGTTATTCAGAGAGAGGTGAAAAGCAAGAGAATGACTGGAGAATGGAAAATTCTAGGTCAAAATAGCCGATTTGGAAAGTGAGATAAATGGGAGAATTTTTCTGGTTTGGCTATTTTGACCTTGAATTTTCCATTCTCCAATCATTCTCCTGCTTTTCACCGCTCTCTGAATAACCCTGATAGTGTTTTGGCGGAAGGTGTTTTATGAATAATATGACTAACAGGGTTATTCAGAGAGCGGTGAAAAGCAGGAGAATGGCTGGAGAATGGAAAATTCAAGGTCAAAATAGCCAAACCAGAAAAATTCTCCCATTTATCTCACTTTCCAAATCGGCTATTTTGACCTAGAATATTCCATTCTCCAGCCATTCTCCGGCTTTTTTGCCGTGTTTATCCACGCATCGCGAGTCGCCGCTGGCTGTCGTTCTGTTTTTTTGCTGTGTTTATCCTTGCATCGCGAGTCGCTGCTTGATGCTGTTCTGTTTGTTCGATTCGTTGGTTTTTCTCCTGAATTAAGGTCCTGACGTTCCCCCTTTTTTTCGAGCAGAGCGCTGTTATATGGAGGCATGAGGGAATCCCAGCCGGAGGCAGAGATCAGCCTGGAGGACACCACAGCTGACGCCTTCTCCATGCTCATAAAGTACATCTACACCGGACGAGCCACCCTGCGGGACGAACGAGAAGAGGTCCTCCTGGACTTCCTCAGCTTGGCTCACAAATATGGCTTCCCTGAGCTGGAGGACTCCACATCCGAGTACCTGTGCACCATCCTCAAAATCCAGAACGTGAGCATGATCTACGATGTGGCCAGCCTCTACTCTCTGTCCAAGCTCACCGGCACCTGCTACATGTTCATGGACCGCAACGCACAAGAGGTCATCTCCAGTGACGGCTTCCTGACTATGTCCAAGGTACCGTGGCTGAGCATACCATTGGCTCTTGGGGGGGCGGGGGTTGTTTGTTTTTGTTGTGTGGTCCCTGTAGACTGGCCATACCTGCAGATAATGATTCCTCGGCTCCGAGGTGCCTGCACAATGGGTTAATGAAGTGTTGCGTCTCATGCCGGGTCTCACACCAAGCCTATTGTACCTCTCCCTCCCTGCAGGCGGCTCTTCTGGATATTGTGCGCAGGGATTCCTTTGCGGCACCTGAGAAGGACATTTTCCAGGCGTTGGTGCGGTGGAGTAGGCACAACCCCAAGGAGAAGCACGCGGAGATCATGGAGGCTGTTCGCCTGCCCCTGATGAGCCTGACGGAGCTGCTCAACGTGGTGAGACCCTCTGGCCTGCTCTCCCCCGACTCCATCCTGGATGCCATCAAAGTGCGCTCAGAAAGCCGAGATATGGACCTGAACTACAGAGGGATGCTCAGTGAGTGCCGCGCCCCGGAACCTGTGTTTAATGTGTTTTTAATGCTGAGGGCGTGCAGTGAAGCGGGAACAGACCCCCTGCTCGCCCACCAGTCCTCAGAGGAATCTGCAGTCTTCCCACGTGTCTCCCGTTAGGCGCCCTTATTCATCCACCAGTGGATCCCGTGACTGGCGAGCGCGGCGTGGAGCGCGGCGTGGATCCCGTGACTGGCGAGCGCGGCGTGGATCCCGTGACTGGCGAGCGCGGCGTGGATCCCGTGACTGGCGAGCGCGGCTCCCGTGACTGGCGAGCGCGGCGTGGCTCCCGTGACTGGCGAGCGCGGCGTGGATCCCGTGACTGGCGAGCGCGGCGTGAATTACAGGCCATTTATAAAATGAATGTAAACATATGCGCGCGTGACCAGCCCGGGGGGAGGGGGGGCCTGCGGCCAGACGGGCTGTGACTCGCGTCAGTCATTGCGCTGGTTTTCTTGTGACATTGTTGATGTACGTTAAAGGCGTCTTGGTGATCCATTAATGGGTTTTCTTTCTTCCAGTTCCTGAGGAGAATCTGGCCACCATGAAGTACGGCGCGCAGGTGGTGAAGGGGGAGCTGAAATCGGCCCTGCTGGACGGAGACACACAGAATTACGACCTGGACCACGGCTTCTCTCGGCATCCGATCGAGGATGACTGCCGGTCCGGCATCGAGGTGAAGCTGGGTCAGCCGTCCATCATCAACCACATCCGCCTCCTCCTGTGGGACCGGGATAGCCGGTACGTCATGCAAAGCCACCCTTAACCGCTGTGAGAGGCGCTATACGCAGACTGAGCATGAGGGGCGCCTTGACGAGAAGATCTGACTCTGTATAACACACACACAGGGTTATTCAAAGAGAATCGAAAAGTCACCGCGCGTTCGGTGACTTTTCGTTCTCTTCAATTTGGCGCGATTTGGCGATCCCATTTTGGCGACTCTGCGGTGTATTCAGCAAGCACCACAGGGCCGCCGTAATGCAGGGAAAAGTCGCCGCAAACCCGCCGAAAACTCACCGCAGAACCCGGCGAATGCACGCTGAAACCCGCAAAAACATCTAGTTTTAACCCACCGAACACGCCGGAGAAACCCGAGCAGGAGCCGATCATACACAGTGCAACCGCTGGAAAAAGCCGACGAATGGAGTGAATAAATTAAAAAAACAGTTTGCTTGAATGTTTGAAAAGTGAGACGCTGTTTGCAAATAAACAACTGAGCGAAAATGTCTGAAATTTACATATGAGATCCAGGGAATGATAATAAAAAGGGAAGTTACAGAAAAAAGAAAAAAACGATTTAAAAAAAAAAAGACATCGGAAAATTTGTTTTGGCAAAAAAATGCTTAAAATATCCTAAAAAATCTATAAATAAAGAGACTTTTTACTGCAGAATTTTATAATGAACGGTTTATTAGATATTGAATTAAACAGGAATATTTTTAACATTGAAGCCTATGGGATTCGCCTGAATAAACCTGTCGAATGAAACCACTGAATGGCAGGGCATTTCGAGAACCTTTCACTGCTGGTTTGTGTTCTCTGAATAGACAAAGCACCGAACAGGCACCGTATGTGCAGGCAATTCGCCAGGATTTGTCGAATTGCCTGCTCTCTGGATAGCCGAATGGCCAGGAAAGGTAACCGTACCCTGATTTTCACTGGTCGGTTCCCTTTCTCCAGCCATTCGGATCTCTCTGAATAACCCTGACAGTGTATTATAGAAGTGACTGATGCGCAGGTGACCCCAAATCTAACAACTTCCTGAAAGCAAACGTGTACACTCCTTGCCTCGTGTAACTCCCCCCGCCTCGTGTAACTCCCCCCTGCCTCGTGTAACTCCCCCCGCCTCGTGTAACTCCCCCCCCCCTCGTGTAACTCCCCCGCCTCGTGTAACTCCCCCCGCCTCGTGTAACTCCCCCCCCCCTGCCTCGTGTAACTCCCCCCTGCCTCGTGTAACCCCCCCGCCTCGTGTAACTCCCCCCTGCCTCGTGTAACCCCCCGCCTCGTGTAACTCCCCCCTGCCTCGTGTAACTCCCCCCGCCTCGTGTAACTCCCCCTTGCCTCGTGTAACTCCCCCGCCCGTGTAACTCCCCCCCGCCTCGTGTAACTCCCCCCGCCTCGTGTAACTCCCCCGCCTCGTGTAACTCCCCCCGCCTCGTGTACTCCCCCCGCCTCGTGTAACTCCCCCGCCTCGTGTAACTCCCCCCTTCGTGTAACTCCCCCCCGCCTCGTGTAACTCCCCCCCGTGTAACTCCCCTGCCTTCGTGTAAACTCCCCCCCGCCTTCGTGTAACTCCCCCGCCTCGTGTAACTCCCCCCGCCTCGTGTAACTCCCCCCGGCCTCGTGTAACTCCCCCCCGCCTCGTGTAACTCCCCCCGCCTCGTGTAACTCCCCCCCGCCTCGTGTAACTCCCCCCCGATCGTGTAACCCCCTTCCGTGTAACTCCCCCCGCCTCGTGTAACTCCCCACCGCCCGTGTAAACTCCCCCCCCGCCTCGGTGTAACTCCCCCGCCTCGTGTAACTCCCCCCCGTGTAACTCCCCCCGCCTCGTGTAACTCCCCGCCTCGTGTAACTCCCCTGGTCCTCGTGTAACTCCCCCCTGCCTCGTGTAACTCCCCCCCGCCTCGTGTAACTCCCCGCCTCGTGTAACCCCCTGCCTCGTGTAACCCCCCGCCTCGTGTAACTCCCCCTGCCTCGTGTAACTCCCCCCGCCTCGTGTAACCCCCCGCCTCGTGTAACCCCCCGCCTCGTGTAACCCCCCCCCTCGTGTAACCCCCGCCCGTGTAACCCCCCGCCTCGTGTAACCCCCGCCTCTGTAACTCCCCGCCTCGTGAACTCACCCGCCGTTGTAACCCCCGCCCCTCGTGTAACTCCCCGCCTCGTGTAACCCCCCGCCTCGTGTAACCCCCGTCCTCGTGTAACCCCCGTCCTCGTGTAACTCCCCCGCCTCGTGTAACCCCCGTCCATCGTGTAACTCCCCCCTCGTGTAACCCACGTCCTCGTGTAACCCCCCGTCCCCTGTAACCCACTCCTCGTGTAACTCCCGTCCTCGTGTAACCCACGTCCTCGTGTAACCCACGGTCTCGTGTAAACCCACCCCTCGTGTAACCCCCGCCTCGTGTAACCCACGTCCGTGTAAACCCACGTCCTCGTGTAACCCCTGCCTCGTGTAACCCCCGTCCTCGTGTAACCCCCGTCCTCGTGTAACTCCCCCCGTCCTCGTGTAACTCCCCACCGCCTCCGTGTAACTCCCCCCGCCTCGTGTAACCCCCCGCCTCGTGTAACTCCCCGCCTCGTGTAATCCCCCGCCTCGTGTAACTCCCCCGCCCCGTGTAACTCCCCCGCCTCGTGTAACCCACTCCCTCGTGTAACTCCCCCCGCCTCGTGTAACTCCCCCGCCTCGTGTAACTCCCCCGCCTCGTGTAACTCCCCCGCCTCGTGTAACTCCCCCGCCTCGTGTAACTCCCCCGCCTCGTGTAACTCCCCCGCCTCGTGTAACTCCCCCGCCTCGTGTAACTCCCCCGCCTCGTGTAACTCCCCCGCCTCGTGTAACTCCCCCGCCTCGTGTAACTCCCCCGCCTCGTGTAACTCCCCCTGTCCTCGTGTAACTCCCCCCGCCTCGTGTAACTCCCCCGCCTCGTGTAACCCCTGCCTCGTGTAACTCCCCCCCTGCCTCGTGTAACCCCCGCCTCGTGTAACCCCCGCCTCGTGTAACCCCCGCCTCGTGTAACTCCCCCCCGCCTCGTGTACCGCCTCGTGTACCGCCTCGTGTACCGCCTCGTGTACCGCCTCGTGTACCGCCTCGTGTACCGCCTCGTGTACCGCCTCGTGTACCGCCTCGTGTAACTCCCCCCCGCCTCGTGTAACTCCCCCCGCCTCGTGTAACTCCCCCCCTGCCTCGTGTAACTCCCCCCGCCTCGTGTAACTCCCCCCGCCTCGTGTAACTCGCCCCGCCTCGTGTAACTCCCCCGCCTCGTGTAACTCCCCCCCGCCTCGTGTAACTCCCCCCCGCCTCGTGTAACTCCCCCCGCCTCGTGTAACTCTCCCCCGCCTCGTGTAACTCTCCCCCGCCTCGTGTAACTCTCCCCCGCCTCGTGTAACTCTCCCCCGCCTCGTGTAACTCTCCCCCGCCTCGTGTAACTCTCCCCCGCCTCGTGTAACTCTCCCCCGCCTCGTGTAACTCTCCCCCGCCTCGTGTAACTCTCCCCCGCCTCGTGTAACTCTCCCCCGCCTCGTGTAACTCTCCCCCGCCTCGTGTAACTCTCCCCCGCCTCGTGTAACTCTCCCCCGCCTCGTGTAACTCTCCCCCGCCTCGTGTAACTCTCCCCCGCCTCGTGTAACTCTCCCCCGCCTCGTGTAACTCTCCCCCGCCTCGTGTAACTCTCCCCCGCCTCGTGTAACTCTCCCCCGCCTCGTGTAACTCTCCCCCGCCTCGTGTAACTCTCCCCCGCCTCGTGTAACTCTCCCCCGCCTCGTGTAACTCTCCCCCGCCTCGTGTAACTCTCCCCCGCCTCGTGTAACTCTCCCCCGCCTCGTGTAACTCTCCCCCGCCTCGTGTAACTCTCCCCCGCCTCGTGTAACTCTCCCCCGCCTCGTGTAACTCTCCCCCGCCTCGTGTAACTCTCCCCCGCCTCGTGTAACTCTCCCCCGCCTCGTGTAACTCTCCCCCGCCTCGTGTAACTCTCCCCCGCCTCGTGTAACTCTCCCCCGCCTCGTGTAACTCTCCCCCGCCTCGTGTAACTCCCCCCGCCTCGTGTAACTCCCCCCCGCCTCACCTAACCGGGATAATATGATTATAAACACTGTGTTTGTCTGTGTGTCGTAAATGAATGTCCCCGAAATATCTCATCATATGCAAAAAAAATCCTAGAATCCGTGTGATCGAGCGTTTCAGCCCCTGCAGCTTTGAGGGTGTGAGGTATAGATTGTAAACTCCTATTCTCGCTTTGGTTGTTGTTGCTGCTGTGATACTGCGCTGCAGCATATGTGAGTGTCATTAAAGTGCGGTGGGATCATGCTTTCCCTCCTTCGCTGCTGCTTTGTAACTGGATTCTCCTCCGCTTGCAGGTCCTATTCCTATTACATTGAGGTGTCCATGGATGAGCTGGACTGGGTTCGTGTCAGTGATCACTCACAGTCACTGTGCCGCTCCTGGCAGAAGCTTTACTTCCCGGCGCGCGTCTGCAGGTAACAACACCCCCCAACCCCACCCAAGCCGTGATCCTGGTGTCTCTCCCTGTGACTGCCATTGAGTTAAACTGTGTGTACTGTCCTGCTGTGAGAGTGTCTGACAGCCAGATAACAAATACGCAGAAATAGTTTCGTGTTTAATTCAAACGGAGTTTACTTCTAGTAATTCTGTGAAACTGCAGGATAAGCCGGCATTACAATGAGTGCACCAAGACTTTACAAATAAATGCAGAAAGCTGGTATCTAGACATATAAATCATATGACACCTACAGTGCTGCGATTAAGCTATATATTAAACTTAAAGGCATACATCTGGAGTGAGATAGTGTAAGAACTCCTGCTTGGTTTGCATCCACCTAGCTGTCTGCATCCTGTTAGTACTGGTTTGAACTTTATTAACAAGTGAACAAACAAACACTTCCTGTTTACTTCATGGCAAGGTGGACTGCTATTCTAACAAATGGCCAGCAGATGGAGTCTATACAAATGCTAGATAATAGACTGCACACTTTGGGCCATATTACAAAGCTGTTGCTAACTTTACCAGCGCTATTGTAAACTTACCAGAGCCATTATAACCTATGGAGGTTTTCAGTTTACAACAGCTCTGGTTAAGTTAGCACCAACATTGTAATACAGCCCTCTGTGTGTATGATCACGGTGTCTCTCCCTGTGACTGCTGCTTAGTTAAACTGTCTGCAGTGATCACAGTGTCTCCCTGTGACTGCCGGTGAGGTAGGGTTCCCACCTGTCTGGTTTTGACCCGGACTGTCTGGTTTTGGAGTCATGTGTCCGGGTTTGACACCTTCTGCCACCCGGGCACATGACTCCGAGCCGGTACCGGGCATCTCCGCCCCATACTTACATTTTAGCGTTCCCCCGTTGCCGCAGCACTTCTGCACCGCCCACTGCCAGTTCTGCGCAGGCGCCATGGCTCACGTGACATTCATGTGAATGCACGTGCGCCGGCGTGCTTGTGGCGATCCCAGGCCTGCTTCCACCTCCAGTCTTGTTGGATCAGACGGAGGGGGGCAGCCGCTGTGAGGGAGGAGAGCGGCCACTGCGCAGGGACCCCAGACCCCATTGACGCGCTGGGTGAGGGGGTTATGATGAGCGGCTTTTCGGGTCAGGGAAAAGGCTGCCGGGAGAAGGATGGCGGCAAATTGTCTGTCCCCTCCCGTCCCTTCTCGCTTTGGAATTCGATGGGGGAGGGGGACTAAGGACAAGATGAAGAAGGTAGGAGGCCCAGAGGCTGTTTGGTGTTGGGACGTCAAAAACTACACAGGCTTTGATTGGCCGGGCGGCATCAGAAGGTCTGTGGAGATTGGTTGGGGACCGAGAGGGAGGTGGGGTCGGTAAAAATGCGAGGCCAATAACGGCAAAGCCACACGCATTCCCGACCAATCAGGCTCTTTGTTGTGATCCCGGGCCTGCTTCCGCCTCCAGTCCCAAGACTAGTGGTGCTCCGGCTCCTGCTGGTCTCGTCCACTGTCCAGACCTACGTCTCCAGGGCAGAGCTCCAGTGACCACCGAGTCTGAGACAAGCAACTCTGTGTGAGCGCAGAATCAGACATAATTCCACTGTGCCAGCCATAAAACCAGTCTGCCAGCCATAATTACACTGTGCCAGTCATAAAACCAGTCTGCCATGCATAATACCAGTTTGCCCACCATAATACCAGTGTGCCACAACTCCAGTCTGCCATGCATACCACGTGCCTTAATGTATACACTACAAATAAAATGGCCGCCTGAACCCAACCCTAGAGTGTTCGGGTTTGGCTTGAAGGAAAGGTGGCAACCCTACGGTGAGGTCTCCTGTGGGCAGTGATCATGGTGCCTCTTCTGACTGCTCCCGGTGAGGTCTCCTGTGGGCAGTGATCACTGTGACGTCTCCTGTGGGCAGTGATCACGGTATCTCTCCAGGCGGCTCCCGGTGAGGTCTCCTGTGGGCAGTGATCGTGGTGCCTCTTCTGGCGGCTCCCGGTGAGGTCTCCTGTGGGCAGTGATCACGGTGCCTCTCCTGGAAGTTTAGTTTTGTTTATTATCTGGAGGGACCTGCTCCCTAAATAATAGACTGTCTGAGCTAAAGTGCTGATTATTGGGGTTGTCATGGAGCTGATGTAACGCTCCATGCTTCAAACCCCAAGAGACTTTATGTTCAATTGTATCGTGTGATTTTAAATATATTTTACATGGTTTGGTTTTAGTTTAAATTAGTTTAGTGTAAAATGGCGTAACTTTAGTTTTAAATATACTTACATTCCTGTAGGTAAATGTGTTTCAGTATAGCCAGTAAACAAGCTTTACTGCTGTGTAATTTATGCAACAGGGCTTTTCCCCTTATCTGGCTGCATGTTTGATTCAAGAAGTCTGTGATAGTGTTTGTCTTTAATCTGATGTGTTAGAACAATAGATTATGCAAATGTTGTGTGAGCTAAAGGCTAAAGCATGTAAAGAATGTTTATTGTAAATACCTATCTGACATAATGTAATTAGCATATTAGTAGGACGAGGTGCATCATTTATGCAAATTATGACTGTTGGATTTCAGCATAAATGGTGGCGTTTTTGTTCATTAAAAGTCAGAACTCAGAGAGACAGAGAGAGAGAGAATCCTGTTTTAAAGCATACAGCCGCGTCTGGTGTTTTATTTCAGCGACGCTACGCTATACTCCACCTCAGAAGGCACAGAGCGGCCTTCTGGAAATTCCTAACGGCTCCAGGGCAGAGGAACAGAAGCAGGCGGGTCAAGCTGCTCGAGGCGCTGAGGACAGCGCTCCCAGTAGCCGGGCTGACCGCAACGAAGGGGTGTCTGGAGAGTCAGGACAGATAGAAGTGAACGGTTCCGTCACAGGGGTGTCTCTTGCGCCTTCTCCACAACCTGCGCCACCTCATTGCCAGATGCCCCATAATGCAGCACCTCGTGCTCCAAGTAACGTGGCAATGATTTCATGGTTTGATCAGGAATCGTCGGGGTACAAACACCCGGTGGCGTTCCTCCTCCACAGGTACTGGTGTGAGCAGAACGCTGTGATCCACCTTGCACGCTGTACCGGTGCAGTTCTCTCTCTGGGCACTGCCTTCGCACCACATTGCTCTCCCGCTGCACTGCCCTCGCGCCGCACTGCTCTCGCGCCGCACTGCTCTCGCACCGCACTGCCCTCGCGCCGCACTGCCCTCGCGCCGCACTGCCCTCGTGCCGCACTGCCCTCGTGCCGCACTGCCCTCGCGCCGCACTGCCCTCGCATCGCACTGCTCTCGCACCTGTCAGGGATCCCGGGAGTAGGATACAGGGAGCCCAAGGAGTTGGTGAAGAAAGCAAGGTTAAAGTCACTAGCCAAGTCAGGATCACAGCGGTACACGGAGGTCGGGGTCACAAGCCAAGTCAGGATCACAGCGGTACACGGAGGTCGGGGTCACAAGCCAAGTCAGGATCACAGCGGTACACGGAGGTCGGGGTCACAAGCCAAGTCAGGATCACAGCGGTACACGGAGGTCGGGGTCACAAGCCAAGTCAGGATCACAGGAAGGCATAAAATATGGAATGGGAAGAGCAATACTGAGGGAACTGCTACAATAGTGAAGCGAAGATAGAATGGCAAGTCTGCCCTTAAGTACCCATGGAGCTCCTCCCTTACTCCGAGACGCTGGTGACGTCATAGACGCGCGCCGCGGGCCGGCCGCCATATTGGTGGAGCCTGGCCGCGCGCGCGTCCATTCTGGGGCACGTGCTGGGCCAGCAGTCTTGGGCTGCGACGCAAGCCCGCGGCGGACACCCGGGGATCCACTCGTCGTCCCCCCCCGGGAGTCATGGACCCGCGACAGAGGTAAGCCGGGTCTCCGGGTAACGCCAGGCCCATGCGCCAGCCGCAACCCCACCCCCTGAGCAGCAGCCCGATGTGGAGGGGACCGCCGGACCAGCCGTCCCGGAACCCGCAGCCCTGACAGCACCACACTGCCCTTGCGCCGCACTGCCCTCACGCCGCATTGCCTTCGCACCACATTGCTCTCCCGCTGCACTGCCCTTGCGCCGCTCTGCTCTCCCTCCGCACTGCTCTCCCTCCGCACTGCTCTCGCGCCGCACTGCTCTCGCGCCGCACTGCTCTCGCGCCGCACTGCTCTCGCGCCGCACTGCTCTCGCGCCGCACTGCTCTCGCGCCGCACTGCTCTCGCGCCGCACTGCTCTCGCGCCGCACTGCTCTCGCGCCGCACTGCTCTCCCTCCGCACTGCTCTCCCTCCGCACTGCTCTCGCGCCACACTGCTCTCGCGCCACACTGCCATCTTACTGCACTGCTCTCGCACCACACTGCCCTCGCGCTGCACTGCTCTCCCAGGGCTCTGCTCTCGCTTGTCTTCGCTTGCAGAGTTGGTACAATATATATATATTTTTTTGCTTTGACGCGTTTTTCTGTCAAAGTCCGTGAAGTTGATGCTCACACACGCCGGATCATCGCTCAAACAGAAAGCAACGTCTTCAGGAAGAGAATTGCAAGTTCTTACTTGTATTGTAATTAACCCCTTCCCTGCAGGCTCAGAGCGCTTGTATAGTCTTGTTAATGATCAGGTCAGAGCTCTCTCTGTATTGTGCGCGATGTGATCATATCGTCTCTGACGCCTTTCATCGAGGATAAACACGAGTAGCTTCTTTATAAGAAAAACTTTCTCCATAACCTCCTTCAACACAGGCGCCGGTACAGCCTGGCGCGTCTCTTTATATAGAGGTACAGCTTGGCGCGTCTCTTTATATAGAGGTACAGCACGGCGCGTCTCTTTATATAGAGGTACAGCCGGCGCGTCTCTTTATATAGAGGTACAGCCTGGCGCGTCTCTTTATATAGAGGTACAGCTTGGCGCGTCTCTTTATATAGAGGTACAGCTTGGCGCGTCTCTTTATATAGAGGTACAGCACTGCGCGTCTCTTTATATAGAGGTACAGCCTGGCGCGTCTCTTTTTATATAGAGGTACAGCACGGCGCGTCTCTTTATATAGAGGTACAGCTTGGCGCGTCTCTTTATATAGAGGTACAGCCTGGCGCGTCTCTTTATATAGAGGTACAGCCTGGCGCGTCTCTTTATATAGAGGTACAGCCTGGCGCGTCTCTTTATATAGAGGTACAGCCTGGCGCGTCTCTTTATATAGAGGTACAGCCTGGCGCGTCTCTTTTATATAGAGGTACAGCCTGGCGCGTCTCTTTATATAGAGGTACAGCCTGGCGCGTCTCTTTATATAGAGGTACAGCCTGGCGCGTCTCTTTTATATAGAGGTACAGCCTGGCGCGTCTCTTTTATATAGAGGTACAGCCTGGCGCGTCTCTTTATATAGAGGTACAGCCTGGCGCGTCTCTTTTATAGAGGTACAGCCTGGCGCGTCTCTTTATATAGAGGTACAGCCTGGCGCGTCTCTTTTATATAGAGGTACAGCCTGGCGCGTCTCTTTATATAGAGGTACAGCCTGGCGCGTCTCTTTATATAGAGGTACAGCCTGGCGCGTCTCTTTATATAGAGGTACAGCCTGGCGCGTCTCTTTTATATAGAGGTACAGCCTGGCGCGTCTCTTTTATATAGAGGTACAGCCTGGCGCGTCTCTTTTATATAGAGGTACAGCCTGGCGCGTCTCTTTTATATAGAGGTACAGCCTGGCGCGTCTCTTTTATATAGAGGTACAGCCTGGCGCGTCTCTTTTATATAGAGGTACAGCCTGGCGCGTCTCTTTTATATAGAGGTACAGCCTGGCGCGTCTCTTTTATATAGAGGTACAGCCTGGCGCGTCTCTTTATATAGAGGTACAGCTTGGCGCGTCTCTTTATATAGAGGTACAGCTTGGCGCGTCTCTTTATATAGAGGTACAGCACGGCGCGTCTCTTTTTATATAGAGGTACAGCACGGCGCGTCTCTTTTTATATAGATGTACAGCACGGCGCGTCTCTTTTTATATAGAGGTACAACACGGCGTGTCTCTTTTTATATAGAGGTACAGCACGGCGCGTCTCTATATAGAGGTACTGCATGGTGCTGTACTGTCCATGGTGGGTTCATCCTGCAGAGGCCCGCGCCTTGGTTGGTGGTGTCAGTGGCGTAGCGTGGGGGGGCGGTGGCCCCGGGCGCAGTTTTTTTGGGGGCGCCAGGGGCGCCATAGTGGGCCCCCGCCACCGGTTTCCCTGCCCTGTGTGGTCAGTGCACACAGGCAGCCAGCGGCACACTCTGGAAACGCCGCAATGGCGCCTGCACCGCCCCCTCACATGACGTGTCACGTGAGGGGCGGCGCCAGTGCAACGTGCTTAGACTGGGCTGCAGGCGCCACCGCGGCATTTACAGAGTGCGCCGCTGGCTGCCCAAGAAGAGCACGATGACCATCAAAGGCCAGGAAACCAGCGGGGGCCCGCTATGATACCCCAAACCGGCCCCCCCTACCGACCCGGGGGCCTCAGAGCCGGTGAGTGGGGGGGAGGGAGAGGGGGCAAATATATTTATGTGTGAGCTACTGGGGGCAAATATATTTATGTGTGAGCTACTGGGGGCAAATATATTTATGTGTGAGCTACTGGGGGCAAATATATTTATGTGTGAGCTACTGGGGCAAATATTTATGTGTGAGCTACTGGGGGCAAATATATCCATGTGTGAGCTACTGAGGGCAAATATATATCCATGTGTGAGCTACTGGGGGCAAATATATCCATGTGTGAGCTACTGGGGCAAATATATCCATGTGTGAGCTACTGGGGGCAAATATATCCATGTGTGAGCTACTGGGGGCAATATATCCATGTGTGAGCTACTGGGGGCAAATATATCCATGTGTGAGCTACTGGGGCAAATATATCCATGTGTGAGCTACTGGGGCAAATATATCCATGTGTGAGCTACTGGGGGCAAATATATTCATGTGTGAGCTACTGGGGCAAATATATTCATGTGTGAGCTACTAGGGGCAAATATATTCATGTGTGAGCTACTGGGGCAAATATATTCATGTGTGAGCTACTGGGGGCAAATATATTCATGTGTGAGCTACTGGGGGCAAATATACTCATGTGTGAGCTACTGGGGGCAAATATATCCATGTGTGAGCTACTGGGGGCAAATATATCCATGTGTGAGCTACTGAGGGCAAATATATCCATGTGTGAGCTACTGGGGGCAAATATATTCATGTGTGAGCTACTGGGGGCAAATATATTCATGTGTGAGCTACTGGGGGCAAATATACTCATGTGTGAGCTACTGGGGCAAATATATCCATGTGTGAGCTACTGAGGGCAAATATATCCATGTGTGAGCTACTGGGGGCAAATATATCCATGTGTGAGCTACTGGGGGCAAATATATCCATGTGTGAGCTACTGGGGGCAAATATATCCATGTGTGAGCTACTGGGGGCAAATATATCCATGTGTGAGCTACTGGGGGCAAATATATTCATGTGTGAGCTACTGGGGGCAAATATATTCATGTGTGAGCTACTGGGGCAAATATATTCATGTGTGAGCTACTGGGGGCAAATATATTGGTGTTTGAGGTCCTGGGGCAAATATATTCATGTTTGAGCTACTGGGGCAAATATATTCATGTTTGAGGTACTGGAGGCCTTGGGGCAAATATATTCATGTTTGAGCTGCTGGGGACAATATATATATCCATGTGTGAGCTGCACATTACTGTGGGTTTTATTGCTGTGGAGCACTGTGATACGCTCATACACTCTGCACATTACATTGTATCACAGTTAAGGGGTTCAATGCCCTAATGGTGGAAGGGAATCAGGGCATGATAACGTGTCCACAGGTTGGGGGGGGCGCAAAATTCTTGGCTGGCCCCGGGTGCTGACAACCCACGCTACGCCACTGGGTGGTGTAATGGTGCCACAACTGCGCGCGCCTTGGTTGGAGGTGTAACGGTGCCGCTGCGGCCCGTGCCTTGGTTGGTGTAACGGTGCCGCTTCGGTCCGTGCCTTGGTTGGAGGTGTAACGGTGCCGCTGCGGCCCGTGCCTTGGTTGGTGTAACGGTGCCGCTGCGGCCCGTGCCTTGGTTGGTGGTGTAACAGTGCCGCGGCGGCCCGTGCCTTGGTTGGCGTGTGATGGTGCCGCTTCCTCTGTATACAGTCACCCTTTTCGCTCCCCCGGGACATTCTTGGCGAGCATTTTTGAGATACCGGAGTTGCCATCATCACTTTCCTCCTCGCGGATAAAAACCTTTATTGCCGGCATTTCTTGGCAGACTGTGTTTCATTAATTCAGTGCGATGCGCGGCAGGAATTTCATCCTTTTTCGTGATGTGCAGAGCGCGGCGTGATGCTGGCTTTGCTGTGGCCCCTGGGAGCTCATTAAGGGCCCAGTAACTCTGGCTCTCCGGCACTCTGTGTTACCGCGTCCTGCTTTCTGCTGAATCCAGGTCCGTCACGTTGATTGCCGGCAGGAGACCAGGCGAAAATATCCCATATTTATCTCATTTCACCGCGACGCTGGCGTCTGAGCGAGGGACGAGTCGCCGGTTACTGGACAACAGCATCGCACGGAGACACCGAGGGTCACAATGACACCATGTACTGTAATCCCTGCCGAGTGAACACCCCCCCCCCCGAGACCCCATCACGCTCAGCCATGCCCCCTCCAGCGCCGGCTCACAGCGGTGCGACGCTAATCCGGCAGAGTGTTATGTTTTAACCCTTTCCCCACCATTTAATGAAACCATGTTGCAGGGCTGGTCATTTTATTTTTTCTTCAGGTTAAGGTCCTAGTTATTAACTCCCTCTGGTGCCAGTGCGCGGCCAGACCCTTCCTATAAGATTGTCAGCAGGCTGCTGGTCCTGAAGGGGTTAAAATTAGGATATATATGCCGCTGCTTATCATGGTGCTTTTTTGTTAGTGCCGGTGTGATTTTCCCCCCCCCCCCGGTCAGTACCTGCAGCGTGCGGTGCTGGTTCGGTAGTGCTGGTGTAATCTCACTGCGTGCCCCGTACTGGGAGTAATTGGGGGGGGGGGGGGTGATGCATCATGTTACTGGGAGGAACCGGGGCGTCGTGCCCTGTTCTGGGAGGAATTGGAGGGGTGTCACCCTGACCTTATTTTGTGCACCAGGAACTGTCCCAGGTTTTGATGTACCCCGTAATGTCTGTAGAGGCACCGAGATCCAGCACCATGATGTTCATACAAAAAGCAACACAAAGATCATCCAATTCCACCAAAACGCAATGCCAGCGCGACCCTTAAAACGCAATGCCAGCGCGACCCTTAAAACGCAATGCCAGCGCGACCCTTAAAACGCAATGCCGGCGCGACCCTCAAAACGCAATGCCGGCGCGACCCCCAAAACGCAATGCCGGCGCGACCCCCAAAACGCAATGCCAATTTGACCCTCAAAACCGCAATGCCGGCGTGACCCCCCCAAACCGCAATGCCGGCGTGACCCCCCCAAACCGCAATGCCAGCGTGACCCCCCCCTCCCAAAACCTCAAAGCCGGCGTGACCCCAAAACGGGCATTTTTTTTTATCCCGATTAATAGAAATCCAGAGAAAGGAAAATGATGATAAATTCAGGAGAATTTGTCCCAGATAACGCGCTGGCCCTTAGTAACACCTGGACGTAGAATCCATGTTTGGTGACGGCCAGAGGTCCTGCTTTGTGTTTTCTTTTTGATTTTATATCTGGGATTATTCACCGACTCGGAAATGACATCATTCAAATCACACCATATTTCTGCCGTTTTGGGCCAAAGTCCACATTCCCGTGGTCTGTTCCCGTGGTCTGTTCCCGTGATCCCTGGATAAGTGAGTCCAGGCATCGAGCCGATGTGCTGCATCCTCGGTGGCCAACGTCCCCATGTAACGAGCAGGTTCTGCATCCGAAGGGGCCGGGATTCTCAGGACCCGCTGCTTTATTCTTCAAACCTCAGGAACCAAGAGCGTCATCTCAACGCTGACAGCCCCCCCCTTTAATAACACCCCCTGCGCCTTCCCGGCAGCGGAAACGAAAGGACATCCGTTGGCTTAATAAACGCAGCCGTCAGCGCAGCTCTGCGGCTTAATTTATTGCGGTGTTTATGGCTCGGGGTTGAAGTGTCCTGACAGGATAACGCGTCCCGATTCGCTTGACTTGGAAACGTTTCAAACAAATAAATAGGGTTTAAAAAGCAAAACAAGGTGATTCGGCTGCGTGTTAATTTCCCCCGCGTGGCTGCTTTATGACGAGCGTCGCGGCTCTTCGTGTCGGATAATGAGGCCGGGCTTTTGTCATACACTGTTTATGCAACATGATTCGGTAATGGACTGGAAGTATCATCTTTAGGAATGAGAGGCTGGTGTCCTCAGAGTGTCCTCCTGCTGCCGTCTGCCCACCACATGCAGAACAAATGCCTATGTGGAGTCAGTCGTGGAGATCTGCTTGTATATTGGTCATTCCACTAGTACTAGTAGGCAGTGGCTGAGTGACAGGCAACAGAGGATTGTGGTAAATGGAGTTTTATTCGATGCAAGCTCTTGTTACTAGTGGGGTACCTCAGGGGTCAGTACTTGGACCCATTCTATTTAATATTTTTATTAGTGATATTGCAGAAGGTATTAATGGAAAAGTATGTCTTTTTGCTGATGACACAAAGATTTGCAACAGGGTTGACGTTCCTGGAGGGATCAGCCAAATGACAAGTGATTTAGGTAAACTAAAAAAATGGTAGGAGCTGTGGCAATTGAGTTTTAATGTGGATAAGTGCAAGATAATGCACCTGGGACGTAAAAACCCAAGGGCTGAATATAGAATATTTGATACATCTGAGGGTTGGGATTTAGGGGTTATTATTTCAGAGGATCTAAGGGTAAGTAGTCAATGTAATAGAGCAGCAGGAAATGCTGGCAGAATGCTTGGAAATGCTGGCAGAATGCTTGGTTGTGTAGGGAGAGGTATTAGCAGTAGGAAAAGGGAAGTGCTCATGCCACTGTACAGAGCACTGGTGAGACCTCACTTGGAGTACTGTGTGCAGTACTGGAGACCGTATCTCCAGAAGGATATAGACACCTTAGAGAGAGTTCAGAGAAGGGCTACTAAAATGGTGTACGGCTTGAAGGAGAAAAGTTACCAGGAAAGGCTTAATGATCTTAACATGTACAGCTTGGAAAAAAGACGAGACAGAGGAGATATGATAGAAACATTTAAATACGTAAAGGGAATCCACAAGGTAGAGGAAGGGAGTATATTTTAAAGGAAACAAAGTAGCAAAACAAGAGGACATAGTCTTAGATTAGAGGGGCAAAGGTTTAAAAGTAACATCAGGAAGCATTATTTTACTGAGAGGGTGGTGGATACATGGAACAGTCTTCCAGTTGAAGTGGTAGAGGCCAAAACAGTAATTGAATTTAAGCAGGCATGGGATAGGCATAAGGCTATCCTAAACAAAAGATAAATCCAGGTAAAGTATCCATGTAATTGGGCGACTAGATGGGCCGAAAGGTTCTTATCTGCCGACATTTTTCTATGTTTCTACTCTCTAGTCTTCTGTCTGCCGTGTCGCTGAGGGCTCTTCACGGCTCATCCAGAGGCTTCGCGGGTGGTCAAAGTTTATCTGCTCTTGTCTACTATTTGTCTTGTTTGGGTAGGTGGTCTACAAGGCTCGTCTAGTCTTCTAAGTTTTTTGTGTAGTTGGGTGTTCTGCAAGGTTGGTATTACTGGAGGTTTGGTAGATGGTCTTCAAGGCTAATGTGGACTTCTCGTCGTAGTTTGGTAGGTCAGGGCTTGATAAATTCGCTTTACATACACGTTTCATTTGGATTTGGGATGCACGGACCTGGAGACTTATTTGGGAGGTGCAGGCCAGTTGTTCTGTGTCATTTTCCTTGCCCTCTGTTTTGTGCATGTGATCTGAGTTATGCATGAATAATGTTATTGTCTGTTATGTTTATCTGCTGTATATTTGAGGAGTTAATATTCTTTGTCGGGCAAACACTGTTAGCTGTTATTTCAAACTGTAATCTGTTTGTCAATCCCGATTGCCATTGTCCTGTCTGTCTAGGAATGTTCCGCCCTGTTCATTCCATTATTTGTCCTATTTATGTCTCCCAACAGTTTCTAGGGAAGGTTTTGTGTATGTAAATAACCCAGGGTGCCCGTATAAATATTTGTCTATCCCCCAAGTAAGAGTTCCATTTGAACCCTGAAAGACCCCAGATCTACACAGCCTCCTCTTATTTCTGGGGATGCTAGCAGGCTTTCTACATGTCCCAGTCTTTCAGCTTTGTGGACTGGAGGAAGTCAGAGTCTGGCTGGGGAGAACAGGGGATATATATATATCCACATATGATCACCGCAGCACTCCAGGACTTTTTAAGAAGTAGACTTTATTGGTCCATAAGATAAGAGTCAACTTTTCAGTTCCTACCAACATATTATAATTATATATATATATATATATATATATAATTATAATATGTTGGTAGGAACTGAAACGTTGACTCTTATCTTATGGACCAATAAAGTCTACTTCTTAAAAAGTCCTGGAGTGCTGCGGTGATCATATGTGGATACTAATGTAAATCTATCCACACACTAGACCTCAGGTACATGTGTGCCCAGACAAAATCAGACCTCAGGTACATGTGTGCCCAGACAAAATCAGACCTCAGGTATATGTGTGCCCAGACAAAATCAGACCTCAGGTATATGTGTGCCCAGACAAAATCAGACCTCAGGTATATGTGTGCCCAGACAAAATCAGACCTCAGGTATATGTGTGCCCAGACAAAATCAGACCTCAGGTATATGTGTGCCCAGACAAAATCAGACCTCAGGTATATGTGTGCCCAGACAAAATCAGACCTCCAGCGAAGGCTTCCGGTATAGGTATGGGGGGGTGTTAAACCAAACCCGGGCGCCAGGACATCATTTCTAGTCCCCTGGTGCCCAGGTTTTGTTGAGCTCTGTAGTAGGTGGTCTACGAAGCTCATCTGGGCTTATGATCTTCTATTTGGTAGGTGGTATTTTCACTCTGTTTTGGATCCATCAACAAGGCTCATTTGGTCTTCTCATTGTAATTTGTTCAATGGTCTGTATGGTCTTCTCATTTAGTTTGGTGGATGGTGTATGAGGGTTCCCTGGTCGTCTTCTTGTAGTTCAGAGGGTTCCCTGGTCGTCTCCTTGTAGTTCAGAGGTTTCCCTGGTCGTCTCATTGTAGTTAGGTGGATGGTCTCCAAGGATTATCTGACTTCTCGTTCTAGTTTGGTAAAAGGATAAAGCTCATTGGTCTTCTGATTTAATATTTGGTCGGTCGCCTACAAGGCTCATCTGCTCTTCTCATTCTAGTGTTCGATGGTCTATAAGGCTAATGGTCGTCTAGTTATAGTTTGGTAGGAAACCTGCAAGTAATCGGCTGAGGATCCTGTGCCTGTCCAGGGCTGAATACTGGGATTTACGAATTTGAGGACCAGTGCCGTCAGCCCTGACAGCCTATTAGGCGTCTTTGGCGCAGGTACACAAGCCGCGCTGATGGCATCGAGAAAGGCGATCTTTACATGAACAGAGTGTCAGGGTAAACGAGTTTCTTGCGCCGCATGAGATCCATGACCTTATTGCTCCTCACGACATGACAAAAACACAACCTTTAAAAGCTGTTTTGCAGAAGTGAAAATGTGAACATTTGCATATTACGAGGCTTTTGTCCGGATGCCAAGAAACAAACCCTGCCAGATCCATCTGATGGCCCTGGCAGAGCGCCGCCATCCATAATCCAGCTTTATCTCCTCTCTGTCCGTGATGAGCATCTGCTGGAGCTCCCATTGCTCTGAGCCAGAGACGGTGCTGTGTATAGAGAATGACCGGTCACCCTCTCCGAGCCGGAATTCCACCCCCCGTTGTGTTTGGTTTGTCACATTGTGCCGTGTTCACTGCCTGACAGGGAAGCGTTCCTCCCCTGAATCAGTCGGTGTCTTCACATTTTATCTGATCCACAAGGAAGACCTTTCCAGCTTTGTGTCACATCTGGCATCCAGTATCAAGGAATGAAATCTTTCTAGCTGTCATCGCTCTATACTTGCCCCCCCGTCTCTCTGTCCTTTATCTTCCTCTGCTCCTTTCTGCTTTTCCTTAACCTTCACCTGCCGGCCTGTGTCCGCTTGCTCACATCCTTTCGCCCCATCCTGTTTTCCCTTTCACGTCCTTGCATCGCATTTTCTGTGTCTCAGAGTTTGCAGGCCTGTGACTTTTCCTGGTTTACCTTGGTGCTTGTAACAGCTCTCAGTACCCCACAGGGTCACATCTGCCGCTGCCACTTCCTTGCTGGACCCCTGTGTTCTCCTCGCGTCTCCCGTGTCTTTCTCCAGTCTTTAGCCGCAGCTTAAAGACAGGTGCATGTAGAGAGCCTTGCTAGCGTCCCCCCAGAAATAAGCTGTAGACCTGGAGCCTTTCGTCAGCACAGCGAGCAGAGTATAGCTGCAACCCAAACCAAGAGTTGTGACTACTTGTAGGGTCGGAATAGAACTGGTATCATCATGGACACACAAAGCGATTTATACGATCACACATGGGCCATTTACATAGACAAGACCCCCCACCAGAAATTGTGGGGGACCTAATTACACTGAAACAGGTAATTGGACAACATTTGCTTTTTGGAAGGTGAAACATAATTAGATTCAGGTAGAGACAGTGAGAACATTAGAAGATTTCTAAATGAATTAAGACCATGATTAACAAACAGATTACAGTTTAAAACGGGCAGTGTTTGCCTGGCAACGAAGATTATGTTTGAGGAGTGTGTCGGAACCGTTCTCTTCCGTCTGTCCTGGCTCTCCAGACACCCCTTCGTTGCGGTCAGCCCGGCTACTGGGAGCGCTGTCCTCAGCGCCTCGAGCAGCTTGACCCGCCTGCTTCTGTTCCTCTGCCCTGGAGCCGTTAGGAATTTCCAGAAGGCCGCTCGGTGCCTTCTGATGTTGAGTGTATAGTGTAGCGTCGCTGAAATAAAACACCAGACGCGGCTGTATGCTTTAAAACCGGATTCTCTCTCTCTCTGTCTCTGAGTCCTGACTTTTAATAAACAAAAACGCCACCATTTATGCTGAATCCAACAGTCATAATTTGCATAAATGACGCACCTTGTCCTACTAAAATGCTAATTACATTATGTCAGGTATTTACAATAAACATTCTTTACATTCTTTAGCCTTTAGCTCACACAACATTTCAGATTGCAACAGTCAAAGACATTCTTGCATAATCACAATTATACAAACATTCTGCACACGAGAGAGGGTCCTGGGCCGAATATTGATTAGGAGTCCTGCATCCTACAAAATATGCCTCCATGCCCATTCATACAAAGTTCAAAATGACTTGCGTTCACAATGCTCTAGTATATATGTAAATAAATGGGTGGCGAAAGCCTTAGCCTGGTCGTCCATTGGGTCGGTAGTAGGGCTGAAACAACTAATTGATTAATTGACGACTAATCGATGATGAAAATAGTTGTCATTAATTTCCATTATGGATTAATCGTCCTGTGTACAGCACACAGTGTTTAGAGTCGGCCTAAGTTAACGTAAATAACATCAGCTTCGGAGCTGATTGCAGAAGACGCGCCGCTGCGTTACTAGCTATGATTTAGTTCTAGAGTTATGTCAGACACAAACAGTTTGTTTTTATTCCGTTTGCAACAGTAGCAGAACTATAACACAATTAGGATACTGCCACTGGGTCTAGGAGCTGTATGCCTGTGTTTTATCCATACTTGAAGCTGGAGCCCTGTGCCACCACCCCATCCTCTTTGGTTGGGAATTGCCATTCCCTCCCGTTGGTCTGGCCCTTTTCCCAAACTCACTCCCACACTCCGATCCGGTGTTTTGTCCATACCCACTCCCTCTCACACTCCCTCCCACCTCCAGTCCCTCCCCCCCTCTCAGTTTGTTCACAAAATTATTTAAAAGGGGCACGCTACGCACCCTGACCACTTTAGCTCATTAACCCTGATTTCATGCAGACCTCATCTATGACCAAGTGCTTGTAGCCGTGTTCATTTGGGGAGAATGCAAACATGGGCTTAAGCTGCTCATGCAGCATCAACCCATCCCTCTGACCAAGCACTCGCAGCATCGACCCATCCCTCTGACCAAGTACTCGCAGCATCGACCCAACCCTCTGACCAAGCACTCGCAGCATCGACCCAACCCTCTGACCAAGCACTCGCAGCATCGACCCAACCCTCTGACCAAGCACTCGCAGCATCGACCCAACCCTCTGACCAAGCGCTCGCAGCATCGACCCATCCCTCTGACCAAGCGCTCGCAGCATCGACCCATCCCTCTGACCAAGCGCTCGCAGCATCGACCCATCTCTCTGACCAAGCGCTCGCAGCATCGACCCATCCCTCTGACCAAGCGTTCGCAGCATCGACCCATCCCTCTGACCAAGCGCTCGCAGCATCGACCCATCCCTCTGACCAAGCGCTCGCAGCATCGACCCATCCCTCTGACCAAGCGCTCGCAGCATCGACCCATCCCTCTGACCAAGCGCTCGCAGCATCGACCCATCCCTCTGACCAAGCGCTCGCAGCATCGACCCATCCCTCTGACCAAGCGCTCGCAGCATCGACCCATCCCTCTGACCAAGCGCTCGCAGCATCGACCCATCCCTCTGACCAAGCGCTCGCAGCATCGACCCATCCCTCTGACCAAGCGCTCGCAGCATCGACCCATCCCTCTGACCAAGCGCTCGCAGCATCGACCCATCTCCCTCGCCTTGTGTGGACACTGCGCCACCCTCTCCCTCACCTTGTGCGTACACTGCGCCACCCTCTCCCTCGCCTTGTGCGTACACTGCGCCACCCTCGCCTTGTGTGTACACTGCGCCACCCTCTCCCTCGCCTTGTGTGTACACTGCGTGTGCACCGCCATCTCACTTCGCGTGTGCCCTGCGCTGCCCTCTCGACGCGTGTGCGCTGCCCGCTGGTCCTATGTGCACGCCGCCTACTCTGCCCCTGGGGTGAAGCCTGGATCTGGACTTATTTTGATGAAAATATTTCCCAGTTTTTTTTCCCAGCCTGACGTCAGGCGGCGAGAGGACACAAACTTTAATTTTCTCAGAGGAGAATAAACCCGGAGAAACCGGCTTTACTGTATATATACATATACAGATCTAAACCCACCCTTCCCCCCCTCCCCTCTAAAAGAAAAATCCATTGGTTATTGTTATTCTTTCAATCCTCAAGGGGGCAGCGTTACTCTGTCAGTGCCCAGTGTCTGCATTATATTTACCGTAGATACTCGAGTATAACGCGACCCGAATATAACTCAATGCATAGAGATTTATTATGGAAATGAGAGCATACTCAAGACTCAAATATAACGCGAGGAACAACATTTTACTGTACAAGTAAACAATTAAGATCCTTCTAGGTTCTCTTAACACAGTCAGGCTCCCCCTCAGCCCAGGGTGCTCTGCTCTAGAATGATTGCAGTTGTTACGAAGTGTGAAGCCGCCGAACTTTATTAACAATTAGATGGCCGGCAGAGGCGAGCGAGGTGAAAGATTAGCTTAAAGCGAGCATGCCCTCTGGCCGTGATGGATCCCACCTCTCCCAAATCTGGGAGTTCCTGAAGTGTTTTCAAGCATCAGAGAGCCCACATTCACTTCAGCGACATTACCGGAATTTCCGGAAAATTTGGGATTGTTTTTTTTTGTTTTTTTTACACGCGATGCAGATGTCTCGAATATAACACGACCCCTCCTATTTTAAGGTAAATTTTTGTCACCAAAATCTAGCGATATACTCGAGTATCTACAGTAATTTATTTATTTATAAAATATTTTACCAGGAAGGATACATTGAGATTTCTCTCGTTTTCAGTATGTCCTGGATTCAAGGACATTAAAATGTTACAGAAACACAACGTTGTAAAATGTAAGATATTAACATAAAACAAATATTTACTTTCTGTTAATCTGTATATGTAGGAAATAGTCATTATATTACATGTTTACAGGTGCATTCTGTATATAGTCACTATGTTACATGTTTACAGGTGCATTCTGTATATAGTCACTATGTTACATGTTTACAGGTGCATTCTGTATATAGTCACTATATTACATGTTTACAGGTGCATTCTGTATATAGTCACTGTTACATGTTTACAGGTGCATTCTGTATATAGTCACTGTGTTACATGTTTACAGGTGCATTCTGTATATAGTCACTGTGTTACATGTTTACAGGTGCATTCTGTATATAGTCACTGTGTTACATGTTTACAGGTGCATTCTGTATATAGTCACTGTGTTACATGTTTACAGGTGCATTCTATATATAGTCACTGTTACATGTTTACAGGTGCATTCTGTATATAGTCACTGTGTTACATTTTTACAGGTGCATTCTGTATATAGTCACTATGTTACATGTTTACAGGCGCATTTTGTATATAGTCACTGTGTTACATGTTTACAGGTGCATTCTGTATATAGTCATTATGTTACATGTTTACAGGTGCATTCTGTATATAGTCACTGTGTTATATGTTTACAGGTGCATTCTGTATTATAGTCACTGTGTTACATGTTTACAGGTGGCATTCTGTATATAGTCACTATGTTACATGGTTTACAGGTGCATTCTGTATATTGTCACTGTTACATGTTTACAGGTGCATTCTGTATAGTCACTATGTTACATGTTTAACAGGTGCATTCTGTATATAGTCACTATGTTACATGTTTACAGGTGCATTCTGTATATTGTCACTGTTACATGTTTACAGGTGCATTCTGTATATTGTCACTGTTACATGTTTACAGGTGCATTCTGTATATAGTCACTATGTTACATGTTTACAGGTGCATTCTGTATATAGTCACTGTGTTACATGTTTACAGGTACATTCTGTATATAGTCACTGTGTTACATGTTTACAGATATGTGGTGTGTGTGTTTAATGTGTGTGTCCTCTCTCACGAAGCTTGATATTTCATTAATATCCACAAACCCGACACCCCAACTCTTTAAATCAGTGACTCAAGAATGAAAAGTGCTCCCGACTCCTAATTGAAGCTTTATTTATAGGAGCTGGATAACGAAATCACACCAATATAACCCAACCCCTCCCTGACACAAATCACACAGATATAACCCGACCCCTCCCTGACACAAATCACATAGATATAACCCGACCCCTTCCTGACACAAATCACACAGATATAACCCGACCCCTCCCCGACACAAATCATACAAATCATACAAATCATACATTTATAACCCGACCCCTCCCTGACACAAATCACACAGATATAACCCGACCCCTCCCTGACACAAATCACACAGATATAACCCGACCCCTCCCCGACACAAATCACACAGATATAACCCGACCCCTTCCCTGACACAAATCACACAGATATAACCCGACCCCTCCTGACACAAATCACACAGATATAACCCGACCCCTCCCTGACACAAATCACACAGATATAACCCGACCCTCCCTGACACAAATCACACAGATATAACCCGAACCCCTCCTGACACAAATCACACAGATATAACCGACCCTCCCTGACACAAATCACACAGATATAACCCGACCCCTCCCGACACAAATCACACAGATATAACCCGACCCCTCCCTGACACAAATCACACAGATATAACCCGGCCCCTCCCTGACACAAATCACACAGATATAACCCGGCCCCTCCCTGACACAAATCACACAGATATAACCCGGCCCTCCCTCCTGACACAAATCACACAGATATAACCCGGCCCCTCCCTGACACAAATCACACAGATATAACCCGGCCCCTCCCGAACAAATCACACAGATATAACCGACCCCTCCCGACCACAATTCACAGATATAACCCGACCCCTCCCTGACACAAATCACACAGATATAACCCGACCCCTCCCGACACAAATCCACACAGATATAACCCGACCCCTCCCCGACACACAATCACACAGATAATAACCCGACCCCTCCTGACACAATTCACAGATATAACCCGACCCCTCCCTGACACAAATCACACAGATATAACCCGACCCCTCCCGACACAAATCACACAGATATAACCCGACCCCTCCCTGACACAAATCACACAGATATAACCCGACCCCTCCCTGACACAAATCACACAGATATAACCTGACCCCTCCTGACACAAATCACACAGATATAACCGACCCCCTCCCTGACACAAATCACACAGATATAACCCGACCCCTCCCCGACACAAATCACACAGATATAACCCGACCCCTCCCGACAATAATACACAGATATAACCCGACCCTCCCTGACACAAATCACACAGATATAACCCGGCCCCTCCCTGACACAAATCACACAGATATAACCCGACCCCTCCCTGACACAAATCACACAGATATAACCGGACCCCTCCCCGACACAAATCACACAGATATAACCCGACCCTCCCTGACACAAATCACACAGATATAACCCGACCCCTCCCCGACACAAATCACACAGATAATAACCCGACCCCTCCCCGACACAAATCACACAGATATAACCCGACCCCCCTGACACAAATCACACAGATATAACCCGACCCCTTCCCCGACACAAATCACACAGATATAACCCGACCCTCCCTGACACAAATCACACAGATATAACCCGACCCCTCCCTGACACAAAATCACACAGAATATAACCCGACCCCTCCCCGACACAAATCACAGAGATATAACCCGCCCCTCCCTGACACAAATCACACAGATATAACCCGGCCCCTCCTGACACATACACACAGATAAACCCGACCCTCCCTGACACAAATCACACAGATATAACCCGACCCCTCCCTGACACAAATCACACAGATATAACCCGACCCCTCCCCGACACAAACCAAGATAAAACCCGACCCCTCCCTGACACAAATCACACAGATATAACCCGACCCCTCCCCCACACAAATCACACAGATATAACCCGGCCCCTCCCTGACACAAATCACACAGATATAACCCGACCCCTCCCTGACACAAATCACAGATATAACCCGACCCCTCCCTGACACAAATCACACAGATATAACCCGACCCCTCCCTGACAAATCACACAGATATAACCTGACCCCTCCCTGACACAAATCACACAGATATAACCCGACCCCTCCCTGACACAAATCACACAGATATAACCCGACCCCTCCCTGACACAAATCACAGATATAACCCGACCCCTCCCGACACAAATCACACAGATATAACCCGACCCCTCCCCGACACAAATCACACAGATATAACCCGACCCCTCCCCGACAATAATCACACAGATATAACCCGACCCCTCCCGACACAAATCACACAGATATAACCCGGCCCCTCCCTGACACAAATCACACAGATATAACCCGGCCCCTCCCTGACACAAATCACACAGATATAACCCGACCCCTCCCCGACACAAATCACACAGATATAACCCGACCCTCCCTGACACAAATCACCACAGATATAACCCGACCCCTCCCTGACACAAATCACACAGATATAACCCGACCCCTCCCTGACACAAATCACACAGATATAACCCAACCCCTCCCTGACACAAATCACACAGATATAACCCGGCCCCTCCCCGACACAAATCACACAGATATAACCCGGCCCCTCCCCGACACAAATCACACAGATATAGAATAATGGTGCCGGCGTTCTCGTGTAACGTTGTTCCGCAGCAGATCTGTCCATACTTCGTGTTCTCAAATACTTTTTTTGTTTCCATATTTTTGAATGTGTTTCTCTGCTGGGGCAGGTGTCATGGCGGCCGTACAGAGCTCGCGGTGTGTTTTTAGGGGTAATTCTGTGTATTTTATGTAATTTATAAGGTAATCCCTGCTGGTTGTGAAGGGGTGACGCGTTGTGAAGGTGGGGTCCCTCCAGTCCCAGCATTTTGTCAAGCATTAATGCCGTGTCTGTGTCCACGTTGTCAGCCAGACATCCTTCTATCGCCCGCAGAAAGCGCTGCGCCAGCTGAACGGGTTTCGATGAGTCAGGTGAAGCGCTGCGTGCGTTATTAATGGCCTTTCCAAACATGGCTGCTTGATGATCGCAGAAATATTTAGTGCGGCGTCCACCTTGAAAGTTCCCCGCCTGCTCTTTGCGACTTTGTAACTCTCCATCATTAATTAGCGAGACGCGTCGGCAGCAGCGACACCCGCAGGGACCATTACCCTCCCTCTCATTAGCAGCAACCGATCTCGTACAACACCGGCCGGTGCCTGACCAGTCCCACCATTAACCCATGTGCTGCCAGACAGCAATATATATATCACCCAGAGGGAGGACACCCCCAGCATTAATATCACCCAGAGGGGGACACCCCCAGCATTAATATCACCCAAGAGGGGGACACCCCCAGCATTAATATCACAGAGGGGGGACACCCCCAGCATTAACATCACCCAGAGGGGGACACCCCCAGCATTAAACTCACCCAGAGGGGGGACACCCCCAGCATTAATATCACCCAGAGGGGGACACCCCCAGCATTAATATCACCCAGAGGGGGACACCCCCAGCATTAATATCACCAGGGAGGACACCCCCAGCATTAATAGTCACAGAGGAGACACCCCAGCATTATATATCACCAGAGGGGGGACACCCCCAGCATTAATATCACCCAGGGGAGGACACCCCCAGCATTAATATCACCCAGAGGGAGGACACCCCCAGCATTAATATCACCCAGAGGGAGGACACCCCCAGCGTTAATATCACCCAGAGGAGGACACCCCCAGCATTAATATCACCCAGAGGAGGACACCCCAGGCATTACATATCACCCAGAGGGGGACACCCCCAGCATTAATCATCACCAGAGGGAGGACACCCCCAGCATTAATATCACCCAGAGGAGGACACCCCCAGCATAATATCACCCAGAGGGAGGACACCCCAAGCATTAATATCACCCAGAGGGAGGACACCCCCAGCATTTATTCACCAGAGGGAGGACACCCCAGCGTTATATCACCCAGAGGGAGGACACCCCCAGCGTTAATATCACGCAGAGGGGGGACACCCCCAGCATTAATATCACCCAGAGGGAGGACACCCCCAGCATTATAATCACCCAGAGGGAGGACACCCCCAGCATTAATATCACCCAGAGGGAGGACACCCCAGCTTAATATCACCCAGAGGGGGACACCCCCGGCATTAATATCACCAAGAGGGACACCCCCGCATTAATATCACCCAGAGGGGGGACACCCCCGGCATTAATATCACCCAGAGGGGGGACACCCCCGGCATTAATATCACCCAGAGGGGGGACACCCCCGGCGTTAATATCACCCAGAGGGGGGACACCCCCGGCGTTAATATCACCAGAGGGGGACACCCCCGCAGTTAATATCACCCAGAGGGAGGACACCCCAGCGTTAATATCACCCAGAGGGGGGACACCCCCAGCATTAATATCACCCAGAGGGGGGGACCCCCCAGCATTAATATCACCCAGAGGAGGACACCCCAGCGTTAATATCACCCAGAGGAGGACACCCCCAGCATTAATATCACCCGAGGGGGGACACCCCCAGCATTAATATCACCCAGAGGGAGGACACCCCCCCGGCATTAATATCACCAGAGGGGGACACCCCCGGCATTAATATCACCCAGAGGGGGACACCCCCGGCATTATATCACCCAGAGGGGGGACACCCCCAGCATTAATATCACCCAGGAGGGAGGACACCCCCGCATAATATCACCAGAGGAGGACACCCCCGGCATTAATATCACCCAGAGGGGGGACACCCCGGCGTTAATATCACCCAGAGGGGGGACACCCCCGGCGTTAATATCACCAGAGGGGGACACCCCGGCGTTAATATCACCCAGAGGGGGGAACACCCCCGGCGTTATATCACCCAGAGGGGGGACAACCCGGCTTAATATCACCCAGAGGGGGACACCCCCGGCGTTTAATATCACCCAGAGGAGGCACCCCGGCATTAATATCACCCAGAGGAGGACACCCCCAGCATTAATATCACCCAGAGGGAGGACACCCCCAGATTAATATCACCCAGAGGAGGACACCCCCAGCATTAATATCACCAGAGGGACGGACACCCCCAGCATTAATTCACCAGAGGGAGGACACCCCCAGCATTAATATCACCCAGAGGGGGGACACCCCCAGCATTAATATCACCCAGAGGAGGACACCCCAGCGTTAATATCACCCAGGGGAGGACACCCCCAGCGTTAATATCACCAGAGGGAGGACACCCCAGCGTTAATATCACCCAGAGGGAGGACACCCCCAGCATTAATATCACCCAGAGGGGGGACACCCCCAGCATTAATATCACCCAATTTACAGTTTTACTTTCTATGTATTGGTTTATCTTTCTGGGATGAAAGGTTGTAAGCTCTAGATGGCCCTATGTCACACAGGGACTGCATTATCAGCATACAGGCAGTAGCAGTAAATGTGCTGCAGACAGGTAATAAAATGCTGAGATCTCCTGCTTATGGGGATTTGTAGTGATCAGAATGAGATGATTAGCAACACCTTGTATCTGTTTGTGCTGCATAATGCATGTGTGTGGGAATCACGGTGACGCTTTCTTTGCGGTGACGCTTTCTTTGCGGTGACGCTTTCTTTGCGGTGACGCTGACCGACTGATAATTCTTCTTCCTGGAGAATATTCGTTTCTGATTTCAAATCGTTTTAATAAACGCGATTTTATGGGATAACCCCCCTTCAAAAAGTGTGTTTGCACACTTTTCAGTGAAGGGGTTAACACTGTCAGTGATAATGTGTGAGTGTGGATCGGTCCCTGTGGGCAGGATTGTCGTTTTCCGCGTGGTTCGAGTTGGCGCCCCCATTGAATTGACCTCGTCATGTGCTCCAGGATAGTAAAAGGCTTAAAAAGAAAATAAAAGCTTTGATTTTCCGAGTCTGAATCAAGCCGTGTTACTGTTATAGCTGTGTTGTTCACACAATTCCTCGCTTTCTTCGCTGGCCGCCATGTTTGTTCGACCAGATGTCTATATCATGATTGTGTTTATGAAGCCGCGCGTGTAGGAGATCCGTATCTGAACTGCATCGCGTCTCCGTCCATTACTTCCTTTTCTTCCTTTATTTCTTTCCGCCAGCTGGTTTTTGTGATTTGGAAATGCGTCGCCCAGCGCGCGGTTACCCGGGAATCCTCTGGTTCTCCACAGAGGGGAAACACCTGGCCTCGGTGTTCAGATTATTTGGGAAGTAAAGTGAATTTGCCGAGTGAGTTCTCCGCAGGGGCTGGAGAGTCATTAAAAAGTGCTAAAAAGTCTGTCTTTTCCTCTTGAAGTCTCCTGTCGCTGCTTCCTCCGGCGTCGTCTTCTCGTTGGCTTCGTCTGACACAGTTTCCGAGACATTTGCTCTCGGTCTGCTCCTGTCGCTTTGCTTTCTGATATGGAAGTGACTTCATAACCTGCGGCGACCGCACTAATTATCCGCGCCAGGTCCTTACTGCGCTCCAGCTCCCTGGGGATGCCCCCCCAAGTCTCTTTAGAGAGGTATCGTCTTCTACATGATCTAATCTGGAGAAGAATCCGGACATGAAGGTACGGAGGGCTGAGCAGGCTGCGTCGAGCAAACATGGCATTCGTTGCGATGTGAAAGGACATGGCTTCTATAAAGCTTTCATACCAGGGCTCGACAAATTGTTATACGACACGACTTGGCAGCCGATAGGAAAACGCGATGCTCCATGGGGGGGTGGGCGGGCAGATGTAGTCTAGTTGCACCATGGTTTTGGATTCCTCCCACCCCTTTGTGTATAGTCATCTCATACCCAAGGACATGAGGGTTGACGGGGAAGATGCTAATCTGCTAAACCTAATCTTACCCCCCCATGGGGGTGTTTGGTATTATTATTTATTATTATTATTAATTTATAAAGCGCCAGCATATTCCGCAGCGCTGGTATGATGGGGTTAAAGCCGCCTCCTGAGAATTCGACTCCCCCCCCCCCCCCCAATACCACCATCCTGGGTATGGAGGAAGGAAGCCAATGAGCAGTTTTTTGTTGCGACGTGATCTCTCTATCCCATTCATTGGGTAAAACTCCCAACATTACAACACGTGTTCTGTGGACGGGGGCCCCGCGCCGTGTAATTGTCTCATGTCGTTTAACACTTTGGTGGCAGAGGTCATTTTCAGCGGGTACGTACCCGCAGCATTCTTCAGTCCTCGTCGGAGCTCACACGGTTGCAGTTAACGATCCGTCGCTTTGATTGGCTGCTAATTAACCCCGCTTCTTACGTGGCGGCGCGCGCCCAGATGGACGGGTCCATTAAAACGCACTCCGGCTAAGAAAACCCTTTCCAATAAGTTTTCCTTGTCAGGTTCTTGAACTATCGAAGTCGTTCCTCGGCTCCTAATAGGATTTTTTTCTGCCAAAACATGTCCTCAATAATTAATTAAGCAGCCAGGAACATAAAGTGACGAAGCGGTCTGTGCTGAACAGCGAGCCGCGTCCTGCGAGGAGAGGGGGGCTTGTTATTAGTCTGTGCTTCTCGATCTGCAACAACATTGTGAAAACTGGAACATGAGCTGATTAGAAATGAAGTCTGTATGCAGACCTGCCGTCCTGAAACCATATGGACGGCAAGCGCGGTTTATGGGTATATCCAGCCGTTATATAATTTCCTCCACCACAAAGATGGCGCCGGGACGAAAGGAAATCCCACTTTCCAGACGTTGGGATCTTAGGGTATAGGAGCATAGGTAGACGCCCATGGGTGCCGATTTAGTATTTTGCGCCATGTTGGCCTTATAGCTGTAATGAATAAAATGATAAATAATAGAACATTCGATTCAGGCATGTGGAGAGAGAGACTTTCATCCAGGAAACCCAACATATACCCAAGGAAACTCACTGCTGGTGTGTAATAATCTGTCCACCTTCAAGCGGTCATGCCAATTCTTCTTTCATGCCATGAAGTGGTTCTTGGGACTCAAGTCTTTCATGAGGATAAGACCGGAACATGTTGGCACCAAGAAAACCTTGACGTCTCTACCGTCTGAAGTGTCACCTTGAAGGGGGCTCCAAAACAAGTGGGCAACCCACAACTGATCCTTCTGCTGTATCAGTGAGCTCCAGGAATAGTTTTACTTTATGGACCATTAAAGTGACATTTGATAAGATGTTCCAGGTTGCGCTTGGCATTGTCCTCTACAGATGATCTTTCCTTTTTTTGCCCATAACTCCTCATATCCTTTGGCCAGAGGAGGTATAAGAGCCGAAACCTGAATAACCGTACACGGAGTGTCCAGTACCCTATGATGTCCCTTCCTGTGGAAATATGCCGAATTGCACAATGTTGGTGCTTCGATTCATCTTCATTGAGACATCGATCGCATTAGAGCAGAAACCGTTTCCAAATGTCCTCGTTTTAGCGTTTGCCTTCCTTGCGATTGGCTGGCGCCGTGCTCTGGCGGGTTTTATTCAGGATGGCGTAGATGAATTGTATTAATAACTAAAAGTAACGTGGTCCAGCAGCCTTTCCTTAATCACTTCGGCCTAAAATCATTCTCGAGGGCCTCTTTGCTGGTCTTTTTTTGTTGGTGTGATGCGGCGCCCCGCTCGAGAGACACAAGACTCGGGTCAGACCTCCTGATATGAATGTTATGTTTCATCGATCGCCTGCCAATCGGCTTCTCTCTGATTTGTTCGTTCGAAGCTTCTTTAGATAACGAGCCCGATCTGTCTTCCATCAAGCCTCTACTCCTCGGCAATTAGATCCCAGTTATTAGGTGCGCGGCAGGAAACGGAACAGTTTGTAATTGGAAATATCTGGAAGCCGTTTGGGCCAAGTCAGCAGATCAGCAAAAAATTATAATTGCTGGATGGGATTACAGCAATTTATTTAACCTCCCCACTTGTCCTGGGCTGGCTCGCTCCTGGGCTCGCTCAGCCACTCACTGTTAGCTATATGTATAAATTCTACAGAAAACCACAATTGCTTTAATGGTAACTCCGTAAATGCCGAATTTCCAGCAGGATATCCGGGTTTTTCATGTAAAATGGCAATTTTGGCCTTGCCAATGGTATGTATCTCATGTCTTTTGGTTTCTAAAGAAGAAACCGTAACTGCCAGACCAAAGGCAATACCAGAAATTGGCATAGTGAGCGTTTACTCTGTAAGAAGAGCCTCCAAAGCCAATCTGCGGTCTAGGACCTCTTATATCATGGTCCATGGTCCTCTGTGGCTGTCCCGATGTGCAGATCTAGTGGTCACCCAATGTTGACCTGACCCAACAACCTAGCTATCCCCTAGTCATGAAGGATGAACACCAAGGTATTTTCTCGGTTGCATTAGAGAATCATGGCTGCAGAGGAATCGCCATTCGGTGGTTGTATTCGTTGTGCCAAGATGGTGTGATTAGCAGGATGATGTCATTTCTTTTGTGCCAACTTGATGTTCAGACATAAAGTGCTGCATGGAACTCACGATGGATGTTGTTCGACCTTCCTTTGTAATATAGACTAAGGTCGAGCAACCTTGGCCCTCCAGATGTTTTGCAACTACATCTCCAATGTCGCTTATCCATTCGGTAGGTTGGCTGAGCATCATGTGGTTCCAAACATGTGGAGGACCAAGGCTGCTCACCCTTTGTCTAAAGACTGTGATGAAAATCCTACGACCGTAGCCGGTTTAGAGATGGTCAGATCTCCGTATCTGGCACCACCAACCACATCCTGGTTTTATATCAAAATCAACTGAAGCTCTTGACCATCTCTCCATGTTTTGACGCATCGTACTGCTGCCACATGATTGGCTGATTTAGAAACGTGTGTCCCCTATAAACTGCCCCTGGTGTATGGACATTATTCAATCAGTGACTTGTGTTGCTCTCCTCTGTCCAGGAGGAAAGCAGATGTTCTCTGTAGATCCTCTCCTGTATGACTGGTCACCTATAAGGAGAATTTCCTTTTCAAAACTTTCATCTGAGCATGAAATGATTTCTTACACCAAAATATTATTTTATTCGAATTAGAGGAAATGCCCTCCCCTCCCCCGAATGTTTCCTCACTGTTAATAAAAGCATCACAGCACTGTAGTCCTCTTCTCTGGCCGTTTTAAAGTGATTCATGCCCTTCACCTTGCGCGTTCTTACCTTTCGCTGGTGGAGGCTGAGGACTTCGGCTTTTTTTCTCCCTTTTAATAGGCCATTATCCATTCTGCTGTCAGTCTTCCTCGGCGATGCCGCCGTTAGAGTGATCAATGCCAGAGAGTGCTGCTCTCAGCTCCTTCCCGGTGACATTAAACCCCGGCTCGTTTCCTCCTGCTTTAGTCGTATCAGACTCGAGAGGACTTTCCGTCAGAGATGCGCGTTACTCCTGTTGGCTGCGAGAAACTCTTGTTCCAGGATCTACTGGGTGGTTTACGCTTGTGGGTTCTGTAAGATGGTTTCTTTATAAATCGATGTATGTTATGTTGGCTTTGTATTTACAAAGATTTGGGACGTCCATTTGGATGCCAAGCTCCATTCTTCTGGAATACCTTGACCTTCTGTAGAATGGGTAAACAATCTAGTACAGGGTCCAACCACATGAACAAGACATCGGCTGCTGTTGCCACTGTGTCCTTTTTCTGGCTACATAGTCCTATGGAATCATTTTTACTTTCATAAACTAGAAATACCTCGGATTTCTGACTCGATCATTCTGAAAGTGGACCCAAGCTCTGAAGATCCACAGCATTCAATGGACAGGTCCACTCGAGCTATAGTAGACAGGACTCACTGACAGCTTTGACCAACACCAATACGAAACAAGCAAAAGAATTCCTCTACAGGAACAACACAGCTCAAAATGGGGAGTAATTACATTTTCAAAGTGCCTAGAACCATTGGTGAAGTCGTGATACCCAAACGCTGACGCAGTTTCCAGTTCTTCTCTTGCTCCTCAAAACTCAGTCCTTTTGGTGGATAAACTCTAAAGTTTTAGCATGTATTTATTGGGATTCCAAGTGATTTCTGGACCCCATTCATTATTTGGCTTGAAAAGTGAAGGTTTTTAGACTTTTTAAAGCGTGTTGGTTGGTTTTATAGCATGATTGTCTTCATTGTGAACTGGTCTCCTACATGACCGGACTGTAAATAATTCCGGAATAAGGCAGTGGGGCTCACAAAAAAAAATTATTATTATCCAAACAACATTTTGGTGCACCTGCAATCTTTATAAAGGCTTGGTGAAGGCTCCAACTGCATCCAAAACTTTGCCTGAATAAAGATCCTCTTCCTCATTTATTTGGTGTGCCTGATTGCTTTATTTCTGAGGTTGTCCATTTGGCTCCCCTATCAATTGGAACACCCGCATTTTATCCAAGTTTATGGAACCAGTTTCCTCCTAGTGCTCTGTGCCTCTTCATTTTTTGTAAATGTTTTCGGAACATACCAAGCAATAATTAATTTGCCAGTTCGGCTCTTAGGATGTTTCTGTGTTTTGGTTCTCCTGTATCCCTCAAACTCTGTGTCCTCCCGTGTGGTCCAGGTAGTGCTCGTCTTGGTGGCCTTGTTGACAGATTGTGTTCAGTTGTCCGTGTTTCGGTGATCTAACATGGGTTTCATAGTTTCTATCCTGATTTTTGTTAATTTTCATTCACTTGACTTCCAGTTCCTCTCGAAGTCTACGGTGAGTCCCTGCATCTAAGGGCTAGGCGGTGGGTTGGGACCTTTCCCTTTTGCTGTTCCAGGCTTTCTTTGATTAGAGCCCGGGTTAAAGTGGCATTAAACCCTCAGATTTTCTAACATATAACAGTAGTGTAATGTGAGCCTTACTGTGTAAAAAAATGTAGTTTTCCTTCTCTTTGCTTCTGTTTCTTTTAAATCCTCATCTCTAATCATGCTTGGCAGGACTTCCTGTTTTCAGGTGACCACCGCTTCTCTGTAATGCCTCATGGTGTCAGCGTTTTCACCCAGAACTACAAGAGGACGTCCTGCAGACAACCACATCCCCGCCCACTTGTGATTGACAACTGCTGCCTGAAAGTGCAGTGTTTTTATTTTTTGTGTGAACTGTGCAATGAATAGGTTGTTTATGATAAAACATAAGCAATAAAGTTTGTTTAAAAAAAAAGGAAAAAAATAGCTAGCTCTGATTATGAGAATCTGTCCTTGGCAAGACCCCTAACGGTACGTACTCGCCACCCAGGACATACTTGAAAACGAGAGAAATCTCAATGTATCCTTCCTGGTAAAATCCTTTCTAAAAAAAAAAAAAAAAAAATCTGCAGAACAAAACAAAAAAAACCCACAGCACTTTCAGACAGCAGTTGTCAATCACAAGTGGGCGGGGATGTGGTTGTCTGCAGGACGTCCTCTTGTAGTTCTGGGTGAAAACGCTGACACCATGAGGCATTACAGAGAAGCGGTGGTCACCTGAAAACAGGAAGTCCTGCCAAGCATGATTAGAGATGAGGATTTAAAAGAAACAGAAGCAAAGCGAAGGAAAACTACATTGGATTACAGTAAGGCTCACATTACACTACTGTTTTATGTTAGAAAATCTGAGGGTTTAATGCCACTTTAATCTGTATTTACTAAACACATACTAAACAGGAAACCAAAAAGTGGGACATTCCCAACATGTCCTCCATGTCCAAAATGCATAATATTCCTTGCTTTCCACGTGTAGTATCACGGAGAGCCGACTGAACTCTATCCCGGTAAGGTGGGCAATATCTTCATTTTCTAATTTCTCCACCATTGAAGCACCGTCCCCCCTTGTACTTTGTTTGTGGATTATGTTTTAAGGGACCCTCTTCTTTGACTTCCTGACACGATGGCGGGTTGTAATGAGGTCTGCATTGATCCCGTGAGGCCTTCAAACAGTCTGCGTGGTGGAATATTCATATGGCATTTCCAGGTTTGCACGTTCTGCATCTTGAGAGAAGGTTATTTTCCGCCTTGTATTTTCTCGGCTCTTTCAAGGGAAAAAGTATTGGCTTCTGAGCGAATGAAAATAAGAGGAAAAACTCAGCAGGGTCTTCTCTTTGTTTTGAGCCGAGCCTGTGATAATTTGATTTTTCCAGCTGGTTGTGTCTCGGACGAAGGACACATCTGTTTCTATTACGTGACAGTCGATTCCCGAGGCTCGACGCTGGTGGTGGGCACAGGGCGGCCCTCCAAGCTGTGATTACCTGCTCTGGACGGTTTATGGAATTGATGGCCGACTGATATTGTGTCTGCTTTCCCGGAGCTTCAGCAATCATCAAAAGCACTTTGTGTTCGGTTTGAGCCGTAATGGACTTCCAGCGCGCCGAGCCGAACGGCCGGATATCTGCTTTATGTCCTAACAAGTATTATTTTCCTGCCTGCAATTACTGTAATTTTTCCTGTGCCGTTCTCAGATTTTGTGAAATATGCCGAGAGATTGTTTCTCGGCGCAGATTGTCTCTGTGTCCGGGCAATGAGCGGACCTTCCCATGTGATTAATACATGTAATCTCATGCTTCGGGAGAGTATTTCAGAAATATTCCATTTACGGTCACATTGTTTACCTGGAGATGAAGGTTGCAGCGTGGTTACGGAGGGACGTGTCGCTGAGGCACTGGATTGCCGCTGTTTAATGTGGTCTAGGAATGGTGCAGAAGTAGAGATTTCTGAAAGGTCAAACAATGTTAAGGAAACCTGACGGAACTTTCTGCATGTGCCACCAATGATCAGACCGAAGGGTAGCATTATCTGGTGGAGGGTTGTTTTACCACCAAAACCTTTTAGTGAGCAAAAACAAGTTGGTATGGAAACGAAACGAGTATGGATATCGGCACTGGCGTCCTTCCCTCTGAGGGCCAGCTTGGGTCTCACAAGGGTTTTTTTTTGATGGCACCATTACAGAGAAGACCTTACCATGTGCAAATCAGATGCTATCACCCGGAAAGGGCGACCAGAATGGAAATGCCAAGGCCAAATGCCCATGCCTCTGGACTAGAGATAACACAACCCTCAACCATCCTTTTGGCCTACTTAGGTCTTGTTGGGGGTTATAGCTGCTACTTCTCTCGGCGTCGCAAGCAAGAGGTCACCAAAACCATTTGTATAGGACAGTGCTTTACCCAAAAGCGAATAATAGAAACGTGAAACGTCATCCGGCAGCTCTGGGTACGGTTACAGGTTCTTTCATGGTTTTACAGTGAGTGATCCTACGGCCAAATGTAGAAAACGGGTCCATGAGACATATTGAGTCTCCATCGGGAACACGAGAAGGCTTGGACTGCTGGGTAGGGGCTGGATTCTTCCTGGTTTGGCAGAACTTACTGCAGGTGCTGCAAATCACAGGGATTTACTGTAAACGCAGGTAAATAAAAGGAGAAATGTTTAAAACGCACCCGGGTGAGGACATCGATGAATCCCAGGGATGCTTTTGCTCTTGGTAGCAGACCAACGCCTGGTTGGTAACTCTATGACCCGCCGTGCATCATCCGGGCGCCCCGTGCATCATCCTGGGCGCCCCGTGCATCATCCTGGGCGCCCCGTGCATCATCCTGGGCGCCCCGTGCATCATCCTGGGCGCCCCGTGCATCATCCTGGGCGCCCCGTGCATCATCCTGGGCGCCCCGTGCATCATCCTGGGCGCCCCCTGCATCATCCTGGGCGCCCCCTGCATCATCCTGGGCGCCCCGTGCATCATCCTGGGCGCCCCGTGCATCATCCTGGGCGCCCCGTGCATCATCCTGGGCGCCCCGTGCATCATCCTGGAGCCTCGTGCATCATCCGGGCGTGCCGTGCATCATCCTGGAGCCCCGTGCATCATCCGGGCGCGCCGAGTCGTTTGTAGAACATTTTTGATGAAAATCGAGGCAAAAGTTTTTTTTTTTCCTTCAACAAAATAAAAAGATGATGAAATCTATAATAACATAAAGCTGATATCTCTTGATTAACCCGGCGTCGCAGCCACTCGCGATTCTATCCCTGACCCCTGAATAGGTGCGTTATGCTGATGCTATCACTATGAGGGACACTTGGTGGCGCTGCGGGCACAGGAGACAGGCGTTAGATGCTGAATTAACAGTGTGTATGATACTATGCGGCAGGATATTAACTCTTTGCTCTCTGAGGCCGTGCCTCATTAATTTCCAGTAAATATTCACTTTAAACATGGCGTGAGCTCCAGACTCCGGGAATCACATTGCCGTTTCTTTCACTGTCTGAGCTAGTTCTGCGTCACCTCTTGGTGATCACACGATGCAGTATATGTGACATATTATTATGCGTGCCATAAGTATGACATGCATATACATATCAAGTGTGTGTATTCATGGCACATGTGTGTGTGTATACAATGAGTGCGCATGGCACATGTGAGTGTGCGCAGTGAGTGTACATGGCACGTATGTGTGTATGCGGCCTGAGTGCGCACGGCACGTGTGTGTGTGTATATGCAGCATAAGTATGCATGGCGTGTGTGTGTGGTTTGAGTGTGCGTGACACGTGTGTGTATGTGCTCGTCCTGCTGCACATGGCAGGTGTGTGTGTGTGACGTGTGCTCGTCCTGCTGCACATGGCACGTGTGTGTGTGTGCTCATCCTGCTGCACATGGCACGTGTGTGTGTGCTTGTCATCTAGATTGAGTTCCTACGGGAATAGGGCCTCATCTCCTCCTCCTACTGATTTGTCAAACGTTGTTCATTGTATTGTAACCCTGTCTATACTGTGCCCATTGTACAGCGCTGCGGAATATTCTGGCACTTTATAAAGATTAATAATAATAATGCATGTGTGTGTTTGCTTGTCCTACATGCACGTGGTACGTGTGTGTGTGTGCTCATCCTGAGCGTGCATGCAGCATGTTTGTCAGAAGCCTCTTTAGCTGTATCATTCATGTGACGGTGCCCAGGCTCTTGCAGTAAGTGAGGTCTTCAGAGAAAGGGTCAGTGTTTCCCAGATGAATCCACACTCACGTTACCCTGAGCTGACCTCTGGGAAGCCGTTAATACAGGGCGGGAGGCGGCCGTTAATGCAGGACGAGGTAGCTGTTAATACGGGGCGGAAGGTGGCCGTTAATACGGGGTGGGAGGTGGCCGTTAATACGGGGTGGGAGGCGGCCGTTAATGCAGGACGAGGTAGCTGTTAATACGGGGCGGGAGGTGGCCGTTAATACGGGGTGGGAGGCGGCCGTTAATACAGGGCGGGAGGCGGCCGTTAATGCAGGACGAGGTAGCTGTTAATACGGGGCGGGAGGTGGCCGTTAATACGGGGTGGGAGGCGGCCGTTAATACAGGGCGGGAGGCGGCCGTTAATGCAGGACGAGGTAGCTGTTAATACGGGGCGGAAGGTGGCCGTTAATACGGGGTGGGAGGTGGCCGTTAATACGGGGTGGGAGGCGGCCGTTAATGCAGGACGAGGTAGCTGTTAATACGGGGCGGGAGGTGGCCGTTAATACAGGGTGGGAGGCGGCCGTTAATGCAGGACGAGGTAGCTGTTAATACGGGGCGGGAGGTGGCCGTTAATACGGGGTGGGAGGCGGCCGTTAATATGGGGTGGGAGGCGGCCGTTAATACGGGGCGGGAGGCGGCCGTTGATGCGGGGTGGGAAGCGGCCGTTGGGGAGAGAGGTGGCCATTAATACGGGGCGGGAGGCGGCCGTTGGGGCGGGAGGCGGCCGTTGATGCGGGGTGGGAGGCGGCCATTAATCCGGGGCGGGAGGCGTCCGTTAATACGGGGTGGGAGGCGGCCGTTGATGTGGGAGGCGGACGTTGGGGCGGGAGGTGGCCATTAATAAGGGGCGGGAGGTGGCCGTTAATACTGGGCGGATATCAACCCTTCACGAGAGATGCAACAACCCCTGACGATCATTTCGGCCTTATTAGTGCAGGCCACTAGTGCCGTTGCTCATTCTCAGGACCCTCACAAACATCTCCCTTCTCACTATAAGTCTACAGGTTATCCAGACGTGGACCCCTTGCTCGATGTTCCTATAGTGGTGTCAGCTATACCATCCTGACGAGGCCTAACAAGGCCGAAATGATCAGAGGTTTCTGCACCTCTCGTGCAGGGATGACTTCCTTGGCCTTTCAGTCCTGGCCGCCCTTTCTGGGTGTAGACCTTGTGAAACCTGAGCAGGCCCCACCGTAGAGCAGGCCACTAGTGCCGTGTTTGTTTTCAGGACCCTCACAAACTTCTCCCTTCTTACGTTTTCTATATGTACATTAAATTTATCCCGTTTTATGAGGTGGATGGGGTGTTTTCTATCACCGGCCATGCTCTCCTAAGAGGTGTCCCATCAAAAGATCTGAACGGAGTCCACATGGGCCGTGTTTCTCCCGGGCCGTTGCGTCGTATCAGTTTTTATTTTCTGTAAGAGCCGGTACCGGCTTCCCCTTGTAAAGCAGCGCGACGCGTCTCCGTTTTAGAGGTGAAAGCCTCTCTGCAAATGGAGTGGGAAAAAAGATCTATCTTCAGCTCAAAAGCCCTTAGCCTGCAATGGAGGGCTATCTATCTTGGCATCTATAAATTGCCACAAAGACAGCTGGAATTATCTCTGTTGGGTGAAAGGCAAAGCAAGGTTATTCAGATGGAGAGTCACCGCGTCCTCCTGCAATAGATTCTCTCTCGGCTTTCTGCAAGTTCTAATAAAACGGAGAAAAAATGGAGGCGCTCGGTAACAAAATGTCACTTCCCATCTGGACCTCATCAAGATTGTTATTCCTCGGAGACAGCCGCGTGTCCCGCGTCATGGCTGCCTGTTCCGGCTCTGAGCCTCGGCCGTCCTGCTGCTCTTGTTAAGCGGGGTCGGGGCTGGCGCGTCGGTGTTTACGCGTTCTGATCGTTCCTTGTACTTTTAAGAAATCTTCCTAGAAAATAACGTATCGGCGTAATTGCCACCTTCGGCGCCATCAAACTTCCGGATAAGTAGCGGCTCCTAATTGCCGTCTCGTCAGAAAGGACAAGTTAGCGAGTCCTCATCTGATGCTTATCCGTACGTTTGTGTTTGTTTGGCTAATGATGCCAACATAATTAACGTGCGCAGAACAACAAAGAAAGCTGTGAAAGCAGAAGCTTCCCTTTTCCTGCGGAGACTTTCAGCAGCTTGAGACAGATTAGATAAATGCTGCAAAATGCCCCGAAATGTGATTACTGCGAGCAGCTACGTCGCGTCTCCTCTCGGAACGTCAGGTGTTGAGCTCACACATTATACTCCCTGCGTCTAACCCGAAGTAATACTTTAAGTCGATGATACCCCACCTGGGGCTCGATTTAATTCTGTTGGAAAATCTTCCAAAAAGAAAACTTCGGCAGCTTTCAATCAGTATTTTATGTTTCCGAAATCTCGGCCGATTCAATTGAAATATTCAGCCCCGGCCAATTTCCAACACATTATCCCTTATTGATAAAATTCAAGCCACAAAATTACTGATATGTGTTTTTTCTTTCTTTCTATTGAATTAGTCCGTTACTAACCTTAAAAGTAAGCCTGGTGTCCAGGACTTTTTTTCTTTCTAGGGTTAGGATTATTTTTAGGGTTGGGCTAATTATTGTTAGGGTTATCTTTAGAGTTATTTCTAGGGTTCAGATTATTTTTAGCTTTGGGGTTGGGTTAGAGTTGGGTTTAAGGTTTGGTTAGTGTTAGGGTTATTTCTAGGGTTCATGTTATTTTTTAGCTTTGGGGCTGGGGTTATTTTTTGGGTTAGTAGGTTATTTTTAGCATTATTAGGGATGGGGCTAGTTATTGTTGGGGCTGGTTGGAGTTATTGTTAGGATTAGTGTTAGTTATTGTTGGTTAGTTCTTGTTGGGGTTGGTTGGAGTTCTTGTTGGAGTTGGTTGGAGTTCTTGTTGGGGTTGGTTGGAGTTCTTGTCGGGGTTGGTTGGAGTTCTTGTCGGGGTTGGTTGGAGTTCTTGTCGGGGTTGGTTGGAGTTCTTGTCGGGGTTGGTTGGAGTTCTTGTCGGGGTTGGTTGGAGTTCTTGTCGGGGTTGGTTGGAGTTTTTGTTGGGGTTCGTTATTGATCAGGTTATTTTTAGCTTTGGGGTTAGTTATTGTTAGGATTAGGGTTGGGTTGTTTTTAGCCTTTGTGTTAGAGTTATTAGGGTTAGTTCTAAGGTTCAGATTTTTTTATCTTTGGGTTAGAGTTATTGTTGGGATTAGGGTTCAGGTTTTTTTATTTTTGGGGATAGTTATTGATAGGGTTAGTTATTATGATTAGGGTTGGGGGTAGTTATTGATAGTTGGGGTTCTTAGTTCTAAATCCACACTATTATTTAAATTAAGGGTACTCTGAGTGATTTCTAAGTGACTTTCCGGTTTCCCGGCTCAAACAGCTCTATATCAACACTTTTCAGCACTTGAATGTATCGGCAAGATGTTTTTGGGGGGGGGGGGGGGAAAGATGAAATTTCCACAATTGCCGATAATCGGGCCATATTTTTTTCCTGAATCAAAATGCGTGTATAACCATAATTAAATCTCCCAAACCAAAAAATGGTCAATTACTGTCAAAAATGCACTAAATGTTGTTGAGCGTCCAAATTCAATCGAGCCTTTGGTTAGAGTTTAACAGACCAAATGGGGTTTTACAAAATGGCCAATTTGCTGGTGCATCCTGAGGACCAGGGACCACAAATGGGAGGGTTTCTGGAAGCTACATGGCACATCTTACACTTGGATATTCTCTGGCCTTGACTTCCTCTACTAAAAGGAAGTGATGGAAATCCTTGACCTCCCATTGGTTTCTCCACGTTAAAGATCCAACAGTCTGTTTCCTTCTGCTCGTCTTCCACGTCCCTATGGTGGAGGATAACCAAGATGTCTGCCTTGCTCTTGTACCGCTGGCTATTTTTCAAGGGTGTGGGGTTTTTCTGGTAGAAAGCACTTTTTCGGGGTGGCTGTTAACTGGTGAATGTGTGAAAATGACTGGACCTCTTGGAAACCAATACTTTTGCGTTTTAGGTCAACGGCCAAATGTGTCTTCCATAAAGTGATGCCCCCTGAGATGACCTGCTTATGCATTACTGTGTCCAACACGTGGAAGATCTTTACATGGCCGGTAGATCTTTTCTATAACTTTTTTTATTTTTACAAAATGGCCGACACGCAAACCATTCATTAAACCCAACATTTTAAATCTTTTTGTGAATATGTGGATTTTTTGAGACTCCTAAATGGCTTTATCTTCCTTCAGCAGCAGCCGTGGAGATGAGTGTGAGGTTAAACTCGATGGACTGGAGTCGTTTTTCACTGGAAATTAACAGGTTTCTATGTAAACCTCTCCCGGCTGACAGGTCCACTTTATTTTCCCAAGAATAATATCTTAAAAAGGCCTCGGACGGCCCATGGGACACTTTTGTCCCCCCCCTCCTCGCACTTTGCGTGAGACTGTAGGACGTACTTTGTGGAATCGGGTCATTCCTAGTCATTTATCTCCGAAGGCAGCGAGAAAAGAGACGTCGGGAAACGGTACACGTGCTCCCTGTCACGCCATTTAGATTAATGGAGTCTATACATAGTGGTTTCACTGATGTCACCGCGCGGCGTCCTGTATCAGTATGGACGGGAGGAATGGGTCGCCAACGCCCAGCGCTTTAACACATCGCGTTGCATGACGGTACAAAATGTGTGAGTCCTCGATCTTAACTGACTCGATAAGACCAAGATTTAACATTTTATAAACCAACAAATTGATAAAAAGTGGGAACTTTCCAAAATACGTCCATAGATCTGTCGACCGAGACACCATCGGCCATTCCATTTCACCGAAAATACGGTACATATACACTATTTAGTGAATGGTAACCATGTTATGCCAAAATTGGAGTTTCCAAAGCCGTTATCTGACGTCGGCATAAAACCGTTGAGTTGCGCCGATAACCACAGAATTGGCATCAGCAAATTCCACCAAATTATTCAGGGAGCGACATTTCGGTGCTCGCTCGTTCCCCGCACTTTGGGGAATGAAATTCCCTGACCCTGCGGTGAATTCTGGATTCACCGCAGGGCCCCGAACTGCAGGGAAAATCTGCCGCAAAACCGGCGATTTGGAGGGAGAAAAGAACCCTGCTAAAATTATCGGATCCGATTTAATTTCGGCGGTTTTGCGGTGGGTTTTTAAATTTTCCTTTTTTTTTTATTCGCAGAAATTATCGGATCCGATTCGATAAGCTACCGCAAACCCGCTGAACATAGCGACGACCAGCCGCCGTAAAAAGCCGACAAACGGGGTTAAACCCCCCCCCCCCCCAAAAAACAAAAACGATTGACAGTTTCAAAATTGAAGTGCTGTTTGAAAACAAAAAAACTGCTGGACGAAAATGTCTGGAATATAAAATCCTATGAATGATAATAAAAAGGGCCGTTACAGAAAAAAGAAAATCACCATTTAAAAAAAAACAAACCAGGAAAAAAGTTGCAAAAAAACCTTGAAAAATGCCTAAAAAATATTTTTTAAAAATAGACTTTTTGCTGCAGATTAAAATAATAAACGGTTTATTAGATATTGATTAAAACGGGAATATTTTTAACATTGAAACCTATGGGATTCGGCTGAATAAACCTGCCGAATGAAACCACTGAACATCAGGGCATTTCACTGACATTTCTCTGCTCTTCAATGTGAATATATTAACCATTGCTTCTCTATGGGGGATTTCACTGCCGCCGAACAGGCACTGTATTTCACTGCCGCCAAACAGGCACCGTATTTCACTGGTAATTCACCAAAATTTGGCAAACTGCCTGCTCTCTGAATAACCGAATGGCCACGAAATGTCACCATACGGGGAAATTCACTGTTCGGTGACATTTCGGGGACAGATCGGTGCTTATTGAAAAACCCCTATAGTCTCCTGCTCACCTAATGGGAGGGTAAATCAATAAAAATATACAGGGTTATTCGGAGAGAGGTGAAAAGCAGGAGAATGACTGGAGAATGGAAAGTTCTAGGTCAAAATAACAGATTTGGAAAGTGAGATGAAAGGGAGAATTTTTCTGGTTTGGCTCTTTTGACCTAGAATTTTCACTTCTCCAGTCATTCTCCTGCTTTTCACCTCTCTTTGAATAACCCTGTTAGTAAAAATGTCTAAAAAATAAAAAAAAGATTTTTAATAAAAAGAATAAATGGTCTTAAAAAAACCTATTGGGTTTACACATTAAAACCTATTGGGATTCGCCTGTTTAAACCTGTCAAAATCACTGAAATCGGGTCATTTCGCTGTAATTTCAGTGCAATTTGTGTTCTGTGAGTAGAAGACACAATATTTATCTATTGGACAGTTTCGATGCCGGCGAATGTCACTGTATTTCACCTGTATCTGGTGAATTGACCGCTTAGTGAATAGACTGAATCGCCCCATTCTGGGCCAATTCGGATGTTGGTGCTTAACCCCTTAAATTAATATATTTGGTGTCTGTTTCTTCATTTTTCAGTCAAATCTGATGTTTCTGTGATTTTATAAAGTGTTTTTTAATGTATTTGTCACTTTGTGACTCGTTCTTTAAAGGGGCCCGTCGCCCCTGTTCTTAAGACCCACGGGTGTCTGTGATAAAATCACGGACACCCGGCCCACGATAAAAATCCTACGAGCGGCCGCTGGCACGAAGCGCGGCCGTTCGCCTGGGATCCAACAGCCAGCCGCGATCTCGCGAGAACTCTGTGATCTCGCGAGATCGCAGCTGGCTGTTATATAGATCCCAGGCGAGCGGCCGTGCTTTATGCTGGCGGCTGCCAGCAATGACTCTCTCAGAGGGACCTGGCAGAGCAGACACGAAAGGTGAGCTGGGGGCAATATAATATCCATGTGTGAGTTGGGGGCAAAATAATATCCATGTTTGAGCTGGGGGCAATATTTCCATGTGAGCTGGGGGCAATATAATATCCATGTGTGAGCTGGGGGCAATATAATATCCATGTGTGCGCTGGGGGCAATATAATATCCATGTGTGAGCTGGGGGCAATATAATATCCATGTGTGGGCTGGGGACAATATAATATCCAAGTATGAGCTGGGGGCAATATTTCCATGTGAGCTGGGGGCAATATTTCCATGTGAGCTGGGGGCAATATAATATCCATGTGTGAGCTGGGGGCAATATAATATCCATGTGTGAGCTGGGGGCAAAATAATATCCATGTGTGAGCTGGGGGCAATTTAATATCTATGTGTGAGCTGGGGGCAATATATATCCATTATCTTATTTAAATTTAAAAAGTAAACATTATTTAAAATCTACTGTGATTGTTGCGTTATTACAATATTATCATCATTTATTAGCTTTATTAGGTGAATGCAGCCCTCCATGCATTCAGTTGTTGCATCCGGCCCTCAGGCAGAGAAAGGTTGCTTACTCCTGTGTTAGGACCTGCATGTTGCTGTATGTGCAGCCTCCTGACATTGAGCAGCGCCGACACATCTCACAGAACAGACCAAGGTGACGAACTTTAGGCTCAGAGATTGAGATCAACATAGAAAGTCCAACAAGGTGATGCTTTTACGACTCAAGCTGGTTGACAGAGCCCATTGTTGGTTTGGTGAGGCCTTGTGGTGATTATTGCATCTCCTGCTAGCGCTGGACCTTGATTAGAGCCCTTTGGGTTGGAGGACTTCATCAGTCCTGCGTTGACCAACCTTCTATTGATGACCGCTCTAACAGGTGTTTTTTCATTATGGTTGAGTAGCCATAGCACTGGCCAATCAACGTGCCGGTAGTTACCGTTGAAAAGATCGATTACCCGTATTACGAATGAAATCCAAGTTTTGCTCCGGTTCCACTGTTTTTGGCCGGCACAGAGACTCCATCTCACAGCTTTCATCCTCATCAGAGAGGGTCAACGTGCCTCTCCCTTTGTGGTCCCCTGCTTTCAGTTTAATTATCTTCCATCTGTCAGAGCCGGATCCACCACGTGGGGAATGGCTCCTACATCCTCTAGAACGTCCTCCAAGGAGGGCACGCGCGCCGTCTGCCGGTGTGTCCGTCAGACAGACTTGATAAAGTTAAGCTCCGCTTTCTGGGTGACCTTGAATTTAGAGTCTTTGGAGAGTCTGGGCGGGAGGTCTGGTTTTCAATATCGTAAAATAGAGGATGGTCAGATCTATCTCACCGGCACCGGGAGGTTCTTGCATCACGTGAGGTTTATGTTGGGGGGGGGGAGCTGGCTGGTAAATCCGTGTCTTTCTCACTCGGCTCTTCGGGTTCTGGTGTTTATATGATTCCGCTTTTTAGACAAAGATACTTTTTGTGGACGTGAGATATAAATAGTCTACATGCCGGGCTGCGGATGGTGAGACGTGTCCTCTTCTCCCCATGAGATCCTCCTCATTATGAAGAACTTGTCTCCTCGTTAACCTCTGACCTGTCAGGTCTCGCTCGTCCACCCGGTGCTAACCAGCAAAGCCTCAGCGAAAACCACAGCTCGCTTGGCAAGACCTGGAGATCAGGAGATCACGAGTCCAGGCGTCACCTTGTATAACGTGATGCGACCCTGTGGAGATCACGGCGACCTTAAAGAGTGAAGTGTTCGTCGAGCACCGACCTGCTGATTGGGGGGCGGGGGGGCAGAAACGAGAGTCTAGAAAAAAAAAAGATCTACAGAAATTATGGAAATACGTTTTCAAGTCTGTTAATGCGTGTCGAAAAAGTGACAATCATGGCGGATAGAACGGGTAATTATTTGCGTCATGTCCCGGAGTGGATTGAGTTGGGGAATGAATTTTCCCATTTGCCATAGTTTACCCCAGAATTCACCCCCACCCCCAGGCCATGTGATCAGCATCATGGTGTCATGATGTACATATGTCACGTGGTGGGATGTTTTTTGTGGGCACTTGGAGTCCTTTTCCTTCGTCTCGAGTGACATTTGGTCCCAATGCTCCGGGTGGTTACGTCGATGACGTTTTTCCTCGCATCGTGTCGTCTCCCTCTCTCTCTGTTACTAATCGCTGCGGCGCATTCATTAAAGCTCGTTCTGTGATCTGTCTCGTGAAAGCAAAATGTTTTATGAAATAATCAATGTCCCGGATCGATGCCCCCTCATTAACCCTAATGGCGGGGGGGGGGCAGCTCCTGGAGGTCTCCTTAGCTTTTTGTTTAATCAGATCTCCTTTATATATGCAGAGATTCCACCGAGGGGGCGTGTTTAATGCGACACGATGTATACTCTATTTATACTGTATCGTACGAGCCTGCAGGGTGCGGCGTGGGAGGCCGGTCTCTTTTAACCCTTTAGTGACACGGCCTCATTTTGCTTGTTGTGTTCTTCTGAACTCGAGTGTTTTTTAGCAATATTGTTATTTATGCTGTCAACCGTAGTGTTTATCTTTCTCTTTGAACCCACACATGTTGTATATTGGTTCTGATGGACAGAGAGGTGGGAATATAAATAATAATACTGTGTTAAGAATATAGATAATAAAAATCATGATTCAGTGTTAAGAATATAAATCATAAAATAATACAGCATTGAATATAAATAATAAAATAATAGTGTTGAATATAGATAATAAAAGTGTTAACACTACTTTATTATCTATATTCTTAACGCTATTTTATATCTATATTAAGAATATAGATAATAATAAAATAATACAGTGTTAAGAATATAAATAAAATGATTCAATGATAAGAATAATAAAATAAACACTGTATTATTTTAAGATTCCATGTTAAGAATACAGATAATTTGTACCGGCCAAATTGCTGCTCTATAACTGTGGAGACACGAGTTCGATCCTGGCCAGAGCATCTCTCCAGTAAGTGTCCTTGGGCAAGACACCTAACGGTACATACTCGCTGCCCAGGACAAACTGAAAACCAGAGAAATCTCAATGTATCCTTCCTGGAAACCAGAGAAATCTCAATGTATCCTTCCTGGAAACCAGAGAAATCTCAATGTATCCTTCCTGGAAACCAGAGAAATCTCAATGCATCCTTCCTGAAAACCAGAGAAATCTCAATGTATCCTTCCTGGAAACCAGAGAAATCTCAATGTATCCTTCCTGGGAAACCAGAGAAATCTCAATGTATCCTTCCTGGGAAACCAGAGAAATCTCAATGTATCCTTCCTGGGAAACCAGAGAAATCTCAATGTATCCTTCCTGGAAACCAGAGAAATCTCAATGTATCTTTCCTGGAAACCAGAGAAATCTCCATGTATCCTTCCTGGGAAACCAGAGAAATCTCAATGTATCCTTCCTGGAAACCAGAGAAATCTCAATGTATCCTTCCTGGGAAACCAGAGAAATCTCAATGTATCCTTCCTGGGAAACCAGAGAAATCTCAATGTATCCTTCCTGGGAAACCAGAGAAATCTCAATGTATCCTTCCTGGAAAAATCCTTTCTCAAAAATAAATAAAATAGTGTTAAGAATATAAATAATAAAATCCTGATTCCGTGTTAAGAATATAGAAAAAGTGTTATGAATATAGATAATAATATTGGGCCGTATTACAAAGCTGGTGCTAACTTAACCAGAGCTGTTGTAAACTTAACAACTCCATTGGCTATAATGGCTCGGGGAACTTTACAACAGCTCTGGTTAAGGCTGGGCTCAGACTAACGCATTTTTAACATGTGTTTAGGCGCACTTATTCACGGCCGCAGTAGCAGCAAATGACGGGCAATATACGAAGTACGGCCGCACGAAAGTCCGGCTGCGCAACGCAAGTGGAAAATGAACGCATTTTTTCGAGAACGCAGAACCGCTAGTACTGACGTACTGAGTGCGCTGCGTCCACTAGCGGCGTGTGTGCGTGATTAGGAGACGTCAGACCCTGCTCATGTCCAGTCTACATAACGTCCAGACGCAAAAAGAGTTTTATTGACGATCCGTAAAAAATCACGCATGAAAATGCTCGTCGTCTGACCGTTTTCGCGCATTCCGTGAAAAAATACGTCAATGCGTTCGGACGCACTTTTTGATGGTCGCTGCGAATAATGCGTTCGTTTGACCCTAGCCTAAGTTAGCACAAATGCTATGTAATATGACCCATTGTGTTTTAGAATATAAATAATAAAATACTTACAACGGTTGTGGTGGAGTACAAAAAGTGAGATAAAAAGCCTCCATGCTATAACGGTTATGTTTATTATTGCAGAAGCCACTTGCACATCACAGCAATTCAAAGAACGGCTTCCCAGAGCCCCTGTGCTACATTCCCCACATGCAGCAAGGAACTCTGGGTAGGATATGCAAATGACCTCTGTCTCACTTTTATTGCATCCTGTGTCCTACCCAGAGTTCCTTGCTGCATGTGGGAAATGTAGCACAGGGGCTCTGGGAAGCCGTTCTTTGAATTGCTGTGATGTGCAAGTGTCTTCTGCAATAATAATAAAATAATAATACACCGGGTTATTCAGAGAGAGACGATCTGGCCCTGAAAGGTAACCGAACAAATTCAGCGTTCGGTTCCCTTTCCTGGCCATTCGGCTATTCAGAGAGCAGGTAGTTCGCCAAATCCTGGCGAATTGCCTGCACATACGGTGCCTGTTCGGTGCCTGTTCGAGGGCAGTGAAATCCCCATAGAGAAGCAATGCTTCAGCTATTCCGAGAACACAAACCAGCAGTGAAAAGTTGCCGAATTGCCCAGATGTTCGGTGGTTTCATTTGGCAGGTTTATTCAGGCGAATCCCATAGGCTTCAATGTAAAAAATATTCCCGTTTTAATTCAATATTTAATAAACCATTTATTATAATATTCTGCAGTAAAGAGTCTCTTTATTTATAGATTTTTTTTCAGGATCTTTTAGGCATCTTTTTACATTTTATATGTAAATTTCAGACTTTTTCGCTCAGTAGTTTTTTTCCAAACAGCGTTTCACTTTTCAAACATTCAAGCAAATGTTTTTTTTTAGGGATAGACCGATATATCGGTTTAGCCGATTATCGGCGCCGATATTCAGAAAATTACTGATATCGGTATCGGCATTTTATTTGCCGATACTGCCGATATTTGGACAAGTTTGCTCACTGCAGCTGTGACACACAAGATCCCACTGAACTGTGCGAATCTGGGGCTTCTCCCACATCAGGCTGTAAGCCCTCACTGCAGAATGACCCCTGCTCACTGACCGTATTGTGCATGAGCGTGATGGCAACAGAAATGGGGCTTCCATCCCATCTGGCAGGGAATTCCCTATACAGGAGATGCAGGGTCTATTTCCTACAGCAGGGTCCAGCAACCTAGGACCTCCAGATGTTTTGGAACTGGATTTCGCATGAGGCTCCAAGAACCTAATGAGAAGATGAGCATCATAGCAGATGTAATTCCAAAAACGTGGGGCGATATTACAAAGTGACTGCTTAACCAGCTTAACTTTGTAATATAACCCTTGGAGGGCCAAGGTTGCTGAACCCCTTAAATAGAGGGTCATATGAGGGATCTTTAAGAAAGCCAAAGACATGGTCTGATTGTTTGTAAAAAATAAAAGATTAAGTAAAATAAAAATTCTTATTAAATTGAATAAATGAAGTGGACGTGGTGCAATGTTTACATGTTAAACACATTGGGCTATATACAATCTTTGCGCAAAAACGCTCGCGCAAAGCGTGAAGTTTTGCACCAAGCGTTTGCTTGTGCAAATCACCGCTGGAATTACAATCCTCGCGCTGTTTTGATCCGATCAATAACCCGCGTAAACCGGCCGCGCCCAAATGCTCACGCAGTACCGTTGCGCACAGAAATCAGTGTGCTTACTGTCATTTTTTTTCACGCAGTTTCAGCCAATCAGAATTAAGAACCACAAGTCAATCTGAGCATATACGCTGCAGCAATAATACATGCGCGCACAACTTCTCCATTTTATTGGTTTGGGTATGTGTAGAATGTGTAACTATACTTTGCTGCATTTTTTTTTTTTTTTTTTTGGCTGGTGTATTTGGTTTCGGCCAGGACGTTCAGATTTGCCGTTACCACCAGCTTTTAGGAGTTGCTAAAATTATACGTGCAAACGCTGTGCGGTACAAACTGCGCATAGATTGTAATACCATCCGCGTACCAGCGCACAAACGCATTTGCGCTCACAATGTTAAGTATAGATCGCGCAACGTACAGTAAACTCACGCAGGTTCGCAGGTTCACCCGCGGTAGACGATTACGTGCGTTTGTTGCGCTGACTATGTAATATGGCATTCGGCGTAAAGGGTTTTGCCCCTCGCGTTAAATGTTTTTTTGCACCGGTGGAAACGTTTGCACGAAGATTGTTGTTTAGGCCATTGAGTTCATGGCATAGTCAGATTTGTGCTGTTTTTTTCAGAGCTTTCAATTTACAGAATATCGGCACCAAATATCGGCTATCGGCCAGAAAAGCTGCCGATAATCTGTATCAGCCATGAAAAAATGATATCGGTCTATCCCTAGTTTTTTTTTCCACCTCCTTTGTCTGCAGTGCTGTTTTTTTTTTCCAGCGGCTGCTCTGCGCTGTGATCGGCGACTAGTCGGGTTTCTCCGGCATGTTCGACGTGGTTAATCCAGCTGATTTGCGGTGAGTGTTCGTCGGGTTTGCAGCGGGATTTTGCTGTGGTGTTTGCTGAATACACTTCAGGGTCGCCGAAATTGGATCGCTGAATCAACCCGAATTACAGGGAACGAAAAGTCACTGAACGTGTGGTGACTTTTCGATTCTCTTTGAATAACCCTGTTTGTGTTAAGAATATAGATAATAAAATAATGATTCAATGGTGAATATACGTTATAGAATTCTATTCATACACTAAAGGTTTTTTTGGAAATTTACAATTTTTTCAGAAATCTGCTGTTTGTGTTGGGGTTTGTGTTGAGGTTTGTGTTGGGGTTTGTGTTGAGGTTTGTGTTGAGGTTTGTGTTGGGGTTTGTGTTGGTGATTGTGTTGGTGGTTGTGTTGGGGTTTGTGTTGGGGTTTGTGTTGGGGTTTGTGTTTGTGTTGGTGTTGGGGTTTGTGTTGGGGTTTGTGTTTGTGTTGGTGTTGGGGTTTGTGTTGGGGTTTGTGTTGGTTTGTGTTGGGGTTTGTGTTGGGGTTTGTGTTGGGTTTGTGTTGGGGTTTGTGTTGGGGTTTGTGTTGGGGTTTGTGTCGGGGTTTGTGTCGGGGTTGGTGTCGGGGTTGGTGTTGGGGTTGGGGTTTGTGTTGGTGGTTGTGTTGGGTTTGTGTTGGGGTTTGTGTTGGGGTTTGTGTTGGGGATTGGTGTTTGTGTTGGGTTTGTGTTGGGGTTGGTGTTGGGGTTGGTGTTGGGTTTGTGTTGGGTTTGTGTTTGTGTTGGTGTTTGTGTTGGTGGTTGTGTTGGTGGTTGTGTTGGGGTTTGTGTTGGGGTTGGTGTTTGTGTTGGTGGTTGTGTTGGGGTTTGTGTTGGGGTTGGGCTTGGTGTTTGTGTTGGTGTTTGTGTTGGTGGTTGTGTTGGGGTTTGTGTTGGGGTTGGGGTTGGTGTTTGTGTTGGTGTTTGTGTTGGTGTTTGTGTTGGGGTTTGTGTTGGGTTTGTGTTGGGTTTTGTGTTGGGTTGGTGTTGGGGTTTGGGTTTGTGTTGGTGGTTGTGTTGGTGTTGGTTTGTGTTGGTGTTGGGGTTTGTGTTTGTGTTCTGGGTTCTGTTGGGGTTTGTGTTGGGGTTGGTGTTGGGGTTGGGGTTTGTGTTGGGGTTTGTGTTGGGGTTTGGGTTGGTGTTGGGGTTGGTGTTGGGGTTGGTGTTGGGGTTGGTGTTGGGGTTGGTGTTGGGGTTGGTGTTTGTGTTGGTGGTGGTGTTGGGGTTTGGGTTTGTGTTGGGGTAACGTGCAAAGATCGCGCTGAAAACTATAATTGAAACCATTTTGCCATAATGCTACAGATAAAGCATGGGATAAAAGATGATGGGTCTGAATGCGCGGTGTTTGTATATAGTGTATAATACAATGTATTCGCACAATAGAATAACGTAAACGTACGGAATGTAAAGTCTATTAATATTATTGACATAAAATGCTGGAAATGGGCTCATTCTGATATCTAAAACACCAGGCAGTGACCCCAATGTGTATAAATGTGACCCCAGTGTGTATAAATGTGACCCCAATGTATATAAATGTGACCCCGAAATAAACCTTCAGCCCCTGGGATTTCATTAATGTGAATCCAGCAGACCAGACCCTAACGAGGTGTCCCCTGGGTTCACATCTTGGTTGAGTCAACATGTGTCATTTGAACTGAGACCAGGGATTATATAAAAGAATTGTTTAAAATCTCTGCGTGGCCGGGCAGTCACAGGCCGCTCTGCTCTGCGTGGCCGGGCAGTCACAGGCCGCTCTGCTCTGCGTGGCCGGGCAGTCACAGGCCGCTCTGCTCTGCGTGGCCGGGCAGTCACAGGCCGCTCTGCTCTGCGTGGCCGGGCAGTCACAGGCCGCTCTGCTCTGCTGCGTGTCCGGGCAGTCACAGGCCGCTCTGCTCTGCGTGTCCGGGCAGTCACAGGCCGCTCTGCTCTGCGTGTCCGGGCAGTCACAGGCCGCTCTGCTCTGCGTGGCCGGGCAGTCACAGGCCGCTCTGCTCTGCGTGGCCGGGCAGTCACAGGCCGCTCTGCTCTGCGTGGCCGGGCAGTCACAGGCTGCTCTGCTCTGTGTGGCCGGGCAGTCACAGGCCGCTCTGCTCTGTGTGGCCGGGCAGTCACAGGCCGCTCTGCTCTGCGTGTCCGGGCAGTCACAGGCCGCTCTGCTCTGCGTGGCCGGGCAGTCACAGGCCGCTCTGCTCTGCGTGGCCGGGCAGTCACAGGCCGCTCTGCTCTGCGTGGCCGGGCAGTCACAGGCCGCTCTGCTCTGTGTGGCCGGCAGTCACAGGCCGCTCTGCTCTGCGTGGCCGGGCAGTCACAGGCCGCTCTGCTCTGCGTGTCCGGGCAGTCACAGGCCGCTCTGCTCTGCGTGTCCGGGCAGTCACAGGCCGCTCTGCTCTGCGTGGCCGGGCAGTCACAGGCCGCTCTGCTCTGCGTGGCCGGGCAGTCACAGGCCGCTCTGCTCTGCGTGGCCGGGCAGTCACAGGCCGCTCTGCTCTGCGTGTCCGGGCAGTCACAGGCCGCTCTGCTCTGCGTGTCCGGGCAGTCACAGGCCGCTCTGCTCTGCGTGTCCGGGCAGTCACAGGCCGCTCTGCTCTGCGTGGCCGGGCAGTCACAGGCCGCTCTGCTCTGCGTGGCCGGGCAGTCACAGGCCGCTCTGCTCTGCGTGGCCGGGCAGTCACAGGCCGCTCTGCTCTGTGTGGCCGGGCAGTCACAGGCCGCTCTGCTCTGCGTGTCCGGGCAGTCACAGGCCGCTCTGCTCTGCGTGTCCGGGCAGTCACAGGCCGCTCTGCTCTGCGTGGCCGGGCAGTCACAGGCCGCTCTGCTCTGCGTGGCCGGGCAGTCACAGGCCGCTCTGCTCTGCGTGGCCGGGCAGTCACAGGCCGCTCTGCTCTGTGTGGCCGGCAGTCACAGGCCGCTCTGCTCTGCGTGGCCGGGCAGTCACAGGCCGCTCTGCTCTGCGTGTCCGGGCAGTCACAGGCAGCTCTGCTCTGCGTGTCCGGGCAGTCACAGGCCGCTCTGCTCTGCGTGGCCGGGCAGTCACAGGCCGCTCTGCTCTGCGTGGCCGGGCAGTCACAGGCCGCTCTGCTCTGCGTGGCCGGGCAGTCACAGGCCGCTCTGCTCTGTGTGGCCGGGCAGTCACAGGCCGCTCTGCTCTGCGTGGCCGGGCAGTCACAGGCCGCTCTGCTCTGCGTGGCCGGGCAGTCACAGGCCGCTCTGCTCTGCGTGGCCGGGCAGTCACAGGCCGCTCTGCTCTGCGTGGACGGGCAGTCACAGGCCGCTCTGCTCTGCGTGGACGGGCAGTCACAGGCCGCTCTGCTCTGCGTGGACGGGCAGTCACAGGCCGCTCTGCTCTGCGTGGCCGGGCAGTCACAGGTCGCTCTGCTCTGCGTGGCCGGGCAGTCCGCTCTGCTCTGCGTGGCCGGGCAGTCACAGGCCGCTGTGCTCTGCGTGGCCGGGCAGTCACAGGCCGCTGTGCTCTGCGTGGCCTGCAGTCACAGGCCGCTGTGCTCTGCGTGGCCTGCAGTCACAGGCCGCTGTGCTCTGCGTGGCCGGGCAGTCACAGGCCGCTGTGCTCTGCGTGGCCGGGCAGTCACAGGCCGCTGTGCTCTGCATGGCCGGCCAGTCACAGGCCGCTGTGCTCTGCGTGGACGGGCAGTCACAGGCCGCTCTGCTCTGCGTGGACGGGCAATCACAGGCCGCTCTGCGTGGACGGGCAGTCACAGGCCGCTCTGCCCTGCGTGGACGGGCAGTCACAGGCCGCTCTGCCCTGCGTGGACGGGCAATCACAGGCCGCTCTGCGTGGACGGGCAGTCACAGGCCGCTCTGCCCTGCGTGGACGGGCAGTCACAGCCGCTCTGCCCTGCGTGGACGGGCAATCACAGGCCGCTCTGCGTGGACGGGCAGTCACAGGCCGCTCTGCGTGGACGGGCAGTCACAGGCCGCTCTGCCCTGCGTGGACGGGCAGTCACAGGCCGCTCTGCCCTGCGTGGACGGGCAATCACAGGCCGCTCTGCGTGGACGGGCAGTCACAGGCCATTCGCTTTATTAACCTCCTGTGTTTTTATTGTCAGGTACATCCGTATCGTTGGCACGCACAACACGGTCAACAAAGTGTTTCACCTCGTGGCGTTTGAATGTTTCTACACCAACAAAGCGTTTACACTGGAGAAAGGATTACTGGGTAAGACACACACACAGACACAAACACACAAACGCACGCAAACACAAACGCACGCACACACAAACGCACGCACAAATAAAATACACACAAGTATACAGACAACCATAAATACACACACATGCACACAGGCATGTATAATCAGGCAGACGCAGAGATTCGGACAGACGACACACGCGCACGCGCACACATTTTTTCCAGTCACTCTGTTAACGCTTGGCCTGTGCCGGGCATCACATTTTATATTGAATTATTACATATTTTTTTCATTTTGACGCTTTGTTCTTTTGTCTCTTTTTTTCGTTGTTGGTTTCTGCGTTGCTCTGTTTTCTTACTCTCGCTTTATTTTGTCTCTCTTCACGTTCTCGGTTTCTCGCTGTGCCACGCAGGATTCCTTCTCCTTTAAACCTTCTTCACTCTTTTCCTGTCTTTTTTACCCCTTTGCTTTGTTGTGTTTGTACACTGTGGTATTTTGTGCAGGGGGGGCTTTTCCTCTAACTCTTCCCCTTCATTCATTTTTCTTTCACTCCTTATATTTTCACTTTCTTCTTTTTCATTACTTTCCTCTTGCCCTCGTTTCCCTTGTCCTCTTGCCCTCGTCCTCATCTCCCTTGTCCTCTTGCCCTCGTTTCCCTTGTGCTCTTGCCCTCGTTTCCCTTGTGCTCTTGCCCTGGTTTCCCTAGTCCTCTTGCCCTGGTTTCCCTAGTCCTCTTGCCCTGGTTTCCGTAGTCCTCTTGCCCTGGTTTCCCTTGTCCTCTTGCCCTCGTTTCCCTTGTGCTCTTGCCCTCGTTTCCCTTGTCCTCGTTTCCCTTGTCCTCTTGCCCTGGTTTCCCTCGTCCTCTTGCCCTGGTATCCTTCGTCCTCTTGTCCTGGTATCCTTCGTCCTCTTGTCCTGGTATCCCTCGTCCTCTTGCCCTGGTATCCCTCTTCCTCTTGCCCTAGTATCCCTTGTCCTCTTGCCCTGGTATCCCTTGTCCTCTTGCCCTGGTATCCCTTGTCCTCTTGCCCTGGTATCCCTTGTCCTCTTGCCCTCGTTTCCCTTGTCCTCTTGCCCTCGTTTCCCATGTCCTCTTGCCCTCGTTTCCCATGTCCTCTTGCCCTCGTTTACCTTGTCCTCTTGCCCTCGTTTCCCTTGTCCTCTTGCCACGCAGGATTCCTTCTCCTTTAAACCTTCTTCACTCTTTTCCTGTCTTTTTTATCCCTTTGCTTTGTTGTGTTTGTACACTGTGGTATTTTGTGCAGGGGGGGCTTTTCCTCTAACTCTTCCCCTTCATTCATTTTTCTTTCACTCCTTATATTTTCACTTTCTTCTTTTTCATTACTTTCCTCTTGCCCTCGTTTCCCTTGTCCTCTTGCCCTCGTCCTCATCTCCCTTGTCCTCTTGCCCTCGTTTCCCTTGTGCTCTTGCCCTGGTTTCCCTAGTCCTCTTGCCCTGGTTTCCCTAGTCCTCTTGCCCTAATTTCCCTTGTGCTCTTGCCCTCGTTTCCCTTGTCCTCGTTTCCCTTGTCCTCTTGCCCTGGTTTCCCTCGTCCTCTTGCCCTGGTTTCCCTCGTCCTCTTGCCCTGGTATCCTTCGTCCTCTTGTCCTGGTATCCCTCGTCCTCTTGTCCTGGTATCCCTCGTCCTCTTGCCCTGGTATCCCTCTTCCTCTTGCCCTGGTATCCCTTGTTCTCTTGCCCTGGTATCCCTTGTCCTCTTGCCCTGGTATCCCTTGTCCTCTTGCCCTCGTTTCCCTTGTCCTCTTGCCCTCGTTTCCCTCGTCCTCTTGTCCTGGTATCCCTCGTCCTCTTGCCCTGGTATCCCTCTTCCTCTTGCCCTGGTATCCCTTGTTCCTCTTGCCCTCGTTTACCTTGTCCTCTTGCCCTGGTATCCCTTGTCCTCTTGCCCTCGTTTCCCTTGTCCTCTTGCCCTCGTTTCCCATGTCCTCTTGCCCTCGTTTCCCTTGTCCTCTTGCCCTCGTTTCCCTTGTCCTCTTGCCCTCGTTTCCCATGTCCTCTTGCCCTGGTTTCCCTTGTCCTCTTGCCCTGGTTTCCCTTGTCCTCTTGCCCTGGTTTCCCTTGTCCTCTTGCCCTGGTTTCCCTTGTCCTCTTGCCCTGGTTTCCCTTGTCCTCTTGCCCTGGTTTCCCTTGTCCTCTTGCCCTGGTTTCCCTTGTCCTCTTGCCCTGGTATCCCTTGTCCTCTTGCCCTGGTATCCCTTGTCCTCTTGCCCTCGTTTCCCATGTCCTCTTGCCCTCGTTTCCCATGTCCTCTTGCCCTCGTTTACCTTGTCCTCTTGCCCTCGTTTCCCTTGTCCTCTTGCCACGCAGGATTCCTTCTCCTTTAAACCTTCTTCACTCTTTTCCTGTCCTTTTTTATCCCTTTGCTTTGTTGTGTTTGTACACTGTGGTATTTTGTGCAGGGGGGGCTTTTCCTCTAACTCTTCCCCTTCATTCATTTTTCTTTCACTCCTTATATTCACTTTCTTCTTTTTCATTACTTTCCTCTTGCCCTCGTTTCCCTTGTCCTCTTGCCCTCGTCCTCATCTCCCTTGTCCTCTTGCCCTCGTTTCCCTTGTGCTCTTGCCCTGGTTTCCCTAGTCCTCTTGCCCTGGTTTCCCTAGTCCTCTTGCCCTGGTTTCCCTTGTCCTCTTGCCCTCGTTTCCCTTGTGCTCTTGCCCTCGTTTCCCTTGTCCTCGTTTCCCTTGTCCTCTTGCCCTGGTTTCCCTCGTCCTCTTGCCCTGGTATCCTTCGTCCTCTTGTCCTGGTATCCTTCGTCCTCTTGTCCTGGTATCCCTCGTCCTCTTGCCCTGGTATCCCTCGTCCTCTTGCCCTGGTATCCCTCTTCCTCTTGCCCTGGTATCCCTTGTTCTCTTGCCCTGGTATCCCTTGTCCTCTTGCCCTGGTATCCCTTGTCCTCTTGCCCTGGTATCCCTTGTCCTCTTGCCCTCGTTTTCCCATGTCCTCTTGCCCTCGTTTTCCCATGTCCTCTTGCCCTCGTTTTCCCATGTCCTCTTGCCCTCGTTTCCCTTGTTCTCTTGCCCTCGTTTCCCTTGTCCTCTTGCCCTCGTTTCCCTGTATGTGCTTTTGTGTCTGTTCTTTGTGAGGGTGTCCCCCTTTTTTTGTGCTTTGATATCTTGTGGTCGCCTTGTTATGCTTTATATACAGAGTGTTCGCTCGTCTCTAGCCATGAGGACGTTAATGTCTGCAGAAAAGTAAATGCTTCCGATGTCCTGTTACAGAGCGCCCGTGATGCCCCGAGGGTGGGGGGGGGGGTTGGACGTGAATCTGGTAAACGCGGCTTCCCCGTATTTCCAGGGAGGCGTTCTTTGCGCTTGTTCTTAATAAATCCAGCAGTAAATGTTGATGCATCGAGCCGTCGTGCCGCGCCGCACACCTTATAAAGCGCTGTTTCCTCGTGTTACCCCACGCTCGCTGAGTTGCAGCGTCCCTGGCACGCGGCCGCGATGTGCTGGCAGGACGTTTCTGTAAACAAAGTGACAGAGATTCCTGCGGGTAAAGGCAGGGGCGATGCTGGAACGGCGCTCGCGGAGAGCGTCTCTTCCAGATGGCGTTTTCAATAAATTTATCACGCCGCTATAAATGATGGCGCGGGGAATTCGGGGCTGGGAGTGGCGCGCCGGCCCCTCAGGACACAACAAATGCAGGACGTGCTGCAATTATAATTATCTGTTAATGTGCCAGCAATCCGCGCCTTACGGCGCGATGCGGCGCAGCTAAGACAGGCGCGCAGTGTGATTGCGCTCTGCAGTGAATGGGCCGTACATGCCAAGCCGCCGACTTCCTGCCCGACACAGAGTCCCTCTAATGCCCGGAATAAAGGGTTAAAAGACACATTGTCTGTAATGTACAGAGCGTGACCGGTGCCCTGTGCGGTGTAACCCCTTCACTGCCGGCACGCACCGTGTACAGTATGTGAGGAGCCGGGAGGAAGCGCCGCGACTTTATAAAGTATGAGAAGCAATAACACACGTTACTGTAACCCTATACCCAACCCCATTACTACATCCCTATACCCAACCCCATTACTACATCCCTATACCCAACCCATTACTACATCCCTATACCTAACCCCATTACTACATCCCTATACCCAAACCATTACTACATCCCTATACCCAACCCCATTACTACATCCCTATACCTAACCCCATTACTACATCCCTATACCCAAACCATTACTACATCCCTATACCCAACCCCATTACTACATCCCTATACCCAACCCCATTACTACATCCCTATACCTAACCCCATTACTACATCCCTATACCCAAACCATTACTACATCCCTATACCCAACCCCATTACTACATCCCTATACCCAACCCCATTACTACATCCCTATACCCAACCCATTACTACATCCCTATACCTAGCCCCATTACTACATCCCTATACCCAACCCATTACTACATCCCTATACCCAAACCATAACTACATCCCTATACCCAAACCATAACTACATCCCTATACCCAACCCATTACTACATCCCTATACCCAACCCATTACTACATCCCTATACCCAACCCATTACTACATCCCTATACCTAACCCCATTACTACATCCCTATACCCAACCCATTACTGCATCCCTATACCCAACCCATTACTACATCCCTATACCCAACCCATTACTGCATCCCTATACCTAACCCCATTACTACATCCCTATACCTAACCCCATTACTACATCCCTATACCTAACCCCATTACTACATCCCTATACCTAACCCCATTACTACATCCCTATACCTAACCCCATTACTACATCCCTATACCTAACCCCATTACTACATCCCTATACCTAACCCCATTACTACATCCCTATACCTAACCCCATTACTACATCCCTATACCTAACCCCATTACTACATCCCTATACCTAACCCCATTACTACATCCCTATACCTAACCCCATTACTACATCCCTATACCTAACCCCATTACTGTAACCCTATACCCCACCCCATTACTGTAACCCCATTCCCTGCACATTATACCATACTAGAACACTATACGCCATTCACTTTATAATGTCATACCCTATACACGTTACTGTATCATATACTCATTATTGTATCAGGCCATGTTTCACTCCGTTTCCTCTCTGTATTCTCTCCAGTCTCTCCCGTGATCTTCTCTTTGCATCTTCTGTCCTCTGAGCCTTTCCAGCTTGTCTCTAGACTAGCGCAGTCCCATTGTTTTTATTCCCAATGTCCGTCTGTCCACCCTTAACCAGAACCTCTGTCCGTGATCTGAATTGTTTTCACGTTGTCGTCCAATGAGTGACTCCGTGGGCCCACTTGAGGGATATACGGTCTGAGGATCCCCTTTTTCTTGCACGCTTCCCGTTCCGCCCCTTATATCCCCTCGTTTCAGCCCTTTGCCCCATTCTCCGGTCTCTGAGATTCCTCTGACTGGCCTTTCTTGTTGGCTTTAGTCCCCACAGAGAATGTCGCGACCATCTTGGAATGTGCCAGCGTCATCGAGGGCGTCTGCCGATGTCGGAACGCCTTGCTGAATGGTGACACCAAGAACTACGATTGGGATTCCGGGTACACCTGTCACCAGCTGGGCAGTGGCGCCATCGTGGTTCAGCTCGCCCAACCTTACATGATCGGATCCATCCGGTAAGTACTTGGCTGGAGTCACCTCTAGTCTTTAGAAAGGGTAACCTGGAGCAGGATGGTGGACTTGGTCATGGTCTGTGAACTAGGCCTTGGCCACCATTGCCTCTTTCTCATCCGGTGGCTTTTGTGGTGGATCATTTCAACCATGGGACTTCAGACACTCTTTAATATCCCTGGCGTAGCCGTGTTATCTTTTGGTTTTACTTTGTTGCGTCATCGATCTCAGGGGTCCAGTCTCTGCCCTGATGTGCAAAATTAAATATAAAAAGCTCTAAAATGTGCTAAAAACTATAGAAACGGATTCCTGGTGGTTTCTGATGCCTGGTAAGGCAGTGTTTACCTATCAGGGACGTTCTTGGAGTCAACTTTCAGCTCGGCGTCCTGGGAGGAAGCGGTTACTGGGTCGACTTATTTTGTTGTTGTTTTTTTTGGACGCGTCTGCCTGTTCACCCATTAATCACCGGCGCACAACAAGCCCTCTTCCCCGGAGCAGCCGGAACCTTAATGTGCTCCGGCGGATGCCGAATTCCACTTGTGAGCCAGAGATAAATTGCTCTCAATGTGTTCGGCAAGTGGGTAATTGAGAAATAATTACATCATTTTCATGCCATCTAAAAACATTAAAATTTAAATAAGAGGAACCTGCCGAGATTAGACGCGTAAAAGATTATGGGGGGGGGGGGGCTTGGTAACCAATGGAATCCTATGACGCTTTATAGACCCCGCGCTACACTTTACTCCTTATAAAAATAAATACGATGTGGGGAGAGGCTCAGAATGAGCGATCGCGCCGCCGACCTCGGGACACCGCCAAAATAACCGCCAATAACACCGGCTCATTACTTTACCCGATTGTTTCCTGGTCTTCCCCCCCCCCTCCCCCCCGAGTTCACAAGTCGTAAAGTTCCCGTGTTAATATTCTGTGTATTTTCTGTCCGGACACAGGAAGAAGGGAATATTTAATGCCAGGGGTTTTAATTTATTATTCTTCACTCGGCTGTAATGAAGAGGACGGCGGCTTCTCCGCATACCGAGGGTGCTGGCAGTGAAGGTGATGCCTCCAGCAGGGTTAATGGTTAGAAGCTCGGGTTAAAGGTTAGAAGCTAGGGTTAATGGTTAGAAGCTCGGGTTAATGGTTAGAAGCTAGGGTTAATGGTTAGAAGCTAGGGTTAATGGTTAGAAGCTCGGGTTAATGGTTAGAAGCTCGGGTTAATGGTTAGAAGCTAGGGTTAATGGTTAGAAGCTAGGGTTAAAGGTTAGAAGCTAGGGTTAATGGTTAGAAGCTCGGGTTAATGGTTAGAAGCTAGGGTTAATGGTTAGAAGCTAGGGTTAATGGTTAGAAGCTAGGGTTAATGGTTAGAAGCTAGGGTTAATGGTTAGAAGGTAGGGTTAAAGGTTAGAAGCTAGGGTTAATTGTTAGAAGCTAGGGTTAAAGGTTAGAAGCTAGGGTTAATGGTTAGAAGCTAGGGTTAATGCTTAGAAGCTAGGGTTAATGGTTAGAAGCTAGGGTTAAAGGTTAGAAGCTAGGGTTAATGCTTAGAAGCTAGGGTTAAAGGTTAGAAGCTCTGGTTAATGGTTAGAAGCTCGGGTTAAAGGTTAGAAGCTAGGGTTAAAGGTTAGAAGCTAGGGTTAATGGTTAGAAGCTAGGGTTAATGCTTAGAAGCTAGGGTTAATGGTTAGAAGCTAGGGTTAAAGGTTAGAAGCTAGGGTTAATGCTTAGAAGCTAGGGTTAATGGTTAGAAGCTAGGGTTAATGGTTAGAAGGTAGGGTTAAAGGTTAGAAGCTCGGGTTAAAGGTTAGAAGCTAGGGTTAATGGTTAGAAGCTAGGGTTAATGGTTAGAAGCTAGGGTTAAAGGTTAGAAGCTAGGGTTAATGGTTAGAAGCTAGGGTTAATGGTTAGAAGGTAGGGTTAAAGGTTAGAAGCTCGGGTTAAAGGTTAGAAGCTAGGGTTAATGGTTAGAAGCTAGGGTTAATGGTTAGAAGCTAGGGTTAATGCTTAGAAGCTAGGGTTAATGGTTAGAAGCTAGGGTTAATGCTTAGAAGCTAGGGTTAATGGTTAGAAGCTAGGGTTAAAGGTTAGAAGCTAGGGTTAAAGGTTAGAAGCTAGGGTTAATGCTTAGAAGCTAGGGTTAATGGTTAGAAGCTAGGGTTAAAGGTTAGAAGCTAGGGTTAATGGTTAGAAGCTAGGGTTAAAGGTTAGAAGCTAGGGTTAATGGTTAGAAGCTAGGGTTAATGGTTAGAAGGTAGGGTTAAAGGTTAGAAGCTAGGGTTAATGGTTAGAAGGTAGGGTTAAAGGTTAGAAGCTAGGGTTAATGGTTAGAAGCTAGGGTTAAAGGTTAGAAGCTAGGGTTAATGGTTAGAAGCTAGGGTTAATGGTTAGAAGGTAGGGTTAAAGGTTTGAAGCTCGGGTTAAAGGTTAGAAGCTAGGGTTAAAGGTTAGAAGCTAGGGTTAAAGGTTAGAAGCTAGGGTTAATGGTTAGAAGCTAGGGTTAAAGGTTAGAAGCTAGGGTTAATGGTTAGAAGCTAGGGTTAAAGGTTTGAAGCTCGGGTTAATGGTTAGAAGCTAGGGTTAAAGGTTAGAAGCTAGGGTTAATGGTTAGAAGCTAGGGTTAATGGTTAGAAGCTTGGGTTAAAGGTTAGAAGCTAGGGTTAAAGGTTAGAAGCTAGGGTTAATGGTTAGAAGCTAGGGTTAATGGTTAAAAGCTAGGGTTAAAGGTTAGAAGCTAGGGTTAATGGTTAGAAGCTAGGGTTAATGGTTAGAAGCTAGGGTTAATGGTTAGAAGGTAGGGTTAAAGGTTAGAAGGTAGGGTTAAAGGTTAGAAGGTAGGGTTAATGGTTAGAAGCTAGGGTTAAAGGTTAGAAGCTAGGGTTAATGGTTAGAAGCTAGGGTTAATGGTTAGAAGGTAGGGTTAAAGGTTAGAAGCTAGGGTTAAAGGTTAGAAGCTAGGGTTAATGGTTAGAAGCTAGGGTTAATGGTTAGAAGCTAGGGTTAATGCTTAGAAGCTAGGGTTAATGGTTAGAAGCTCGGGTTAAAGGTTAGAAGCTAGGGTTAATGCTTAGAAGCTAGGGTTAATGGTTAGAAGCTAGGGTTAAAGGTTAGAAGCTAGGGTTAATGGTTAGAAGCTAGGGTTAAAGGTTAGAAGCTAGGGTTAATGGTTAGAAGCTAGGGTTAATGGTTAGAAGGTAGGGTTAAAGGTTAGAAGCTAGGGTTAATGGTTAGAAGGTAGGGTTAAAGGTTTGAAGCTCGGGTTAAAGGTTAGAAGCTAGGGTTAAAGGTTAGAAGCTAGGGTTAATGGTTAGAAGCTAGGGTTAAAGGTTAGAAGCTAGGGTTAATGGTTAGAAGCTAGGGTTAATGGTTAGAAGCTAGAGTTAATGGTTAGAAGCTTGGGTTAAAGGTTAGAAGCTAGGGTTAAAGGTTAGAAGCTAGGGTTAATGGTTAGAAGCTAGGGTTAAAGGTTAGAAGCTAGGGTTAATGGTTAGAAGCTAGGGTTAATGGTTAGAAGCTAGGGTTAAAGGTTAGAAGCTAGGGTTAATGGTTAGAAGGTAGGGTTAAAGGTTAGAAGCTAGGGTTAATGGTTAGAAGCTAGGGTTAAAGGTTAGAAGCTAGGGTTAATGGTTAGAAGCTAGGGTTAATGGTTAGAAGCTAGGGTTAAAGGTTAGAAGCTAGGGTTAAAGGTTAGAAGCTAGGGTTAATGGTTAGAAGGTAGGGTTAAAGGTTAGAAGGTAGGGTTAAAGGTTAGAAGGTAGGGTTAAAGGTTAGAAGGTAGGGTTAATGGTTAGAAGCTAGGGTTAAAGGTTAGAAGCTAGGGTTAATGGTTAGAAGCTAGGGTTAATGGTTAGAAGCTAGGGTTAAAGGTTAGAAGCTAGGGTTAATGGTTAGAAGGTAGGGTTAAAGGTTAGAAGCTAGGGTTAATGGTTAGAAGCTAGGGTTAAAGGTTAGAAGCTAGGGTTAATGGTTAGAAGCTAGGGTTAATGGTTAGAAGCTAGGGTTAAAGGTTAGAAGCTAGGGTTAAAGGTTAGAAGCTAGGGTTAATGGTTAGAAGCTAGGGTTAATGGTTAGAAGCTAGGGTTAAAGGTTAGAAGCTAGGGTTAATGGTTAGAAGCTCGGGTTAAAGGTTAGAAGCTCGGGTTAAAGGTTAGAAGCTAGGGTTAATGGTTAGAAGCTAGGGTTAAAGGTTAGAAGCTAGGGTTAATGGTTAGAAGCTAGGGTTAAAGGTTAGAAGCTAGGGTTAATGGTTAGAAGCTAGGGTTAAAGGTTAGAAGCTAGGGTTAATGGTTAGAAGCTAGGGTTAATGGTTAGAAGCTAGGGTTAATGGTTAGAAGCTCGGGTTAAAGGTTAGAAGCTAGGGTTAAAGGTTAGAAGCTAGGGTTAAAGGTTAGAAGCTAGGGTTAATGGTTAGAAGCTAGGGTTAATGGTTAGAAGCTAGGGTTAATGGTTAGAAGCTAGGGTTAAAGGTTAGAAGCTCGGGTTAAAGGTTAGAAGCTCGGGTTAAAGGTTAGAAGCTAGGGTTAAAGTTTGACTGTGCTGAGCTCAGGGTCGCATTAGAAGGTCTCAGAAATAATGAGAGACACAGAGCGGGCGGTAATGTCCGTCAGCAGCCACTAAAACCAGCAATGTGCGTCATGTGTAAAAAGGGGGTACAGTCACATGACCTCTGTATAAAGCAACATGTAGGCCACACTGGGATTACGCAGAAGGATCGTGAGCATCAGATTTATAAAAGGACATTATGGGGCCGGAATGAAGGAGGAGGCGGCGGCAGAATGAATACGCGGAGCCTGGAGGATTCTGGGTAGGCCAGGCATGAGTGCAGGTTGCTTGTGATTTTTGGGGTGCGGATCCCCGCCCGGGCCATGTGACACACACTGCGGAGGTCTTGGTCGCCGTTAATGTGAATCATTCTTTAAGGGGTGAAGTCACGTTTCAAGCTTCCTTTGAGAAAGGGCGCAGGACGTACCCATTATCCAATGCCCGCCACTGCCCGCACGATTTAGGAGCGAAGCTTGCAGGCATCAAACATTTAGAAGAGACTCCTGTGAAATAAGTGGCTACATAAAACGCGCCGCGTCTCTCGTCTACTTCCCTGCAGCCCCCGGTGATAAAAGTGCCCCCGTAATGAATGTAAATAGCCAAATTTATCCCCACGTTTACTGCCCGATCCTGCAGAGCGCTCCGGCCCGGAGATAAACGACGCAGGGCTGTGTATGCGGATATTCCAGCACTCACACGTTACTCCTCCTTCAGACAATGCTGTACTTATAAAAACGACACTATCAGGGTGTGAAGCGGGGGCCGCGAAACATCCACAACTGTGTGACCGCTCCCTGCGATCCTAACTACATCTGTGTGACCGCTCCCAGGGATCCATTCCTAACCACAACTGTGTGACCGCTCCCTGGGATCCTAACCACAACTGTGTGTCCGCTCCCTGGGATCCTAACCACAACTGTGTGACCGCTCCCTGGGATCCTAACCACAACTGTGTGTCCGCTCCCTGGGATCCTAACCACAACTGTGTGACCGCTCCCTGGGATCCTAACCACAACTGTGTGACCGCTCCCTGGGATCCTAACCACAACTGTGTGACCGCTCCCTGGGATCCTAACCACAACTGTGTGACCGCTCCCTGGGATCCTAACCACAACTGTGTGACCGCTCCCTGGGATCCTAACCACAACCGTGTGACCGCTCCCTGGGATCCTAACCACAACCGTGTGACCGTTCCCTGGGATCCTAACCACAACTGTGTGACCGCTCCCTGGGATCCTAACCACAACTGTGACCGCTCCCTGGGATCCTAACCACAACTGTGTGACCGCTCCCTGGGATCCTAACCACAACTGTGTGACCGCTCCCTGGGATCCTAACCACAACTGTGTGACCGCTCCCTGGGATCCTAACCACAACTGTGTGACCGCTCCCTGGGATCCTAACCACAACTGTGTGACTGCTCCCTGGGATCCTAACCACAACTGTGTGACTGCTCCCTGGGATCCTAACCACAACTGTGTGACTGCTCCCTGGGATCCTAACCACAACTGTGTGACCGCTCCCTGCGATCCTAACCACAACTGTGTGACCGCTCCCTGGGATCCTAACCACAACTGTGTGACCGCTCCCTGCGATCCTAACCACAACTGTGTGACCGCTCCCTGGGATCCTAACCACAACCGTGTGACCGCTCCCTGGGATCCTAACCACAACCGTGTGACCGTTCCCTGGGATCCTAACCACAACTGTGTGACCGCTCCCTGGGATCCTAACCACAACTGTGACCGCTCCCTGGGATCCTAACCACAACTGTGTGACCGCTCCCTGGGATCCTAACCACAACTGTGTGACCGCTCCCTGGGATCCTAACCACAACTGTGTGACCGCTCCCTGGGATCCTAACCACAACTGTGTGACCGCTCCCCTGGATCCTAACCACAACTGTGTGACTGCTCCCTGGGATCCTAACCACAACTGTGTGACTGCTCCCTGGGATCCTAACCACAACTGTGTGACTGCTCCCTGGGATCCTAACCACAACTGTGTGACCGCTCCCTGCGATCCTAACCACAACTGTGTGACCGCTCCCTGGGATCCTAACCACAACTGTGTGTCCGCTCCTTGGGATCCTAACCACAACTGTGTGACCGCTCCCTGGGATCCTAACCACAACTGTGTGTCCGCTCCCTGGGATAACTGTGTGACCGTTCCCTGGGATCCTAACCACAACTGTGTGACCGCTCCCTGGGATAACTGTGTGACCGCTCCCTGGGATCCTAACCACAACTGGGATGTCACAGGGATGTCACAGGGATGTCCGTCGCATGTCCTATTTCTTGTAAATAACAAAACATAATAACCCTAAATAAATAGTAATCATGACAGCAGAATTGTTTTTGGATCGAATAGGCCGTAACGTTATTAAAGGGTATAAAGAGGCCTCCAACCTCAAATCATCAACAAAAACTTTATTACCATTAACAATCCATATTGAAACAACACATCAAGCCCAATCCGCCCCCGATAGGCCAGATTGAGTTCCCAATGCCTCCGTCCACCCCAAACGTAGGGGCGACCTTAACCCTTATTAAACAACTACGACATCAAGAAATAGGGAGGGAGGGGGGGACGCTGGTGCAGAGTAAAATCCTCTTATCTGTCAGCTGCTCAGGCTGACTAAACCCTGCACTGCTTTCATTTATATCTTGGTCTCCTGCTTCCAAACAACTGATAAACCAATCCGCTGTTTGAATTTTCCCGCCACTCAGCTGTACCTCACGCTGCTGAATAGCTAATAACCAATCAGCTGTTTGAATTTTCCCGCCACTCAGCTGTATCTCACGCTGCTGAACAATTGATAACCAATCAGCTGTTCACAAATTCCTGAAAAATAGCACAACGAAAGGGGCACCAGGTACTCAACAAAAGGGCATAACCCAAAACAACATGAAAAACGAATCAATTTGCACAGAGTACCAAGAGTAGGTTAATTAATGATACACATAAACAAACAATGAATGAAAAATTGCAAGGTTGGTAGTAGAGGGTGTGGAGGGTGGGACAAGGACCACCAATCAATAAGCGAAATGAAAGGGTAGCGGGGTCTATACCTCGGCGGTTCAAGCCACCTACATAACCAGTAATGTAATAAGGAGTACCAGACAGCATATAGCAAACCCAAACAACTACCCTCACCAACCAGAATACAGTTAAAAACAACAACAAGGAGGCATAGCTTGACGCGTTTCGCCCGTCTGGGCTTAGTCTGAAGCTTCAGAATTAATTCTTTGTAAATTTACTAGACCCTATTACATTCTTCACGCAGTGTTCCAATTCAAAATAGATTTTAAAAAACGCCGGACTTGGAGCGAAATGATGGGGATTCCGTTAGTAAATACAATCCTGCACGTGACGGATGAGCCGCGCTCCCTTGGGATTGTATTTCCCGCTGAGTGCATCGTTGGGTTTTAGTTTTGGGGTGCAAGTGACTGATGAGCCGCGCTCCCTTAACCGGAGACGATTGTGGTTCTTAATTCTGATGAACGTTAATGCGCGCGCGTTTTTGCGTGTCTTTTTTACCAGCGTTATCTTTTGACAGATGAAAAAAATGCGCGAGGATTGTAATACCAGAGTTAATTTTCGTGCGTTAATGTTTAACGCTTCCCGCAAAAAATCACGCGTTGCGCGTGCATTTTTGCGTGAAGAATGTAATAGGGTCTATTAAATTTACAGTGTTTCAATTCAAAATAGATTTTAAAAAACGCCGGACTTGGAGCGTAATGATGGGGATTCCGTTAGTAAATACAATCCTGCACGTGACGGATGAGCCGCGCTTCCTTGGGATTGTATTTCCCGCTGAGTGCATGGTTAGGTTTTAGTTTTGGGGTGCAAGTGACGGATGAGCCGCGCTCCCTTGGGATTGTATTTCCTGCTGAGTGCATCGTTGGCTTCTTAGTTTTGGGGTGCAAGTGACAATGAGCCGCGCTCCCTTGGGATTGTATTTCCCGCTGAGTGCATGGTTAGGTTTTAGTTTTGGGGTGCACGTGACGGATGAGCCGCGCTCCCTTGGGATTGTATTTCCCGCTGAGTGCATCGTTGGGTTTTAGTTTTGGGGTGCATGTGACGGATGAGCTGCGCTCCCTTGGGATTGTATTTCCCGCTGAGTGCATCGTTGGTTTCTCAGTTTTGGGGTGCACGTGACGGATGATCCGCGCTCCCTTGGGATTGTATTTCCCGCTGAGTGCATCGTTGGTTTCTTAGTTTTGGGGTGCATGTGACGGATGAGCCGCGCTCCCTTGGGATTGTATTTCCCGCTGAGTGCATCGTTGGGTTTTAGTTTTGGGGTGCAAGTGACAATGAGCCGCGCTCCCTTGTGATTGTATTTCCCGCTGAGTGCATGGTTAGGTTTTAGTTTTGGGGTGCACGTGACTGATGAGCCGCGCTTCCTTGGGATTGTATTTCCCGCTGAGTGCATCGTTGGTTTCTTAGGCTGGGGTCAGACGAGCGTAGTGTTCACGTCCGTGATTGCGCCTAAAAGTACGTCCGTGATAGCATGACAGCCCATCGGAGCCCGACACACGAAGTACGTCCGCACTAAACTGCGGACGCGCAACGGCCCACGGACGCAAGGCAGGCAAGAACGTACAACCCTAGAACGGCCGCACAAAGTGGCGCTGCGTCCGCAACGTCCGCATAGCTTTGTGTGTGAGTGATGGAACGTGGTCAGACGGACTGCATTTATACGTCCAGCATTTTTCACGGACAAAATGGTTTTGCTTTTTATTTTATTTTCTCTCCTACATCCGTCAAAATATACGTCAGTGAATAAAACGGACTGTGTGACCACTACTGTGTCTTCCGTACTGACGTACGTCCGTGTGCACGGACGTACAGTCCGTAGAAATCACGCTCGTCTGACCCTAGCCTTAGTTTTGGGGTGCACGTGACGGATGAGCCGCGCTTCCTTGGGATTGTTTTCCCGCTGAGTGCATCGTTGGTTTCTTAGTTTTGGGGTGCACGTGACGGATGAGCCGCGCTTCCTTGGGATTGTATTTCCGCTGAGTGCATCGTTGGTTTCTTAGTTTTGGGGTGCACGTGACGGATGAGCCGCGCTCCCTTGGGATTGTATTTCCCGCTGAGTGCATCGTTGGGTTTTAGTTTTGGGGTGCAAGTGACAATGAGCCGCGCTCCCTTGTGATTGTATTTCCCGCTGAGTGCATGGTTAGGTTTTAGTTTTGGGGTGCAAGTGACTGATGAGCCGCGCTTCCTTGGGATTGTATTTCCCGCTGAGTGCATCGTTGGTTTCTTAGGCTGGGGTCAGACGAGCGTAGTGTTCACGTCCGTGATTGCGCCTAAAAGTACGTCCGTGATAGCATGACAGCCCATCGGAGCCCGACACACGAAGTACGTCCGCACTAAACTGCGGACGCGCAACGGCCCACGGACGCAAGGCAGGCAAGAACGTACAACCCTAGAACGGCCGCACAAAGTGCGCTGCGTCCGCAACGTCCGCATAGCTTTGTGTGTGAGTGATGGAACGTGGTCAGACGGACTGCATTTATACGTCCAGCATTTTTCACGGACAAAATGGTTTTGCTTTTTATTTTATTTTCTCTCCTACATCCGTCAAAATATACGTCAGTGAATAAAACGGACTGTGTGACCACTACTGTGTCTTCCGTACTGACGTACGTCCGTGTGCACGGACGTACAGTCCGTAGAAATCACGCTCGTCTGACCCTAGCCTTAGTTTTGGGGTGCACGTGACGGATGAGCCGCGCTTCCTTGGGATTGTATTTCCCGCTGAGTGCATCGTTGGTTTCTTAGTTTTGGGGTGCACGTGACGGATGAGCCGCGCTTCCTTGGGATTGTATTTCCCGCTGAGTGCATCGTTGGTTTCTTAGTTTTGGGGTGCACGTGACGGATGAGCCGCGCTTCCTTGGGATTGTATTTCCCGCTGAGTGCATCGTTGGTTTCTTAGTTTTGGGGTGCGCGTGACGGATGAGCCGCGCTTCCTTGGGATTGTATTTCCTGCTGAGTGCATCATTAGGGTTTTAGTTTTGGGGTGCACATCCGTTATTAAAGGGACATACTGTTACAATCTAAACGCTATTGGAGTATATTATTATTTATATGAATCGGCTCCTTCGTTGCATTATAAGTTGGGGTAAGCTTCAGGGACCCCACAATGTGTTGCTCGCCAGCCTCTCACTTGGTTCTCCATGTCGGTTCTAGGTGTTGCGGCTGCTGTACCTTGCGATGTGACGGCCGCCGTGCCTCGCGATGTGACGGTCGCCGTGCCTCGCGATGTGACGGTCGCCGTGCCTCGCGATGTGACGGCCGCCGTGCCTCGCGATGTGACGGCCGCCGTGCCTCGCGATGTGACGGCCGCCGTGCCTCGCGATGTGACGGCCGCCGTGCCTCGCGATGTGACGGCCGCCGTGCCTCGCGATGTGACGGCCGCCGTGCCTCGCGATGTGACGGCCGCCGTGCCTCGCGATGTGACGGCCGCCGTGCCTCGCGATGTGACGGCCGCCGTGCCTCGCGATGTGACGGCCGCCGTGCCTCGCGATGTGACGGCCGCCGTGCCTCGCGATGTGACGGCCGCCGTGCCTCGCGATGTGACGGCCGCCGTGCCTCGCGATGTGACGGCCGCCGTGCCTGGCGATGTGACGGCCGCGACGTGGCTTCATTACGGTAAATGGGTGGCAGAGCCCCGGCCGTCTGCAGGTTGTTTGTTGGCTTTCCTTACAGCTCGGGTTCGCGCCGCAGTCCGGCACCCACTGTCAGTTTAATTGACATTAATTGGTGCTCTCGTTAGCGAGGACGTGGGACCCCCGACGCGCTCCCAGCTCTGCTCGCTTTGAAAGGTTCCGCCTGAGCGCGCCCGGTGCTTGTTAGGTGAGGGTCTCCCTCCCATCCACTCACTACAAGCATTTAATTGAAGGTTCTGTGTAAATTGGAAGACGATGTGAAGCTCGTGGCCCTCAGAAGGTTCGGCGTTCCACAAGTCTCAGAAGCGGCAGAGGAGAAACTTCTGTAATTGAATACGTTGCTTGTGGAGGTAAAGCGTAAGACGCGCCGTCAGATCATCTCCTTCCTTTAGGTCAGACGAGCCGCTGGATCCTCATTTCTCGCTGATTAGAGCGCTAAACGAGTGCGCCGCACCCAAACGAGAACACCCATCCACAACATAACTCTTCCTGGAGGATAATGAAGTGGTTCTTGTTCTGCTTTGCCCGTTACGTGGGAGGCTTTTCACATTATGACTCAAACTCCATATTATGTGTGACCGGGAGTCACTACGTCTCTATCAACCAAGTGTGAATTCTCTGATTCGTCCTCTAATCCCTTGCTCATTGACCAGCTCACATACTGGCATCGCAGGACCCACAGTCAGGGGCACCCCAAGCCTCGTGGGGTCTCTGCAAGCTGTAACGAGAGGAGGTGTTTGTGTATTTCATTCCTCATCCCGCGCCGTGCTGCCATCCTGGACCACCAGGGAATCCCACCCGCCCCCATTGACCACTTTGAGTCTTCCAAGACCATTTATCATTACTTTGTGGTGGATACTACATCTGTTGGTTGAGGTAAAACATGTGGTTATTGCTTCCCCCTCCCAAGATTCAATTCCCCTGCTATATTTATCATTACTATTGGGTCCTTGGACACCTTGCGCTACTCATGTGTCCAAAGCGGGTGTGGAGAGTGAAGTCGATGGGAGAAAAGTTGCGATGAGCATTTCCCTGCAGCGTTCCATGGCGACTCGAGCAGGACCTGAAGAGCAAAGTACTAACATGGAAAAACAAAATCCCTCTGAGAAGACGTGGAACCTCCACATTAAAATGCGGTCACCTCTATGGTCTGACTGTCACCTCTATGGTAAGATACAGCAATGTCTGTACAGTACACTGTGGTCACCTCTACGGTACGGTCACATGTACTATACATTGCGGTCACCTCTGTTACCACTCGGGCACCTCGTCCATGAGTAACTCCTTGGTTAAGTGAAAGTCATACGAAGTTCTCTGTAAAATGATTTATGGATAAAATCTAAAAGCTGACGGCTCCGTTCTAATGGTGAATATCAGTATTTATCACTCGGCTAATATTGTGGTTTTAACTCGTCACAGACGGGGGGAATTTCCAGCAGACACACATTGTTACCGTTTGGTGTCTCTTGTAAAGGGTTAATGTAATACAGTTTGTACAAACACTTTACATCCTCGTGGGGAATACCATGACATGTGTTCTCAGGCTGGATGTTTCTTGGTGTCCTCGCCATTGTTCTTAACCTCTGCTACGTTAGCATTGGCCGCGTGTCCATCCACAAGATCCGAGACGTTGTTACCTTCCTCACAGACGCTCACTTGTCCAGATTAAAGGGACGCACACCTTAAACTGTAGCTACATTACATGTGCATTACAAACAAAACGTACAAAGTAATTGCATGTAAATAAGAAAAATTTATATGTGTATTTTTTTTTATCTCCCTATTATTTTGTTGTAAATGTTGACTCATAGGAAAAACACAAGTTAATCTACAGTATTTAACAGTTAATGCGGTGGAGGAGGGAATGTTTAGGTAAGGCAGCAGGCGGTGTATTGTGTTCTCCAGGCCACCTGAGTTAAAACAGGGAGCTTAAAAGGGAAGTGCTCATGCCACTGTACAGAGCACTGGTGAGACCTCACTTGGAGTACTGTGCGCAGTACTGGAGACCGTATCTCCAGAAGGATATAGACATCTTAGAGAGAGTTCAGAGAAGGGCTACTAAAATGGTGTACGGCTTGAAGGAGAAAAGTTACCAGGAAAGGCTTAATGATCTTAACATGTACAGCTTGGAAAAAAGACGAGACAGAGGAGATATGATAGAAACATTTAAATACGTAAAGGGAATCCACAAGGTAGAGGAAGGGAGTATATTTAAAAGGAAACAAAATAGCAAAACAAGAGGACATAGTCTTAGATTAGAGGGGTACTTGAAAAAAGTTTGAAAAAAAGCAGGAGTAAGGGTGTCCGTTAGCACCCTCTAAAATGTAGAATAATAATGCAGCTGCAGCTGAGTATTGACTCCCTCTCACAGCATCCAACTGAGACGGTAAATAATTCACAGGAAGAAAAAGTAATACAATACCAGCGCTGCTTGAATAGGGTCCACTAGTGACACCCAATTTAATTCCAGTGAGGACATGAAAATACACAGACGTTTTGGGGTTGCAGCCCCTTCCTCACTACGCACTGAGGGCACTACGCACTGAGGAAGGGGCTGCGACCCCGAAACGTCTGTGTATTTTCCTGTCCTCACTGGAATTAAATTGGGTGTCACTAGTGGACCCTATTCAAGCAGTGCTGGTATTGTATTACTTTTTCTTCCTGTAGATTAGAGGGGCAAAGGTTTAAAAGTAACATCAGAAAGCATTATTTTACTGAGAGGGTGGTGAATACATGGAACAGTCTTCCAGTAGAAGTGGTAGAGGCCAAAACAGTAATTGAATTTAAGCAAGCATGGGATAGGCATAAGGCTATCCTAAACAAAAGATAAATCCAGGTAAAGTATCCATGTAATTGGGCAGACTAGATGGGTCGAAAGGTTCTTATCTGCCGACATTTTTCTATGTTTCTATGTTAAAAGACTTCTAATCTACCCCCCTGGTGATGTCCTTCGAATACATCCCACACAAGTCAGTCAGTGACTGACCCATTCACTCCATTCTATTCAACCAAAGCCACACAGGGAGGAGCAAGTGATCGAAAGACACAACACAAAATATCACACAATGGATGCACCCAGTGACACATATAAAGGGAAATATCACACAATGGATGCGCCCAGTGACACACATAGAGGAAAATATCACACAATGGATGCGCCCAGTGACACATATAGAGGAAAATATCACACAATGGATGCGCCCAGTGACACATATAGAGGAAAATATCACACAATGGATGCGCCCAGTGACACATATAAAGGGAAATATCACACAATGGATGCACCCAGTGACACCTATAAAGGGAAATATCACACAATGGATGCATCCAGTGACACATATAGAGGAAAATATCACACAATGGATGCGCCCAGTGACACACATAGAGGAAAATATTTACTAAACATTCAACAACCACATTCTGTGGTGGTACTGGCGCTTCAGATGGTTAAGGATTGGTGAACATACCGCGATAATCCGTCCTCCTGTGGACTCGTGAATATTCATGGTGATGGGGGACAGAAGCCGGCAGAGATGCAGCTTGTGCAGAACAAATTCCCCATCACTTTGCTCCCCACTGGCCTCTCGCCTGTCCGGTTCACAGGGAGAGAAAGCGGAACGCGTGGGCAAACATTCAAAATGCTCTTTTCTTTCTGTTAACAAAGATGGAACAGAGTGACTTTCCACCAGCGCGTGACTGCGTCCGCCACAATAGACGTCAGAAATGGCTATTTGTGTTTTGTTTGTTTCTTTGTGGCTGAACACGCAATAAATACAGGTAACGGGCAATAAATACAGGTAACGGGCAATAAATACAAGTAATTGGCAATAAATACAGGTAACGGGCAATAAATACAGGTAACGGGCAATAAATACAAGTAATTGGCAATAAATACAGGTAACGGGCAATAAATACAGGTAACGGGCAATAAATACAAGTAATTGGCAATAAATACAGGTAACGGGCAATAAATACAAGTAATTGGCAATAAATACAGGTAACGGGCAATAAAGACAGGTAATGGACAATGAATACAGGTAACGTTCAATAAATACAGGTAACGGGCAATAAATACAGGTAATGGTAACAGGTAATGAATACTGGTAACAGGCAGTAAATACAGGTAACGGCAATGAATACAGGTAACAGCAATAAAGACAGGTAATGGGCAATAAATACAGGTAACCGGTAATGGTAACAGGTAATGAATACAGGTAACGGGCAGTAAATAGAGGTGACGGGCAATGAATGCAGGTAACGGGCAATGAATACAGGTAACGGTAACGGGTAATGAATACAGGTGACGGGCAGTAAATAGAGGTGACGGGCAGTGAATACAGGTAACGGTAACGGGCAGTGTATACAGGTAACGGGCAGTGTATACAGGTAACGGGTAATGAATACAGGTAACGGGTAATGAATACCGGTAACGGGCAGTAAATACAGGTAACGGGCAGTAAATACAGGTAACGGGCAGTAAATACAGGTAACGGGCAGTAAATACAGGTAACGGGCAGTAAATAGAGGTAACGGGCAGTAAATAGAGGTAACGGGCAGTAAATAGAGGTAACGGGCAGTAAATAGAGTTGACGGGCAGTGAATACAGGTAACGGGCAGTAAATAGAGTTGACGGGCAGTGAATACAGGTAACGGGTAGTGAATACAGGTAACGGGTAGTAAATAGAGGTAACGGGCAATAAATAGAGGTGACGGGCAGTGAATACAGGTAACGGGCAGTAAATAGAGTTGACGGGCAGTGAATACAGGTAACGGGTAGTAAATAGAGGTAACGGGCAATAAATAGAGGTGACGGGCAGTAAATACAGGTAACGGGTAATGAATACAGGTGACGGGCAGTGAATACAGGTAACGGGCAGTAAATAGAGGTGACGGGTAATAAATGCAGGCCACGGGCAGTAAATGCAGGCCATGGGCAGTAACGGCAGGTGACGGGTAATAAAGGCAGGTAACTTGCGCTGTAAAGGCAGGTGTGACAGACCGCCTGGCACACTGACCGTGTGCCTCAGTCAAACACTAGCTTTCTCCAAGCTGGACCCTGAAATTCAGCTTTAGCAGCCCTCCAAACCTCTCTACAATCACCAAGCACGACCAGTGTTGTAGAGCAGCAAAACAAAGACCTTTTATTTGAAATACACACAGCTAAAACACAGTTGAGAGACAACCCCCCCCCCTTCCAGCATACATTACAGTTTAGATCAGATAATTTCAGTACAGAACAATGGAATAGACATTCAACACATGCAAATTTATCTTAAATTGTCTGCTAGGTCCTAAGAGGAGGAGGGGGGGGGGGTTGAGGGAAGCAGGGAAAACAAAGGAATCTTCTTACAGCAAGTGAAAGTGTACACTATACAGACAGAGGACAGCTAATACAGAGATGTACACTATACAGAAAACCTGTCAACAAAAATCCTGGATTCCCTGGACAATCCAGTTGGCAAAACCCAGGTAGCACCTTGGCCCATAGTCAGTAGGAAGGAGGCTGCCCACAGGCTCCTCCAACTGCCCTAGAGACAGCCGAGTCTGTCACAGCAGGTAATGGGCGTCAAAGGCAGGTAACGCGTCCCGCGCTGCACTCGCTGCTATAGAGCGTTACATTTCTGAATATAATGTTTTTTAATGCACACAGAGCAGGGAGACATTGAGTGGCGTTGGCGCAGGTCATGTGATGCGCCTGTAGTCTTGTTTAGCCGATCTTCTTAAATGCCCCGCATCGGGATCCGGTGAATAAAGGCGCTCTGTTTACACGTCTCAATTAGACGCCTGTGTTTAAGAGAGACCTTTCATATCGCTTTGTCACTGGTTTTATCCGGATAATTCCGCTGGTAAGCGTCTATCTGTGCATTACAATCCACGTTACTCAGATAGGAGTTTGATTTATTTTCGCATTTATTATGCCGCCTTAAAGCAGGCGATTAAAGTCTGACCTTACATCGTGCCGCTTGCATTATTTCCACGTTTTCCCGTGTGTTTGTGTCGTTATTCTACGAGAACTTAATGCAGCAATATTTACAGTTTACTTTACATCTTCCCTATTTCCTCTGCATCGCGCAACGCGGCTCTGCGGAACTTACCCGTCACTGCTTTATACGGACAGCAAATTCTTCAAACCTTAACCCCTTCACAATCAGAAGTATAAATGCACGGCCTATCTCCTGCTGATGAGGGCACAATGAGCCTGAAACAGCTATACAGGAGTGACTGTGACTCGTTGCTTAGCCTGACCTTTGCTAAAAAAAAGCCGTCTAGTATGACACGGCACTGGCAAGGAGGAGGGTTCTGTGTTAAAACAGACCCAGGATGCAAAAAAATAGGAATTGGAGACTTCATTTGCATATCCTACCCATAGTTTCTTGCTGCATATGGGGAATGTGGCACATGAGCTCTGTGAAGTAGTTTCTCTGAATTGCTGGGATGTGTAAATGACTTCTACAATTATAAACGTTATTAGTTGCTGTGTGGAGGCTTTGAATCTCACTTTTTGCTTCCACCACAACCTAAATGATTGTGTGTGTGTATATATGTATTATGTTTGTATACATTTATTTGCATTTTTATAAAGTATTTTCCCATCTTTGTATATACTGCTGTCTGGGTCGGTGTTTTTTTTTTTTTTTTGGCACACAGAGGTGGTGGTTGCAGGTAGAGGCTCTCCAGCAGTAAGGCTGGTGCTAATGTCCTTTTTCTGTGTTTATTTACCCTTCGATCCCTCGTGTCTCCTCGCAGGTTGCTGTTGTGGGATTGTGACGATCGCAGTTACAGTTACTACATTGAGGTCTCCACCAATCAGCAGCAGTGGGTAATGGTGGCCGATCGGACGAAGGTTCCTTGCAGGTGAGTGAGCAGCATCCAATCGGTATGACACGGAGAGATTTCCAGGGTACACGGGCCCATTCCTCCTTATAACTGAGGGCACGTTTAGAAGATACATACTGCAGGGCTTCTCAGGAATGGCTGAAGTCAAATGTTACTTCACGTCAAGCTCAGATCAAAATATCTGTCGGTAAAGTAGTGGCTGGACTGGCTTCCAGCTGGTGATGGGCTGCCCGTATCCCGCGTGAAAACAATCCCAGGAAGGGAGCCGCAAGGCTTTTCATGTCTTCCGATCTGCGAGTGATCTGGGGCGCTTTGCTGTTATTAGACGGAGTCTGACGCAAATTGCGTCAGGTAAAGGTTAGGTCGGCGTGATGGATGTCATCTGATGTCACCGCGCGGGGAAGGAATGTTCTCTTGTCAGACTCCGGAGCGCCGGGAACGTGTTATTCTGCTCTTTGCGCTGATGTAGTGAAACCTGTGTCTGTATTAATAATTCACACGCAGGCAGCCCGCTCCTCACCTCTCCTCCTCGCTGTCCATCTCTGCGAAACGCGCAGGATACAATCCGCCGGCTGTTTGTTATCGGCTTTTGATAAGCTCTCTGCGGTCCTCCGTCACCGGGGCCAATTAATGCCACCGGCCAGTGTAATTGTCATCCCTGGAAATGCCGGACGTAGATTTATTCCCTGCGAAAAAATGTCATTAATGAAAGTCTGCGCCTCACGCATTTCTTTGTTTTAATCCCCACTTAAAGGGCAGGCGCGTCAGATAAGTTTTGCTGCTGCTGACGAGTGACGTTGCTTTTGGGGTGGCTTGTCCGAGGTGAATAGACTTGGACGTTTCGGGTTGATCAGCGGTAATTAATAGACCAGTGAGATAACCGCAATGAGCAGAGAGTCCGATCTCCGTGTGGGTGTCGTGCTTCAAAATATTTTATTCTGTAATTTACATCTCACTCAGAGCTGTCATCGCGTCTGCCGCAGGAAGTGGGAGGTGCGCCGTCCCGGCCGCAGGAAGTGGGAGGTGCGCCGTCCCGGCCGCAGGAAGTGGGAGGTGCGCCGTCCGGCCGCAGGAAGTGGGAGGTGCGCCGTCCCGGCCGCAGGAAGTGGGAGGTGCGCCGTCCCAGCCGCAGAAAGCGTGAGCCGCGCTGTGCCCGACGCAGAAAGCGTGAGCCGCGCTGTGCCCGACGCAGGAAGTGGGAGGTGCGCCGTCCCAGCCGCAGGAAGCGTGCACCATCTCAGCCGCAGGTAGCACGAGCTGCGCCATCCCAACTGCGGGAATCGTGAGCCGTGCCATCCCAGCTGTAGGAATCGGGAGCCGCGGGCGCATTGTGAGCCTGGTGTGTTGGGTACACGGTATATGGAGACGTGGAGCTTTGCGGGTGCGTTGTGAGCCTTGTCTACTGGGTGCATGGTATATGGAGACAGCACACTTTGAGGGCGCATTGTGAGCTTCATGTGTTGGGTATACGGAATATAAAGACGCAGCGCTTGCTGGGAGAGTTGTGAGACTCCTCTGTTGGGTACACGGTATATGAAGACGTGGAGTTTTGCGGGCGCATTGTAAGCCTTGTGTGTTGGGTACACAGTATATGGGGACACGGAGCTTTGCGGGTGCATTGTGTGCCTTGTCTGTTGGGTACATGGTATATGGAGACATGGAGCTCTGCGGGCACATTGTGAGCCTTTTTGTGTTGGGTACATGGCATATGGAGACATGGCTCTGAGGGTGCGTTGTGAGCTTTGTTTTTTGGGTACATGGTTTATGGAGATCTGGCGCTCTGCGGGTGCGTTGTGAGCCTTGTGTATTGGGTACATGGTATATGAAGACGTGGCGCTCTGTGGGTACGTTGTGAGCCTCACGTTGTTAAATAAACAAATAAATAAAATCAATATTCCAATTCATATTTACCAAACAAGCATCCCAAAAAGACTTCTGTATTTTTCCATAAAAGCAAGGAAGACGCAATGCAGCGCAAACGTTAGCTAACAGGAGAGCAATAACACACACACAAAATGCAGAGTAAAAACTGCTCTCATCATTCTTCTGTTTATCAGGCTCTAATATAGAACACAAGGGTGTGGTACAACAGCCAATCATGAAACCGATCACGTCAGAGCTAAAATGCCACGGATACGTTTTGCACGTCCGAGCTAGTTCAACCCACCAACCATATATCATATATACATTGACGGCACAAATAGATGTTTATTTTCTTTTTCTGCCCAGCAACAAGGGTGAGGTACTTCCTTCTGCTACAGGATGTATCTGGTTTCAATTAACATTCCTTTCAACAGGATATGGCTCCGAAGGATTTTAAACTAAGCTAAAGGGTTGCATATTAACTTAGGGAAGCTAAGCCTTGTGTGTTGGGTACATGGTATTTGGAGACGCGGCGCTCTGCGGGCGCACAGTGAGCCTCGTGCATGGGGTTCCCCGTTATTTACATTAAGTTACTTGGATTAATGGAATTTGGTTTTTAATATAAATCGCCTTTTAGACTCCTTCCAGACCGTCTCCCATTGTTTAATTAGCTATGCCTCCATCTGGTGAGTTTGGAGCTTTTTACCTGTATTTTAGCATTTTCATGGATTTCACTCACTGAGCAGAAGTTTACTTTATTAAGGTTTATTGTTGTGGTTTAAAGTTCATGTTTATTGATCCAGTCTGGTAAAAGAAGTGTTTTAGCAGCGGAAACTGGTTTCTTTTTTTCTGTCCAAGTTATTGCTTTGTAATTAATCACCTCCAGCATACTGCGGACTCCGCTCTGTGTTTCCGGCGTGATGTCATCACAAATCATTTTTATTCCTCTCAAATTTTGACTGATTTTGTCTGTGTCGATCCTTGGCTTTGCCGGTGCTCTCAGAGGACCACACTCCGCGGCGTCTCTGCCAGGAAGCCGCGTTTATGGGATGAGGTCTGTTTGTGTGTTGCATGAGATGCCAGCTCAGTGGAACGCCGACGCGTTTTGCATTTTCCTCGCTTGCAGTTGTCCTGATCTGCAAGCGATATCTTCTATTTTCATTTTCTCCTCCAGCAAACAGAGGTTGTGGGGGTTTCCAAGCACTGTCTGCAAACTGGGGTCACCGCGCCATGGCCTGCCAACGCGTTTCATGTAATCAGAGGTTGCATGCGAATCGCCAAGTTCACATGTGCAAGCCGAGCCCCGGCCGGGGAGTGGAGACGCACGCATAATGTAACCCTTGAAGATAAAGACGTCTTAATTAACTTTTGTAGGATTATAAGTGACATTATTTTAATATCGTGCGGCGCGTTTCACCCAGGGAGCGGCGCGCCGTCGTGCGTTGCTGATTTTAATAAAGCTAATGTCACTTGATGCGTTGTCGGCGTTCTGGGAGACCTCCACTCCCATAAATTAGTCGCGCGACCTTTGTTTCCGTTCCCAAGGAGGCCGGTGCTTTATCGTGCGCTCAGAGCTGTCAGCACGGCAGAGTGGGGAGGGTCACCGCGATGTCATAATGTGCGCGCAGACTTCATTAAACCTCTGCCGGAGTCACAATCCTCCCTCCCGGTGATAAATTCCCATCGCAAAGCAGGCCTTTTATGTTTGCAATAAATTGCGTCTCTTAAATCGAGGCGTGCGGCGTGTTATTCCGCGATCCTGTCACCTGATAGATCGAGCGACACGGCAGCGAAAAACAATCCGGCTGAATAAATCTCTGTGAAACGCCTGCCAAGACCGCAATGCCAGCGCGGCTGCCGGACCCGAATGTTCAGAGTGTGGCAACAATTCATTGATCGCTGACACAGACCGGCTGAGAAGAGTACGGTCACGTCTGTCCTACGACAAGCGACCCCTGCCCTCTATCCTGCAATGTTTCCCCAACACGTTCTGTCCTGCGAGGTTCTTCCCGTGCCCTCCGTCCTGCGAGGTTCTCCCCGCGCCCTCCGTCCTGCGAGGTTCTCCCCGCGCCCTCTGTCCTGCGAGGTTCTCCCCACGCCCTCTGTCCTGCGAGGTTCTCCCCGCGCCCTCTGTCCTGCGAGGTTCTCCCCGCGCCCCCTGTCCTGCGAGGTTCTCCCCGCGCCCCCTGTCCTGCGAGGTTCTCCCCGCGCCCCCTGTCCTGCGAGGTTCTCCCCGCGCCCCCTGTCCTGCGAGGTTCTCCCCGCGCCCCCTGTCCTGCGAGGTTCTCCCCGCGCCCCCTGTCCTGCGAGGTTCTCTCTATGCCCCTTGTCCTGCGACGTGCTCCCCGTCCTCACTCTGTCCTGTGGTGTACCACTCTTTTCTACTAAATGGCCAATCCCACCTTCTTCCCGTCCTGATGTCACAGGAATGTAGACTACAGGGCGATGTCATTCAGAGTGTAGATATCACTTTGGTAGATTTTGTTTGAACAGACGAAGCTCCTGATTGTCATAATTTCCTGAAAGTTCTTGAGAGAGACCTAACACGTCTGAGAGGAGCAGAGGATGGGCTTCAGCCTAGCAGAGCTGGACCTTTGTCTCTCCTGCCAGTTTTGGTGGATCGTGACCCGACATTTCCTGTGTGCATTCCCTGTTTGTAGGCTGGCTCTGCCTGTGCGGACTTTTGCATTTCTTCCCGCAGGATGACTGTGTCCCTTTGTGTCTCCTCAGGTCCTGGCAAACAATCACCTTTGACCGGCAGCCGACATGTTTCATTCGGATAGTGGGAACTCACAACACGGCAAACGAGGTAAGACTTTGCAAAGTCACAGAAAGACACTGCACAGCTTCAGTTTATCAGGAAGGAGGGCACCGTATCGAGGGTGGGTATCCCCGTGCAGAATGACTCCCTCTCTCACTGTCAGTATCCCGAAGGATCCCGCCCAGTCAATAGCCGGAGCTTCTTGTAGGATGAACACAGACTCTCAACTTAGAGTTTACAATGGGACAACACACATAGGGAATGGGCAGAACAAGGTAAACCACGCTCCGGTATTAACATACTGAATAGCCTCTCTGAATCTGTGGTAGTATTGGGGTAACCCTCTGGATCTCTGGCTGTATTGGAGTGATTCTCTGCTCTGGCGGTATTGGGGTGACTCTGGTACGGTGGCAGTATTTGGGTGACCCTCTGGTTCTCTGGCAGTATTGGGGTGACCCTCTGAATCTGAGCTAGTATTGGGGTAACCCTCTGGATCTCTGGCTGTATGGGGGTGATTCTCTGATGTTCTGGCAGTATTGGGGTGACTCTGAATCTGTGGCAGTATTGGGGTGTGTCTCTGAATCTGTGTTAGTATTGGGGTGTCTCTCTGAATCTGTGGCAGTGTTTCGGTGCTATAGACAGACGTTGGCTCCCTCTGATTTTCTCACAGTATTGAGGGGACCCTCTGGTTCTGTGACAGTATTGGGGTGAGCCTTTGATTCTGTTGCAATATTGGGGTGTTGTAGAGAAGCATTGGCTCCCCTAGTATTCCGGAACACCCCCCTCCCTTGTGCCACAGCTGGTGGTCTCAGTCGTTCCCCGCTCAGCCCGTGCAGTCGGTGCCGGCTGGTAAATATATTGCAGGCATTGATTGGGCATAGATCAGTTGGTTACTGTGTGAGGAACATATCAGCGTCTCATTAGGCCCTTGTTTGTCAGATAATGGGCTGCGCCATCGACCGCCTCCATCGGAACATTAATAAACGTAAGACGCGTGATACAATCACAGCCGCAACTCCGACAAAATTGAAAATGATTAGTTACAAAGTGTTCTCTGCGTCGTCTCATTTTCTTCACAGGCTGGGAGACGGGATCTCCGTTACCCCTCCCCCACTGCGTCCCCTCCCCCGCTGCCCCTCCTCTCCCATACGGGCTAATAAATTATCTGCAAAATGCACAATATTTACTGTATGAAGTGAAGCCAGGAGTTAGAGTATCCACCCAGCCTGGCAGCACCGCGCTGGACCCATATACCAATTCTGAAGACTGGCCTAGGATCCGGGGACTGGCTGTGTCCCACATGCCCAACCTCCCTGAACACCTGCAAACATTCATCTACCAGCTGCGATTCACTCAAGGGAGGGGATTTCCTGCTTCAGGAGGGCTGTGCTCTGTAACCCCCATCATTCTCAGCTCAGCAATCAAGTCCCTTCTATGTCCACAAGCAGATCCCTCCCGCAGGTCCGTCCCTCAGATCCCTCCCGCAGGTCCGTCCCTCAGATCCCTCCCGCAGGTCCGTCCCTCAGATCCCTCCCGCAGGTCCGTCCCTCAGATCCCTCCCGCAGGTCCGTCCCTCAGATCCCTCCCGCAGGTCCGTCCCTCAGATCCCTCCCGCAGGTCCGTCCTCAGATCCCTCCCGCAGGTCCGTCCCTCAGATCCCTCCCGCAGGTCCGTCCCTCAGATCCCTCCCGCAGGTCCGTCCCTCAGATCCCTCCCGCAGGTCCGTCCCTCAGATCCCTCCCGCAGGTCCGTCCCTCAGATCCCTCCCGCAGGTCCGTCCCTCAGATCCCTCCGCAGGTCCGTCCCTCAGATCCCTCCCGCAGGTCCGTCCCTCAGATCCCTCCCGCAGGTCCGTCCCTCAGATCCCTCCCGCAGGTCCGTCCCTCAGATCCCTCCCGCAGGTCCGTCCCTCAGATCCCTCCGCAGGTCCGTCCCTCAGATCCCTCCCGCAGGTCCGTCCCTCAGATCCCTCCCGCAGGTCCGTCCCTCAGATCCCTCCCGCAGGTCCGTCCCTCAGATCCCTCCCGCAGGTCCGTCCCTCAGATCCCTCCCGCAGGTCCGTCCCTCAGATCCCTCCCGCAGGTCCGTCCCTCAGATCCCTCCCGCAGGTCCCTTCATAGTTTAGCCCCCCCCCCCAGTTAGCGCTCGTGATATTAGAGGATTATGGACTCAACAAACGTCGGTTTTATCGAGTCACTGAATCTCCGTGTCGCCGCAGGGTCGGGAGCAGTGGCTCCGCTGACACATTAACGCTCCGTCCTCGCCCGCCGCGCAATAAGGCAGCATTTTATTGAGGAGTTCATTTCACCGGTGCTTTTATATCGACGTTAAACATATCTCTGCTAAAGTGAGGTTCATCAAGGTCGTCCTCGTAAAAGCCGGCCATGAAAGTGTGATCGCTCTCCTGCCCCGATCGCTGAAACCTGCGCATTCACAGCCACTTTTAATCCGCGCCGGCCGCGTCCTCCAACGCAGGGTATATATATATATCTATCAATGAGCTTAGTAATGTGTCTCTGTGTATCACCATTTAACCCCTTAATGACACGGGGGTTTACATTTGGCGACGCATGAATGACGCAAACGATATATTTGTTTTGCCGTCTTCTTTTCTGAGCAGTTTCTTTCGGCGCGCCCACACCTTATATATCACTTTAATAACAAACACAGCTTCCTCGAAGAACCGTAAATCCACGCGAAACCCATTATTATGCGTCAAAAAATGTGATTTTATTTTTCACATGTAACTGACCTGAAACCTCAGTGAAGGAAGAAGAAAATATTTTTTTTAACCCTATAGGGTAAAATAAATATTATTTTTCCTTTTTTAAATAAAAAAAAAAAGTTTTTAAATATAGAAATTCTTTATAGAAAATCCATTAGCGCAGGGGTCAGCAAGCCGGCCCTCCAGATGTTTTGGAACTGCATCTCCCATGATGCACAGTCACTCATTAGGTTTGCTCTGCCTCATAGGACGTGTAGTTCTAAAACTGGGATCTCAAATCCCCCCCCCCCCTGATATTTCTGAACCCAAACTCCCATGATCCCCTGACATTTAATTACATTGAAAGAATTCTGGGAATTGTGGGCATCAAAAACTAGGGGGCTGAAATTTGAGACCCTTTTCGAAGTAATTTCTAGGGCCAAGTGCCAACCCCTATGGTAAAATAATAAAAAAGTGTGACCCAGGGGACGCCTTCTATACGCTGTGTGACCCAGGGGACGCCTTCTATACGCTGTGTGACCCAGGGGACGCCTTCTATACGCTGTGTGACCCGGGGGACGCCTTCTATACACTGTGTGACCCAGGGGATGCCTTCTATACGCTGTGTGACCCAGGGGACGCCTTCTATATGCTGTGTGACCCAGGGGACGCCTTCTATACGCTGTGTGACCCAGGGGACGCCTTCTATACGCTGTGTGACCCGGGGGACGCCTTCTATACACTGTGTGACCCAGGGGATGCCTTCTATACGCTGTGTGACCCAGGGGACGCCTTCTATACACTGTGTGACCCAGGGGACGCCTTCTATACGCTGTGTGACCCAGGGGACGCCTTCTATACACTGTGTGACCCAGGGGATGCCTTCTATACGCTGTGTGACCCAGGGGACGCCTTCTATACGCTGTGTGACCCAGGGACGCCTTCTATACGCTGTGTGACCCAGGGGACGCCTTCTATACGCTGTGTGACCCAGGGGACGCCTTCTATACCCTGTGTGACCCAGGGGACGCCTTCTATACGCTGTGTGACCCAGGGGACGCCTTCTATACGCTGTGTGACCCAGGGGACGCCTTCTATACGCTGTGTGACCCGGGGGACGCCTTCTATACGCTGTGTGACCCAGGAGATGCCTTCTATACGCTGTGTGACCCAGGGGACGCCTTCTATACGCTGTGTGACCCAGGGGACGCCTTCTATACGCTGTGTGTCCCAGGGGACGCCTTCTATACACTGTGTGACCCAGGGGACGCCTTCTATACGCTGTGTGACCCAGGGGACGCCTTCTATACGCTGTGTGTCCCAGGGGACGCCTTCTATACGCTGTGTGACCCAGGGGACGCCTTCTATACGCTGTGTGACCCAGGGGACGCCTTCTATACGCTGTGTGACCCAGGGGATGCCTTCTATACGCTGTGTGACCCAGAGGATGCCTTCTATACGCTGTGTGACCCAGGGGATGCCTTCTATACGCTGTGTGACCCAGGGGATGCCTTCTATACGCTGTGTGACCCAGAGGACGCCTTCTATACGCTGTGTGACCCAGGGGACGCCTTCTATACGCTGTGTGACCCAGGGGACGCCTTCTATACGCTGTGTGACCCAGGGGACGCCTTCTATACGCTGTGTGACCCAGGGGACGCCTTCTATACGCTGTGTGACCCAGGGGACGCCTTCTATACGCTGTGTGACCCAGGGGACGCCTTCTATACGCTGTGTGACCCAGGGGATGCCTTCTATACGCTGTGTGACCCAGGCTGTGTGACCCAGGGACGCCTTCTATACGCTGTGTGACCCAGGGGACGCCTTCTATACGCTGTGTGACCCAGGGGACGCCTTCTATACGCTGTGTGACCCAGGGGATGCCTTCTATACGCTGTGTGACCCAGGGGACGCCATCTATACGCTGTGTGACCCAGGGGACGCCTTCTATACGCTGTGTGACCCAGGGGACGCCTTCTATACGCTGTGTGACCCAGGGGACGCCTTCTATACGCTGTGTGACCCAGGGGACGCCTTCTATACGCTGTGTGACCCAGGGGACGCCTTCTATACGCTGTGTGACCCAGGGGACGCCTTCTATACGCTGTGTGACCCATGGGATGCCTTCTATACGCTGTGTGACCCAGGGGATGCCTTCTATACGCTGTGTGACCCAGAGGATGCCTTCTATACGCTGTGTGACCCAGGGGACTCCTTCTATACGCTGTGTGACCCAGGGGACGCCTTCTATACGCTGTGTGACCCAGGGGACGCCTTCTATATGCTGTGTGTCCCAGGGGACGCCATCTATGCTCTGTGTGACCCAGGGGACTCCTTCTATGCGCTGTGTGACCATATTGCTTGAGGCGTCTTTTTACCTCAGAGAGGCTCCATCTCGTTCCAGGTTATTTATTTATTTATTTATTTTATTTATATTTATAAAAGATTTTACCAGGAAGGATACATTGAGATTTCTCTCGTTTTCAGTATGTTTTCACTGTGTTACATGTTTACAGGTGCGTTCTGTATATAGTCACTGTGTTACATGTTTACGGGTGCGTTCTGTATATAGTCACTGTGTTACATGTTTACAGGCGCATTCTGTATATAGTCACTGTGTTACATGTTTACAGGTGCATTCTGTATATAGTCACTGTGTTACATGTTTACAGGTGCATTCTGTATATAGTCACTGTGTTACATGTTTACAGGTGCATTCTGTATATAGTCACTGTGTTACATGTTTACAGGCGCATTCTGTATATAGTCACTGTGTTACATGTTTACAGGTGCGTTCTGTATATAGTCACTGTGTTACATGTCTACAGGTGCGTTCTGTATATAGTCACTGTGTTACATGTTTACAGGTGCATTCTGTATATATGTCACTATTTACATATACAGCGCATTCTCTATATAGTCACTGTGTTACATGTTTACAGGCGCATTCTGTATATAGTCACTGTGTTACATGTCTACAGGTGCATTCTGTATATAGTCACTGTGTTACATGTTTACAGGTGCATTCTGTATATAGTCACTGTTACATGTCTACAGGTGCATTCTGTATATAGTCACTGTTACATATTTACAGGCGCGTTCTGTATATAGTCACTGTGTTACATGTTTACAGGTGCATTCTGTATATAGTCACTGTTACATGTCTACAGGTGCATTCTGTATATAGTCACTGTTACATATTTACAGGCGCATTCTGTATGGAGTCACTGTTACATGTTTACAGGCGCATTCTGTATATAGTCACTATGTTACATGTTTACAGGCGCATTCTGTATATAGTCACTATGTTACATGTTTACAGTCGCATTCTGTATATAGTCACTGTTACATGTTTACAGGCGCATTCTGTATATAGTCACTGTGTTACATGTTTACAGTCGCATTCTGTATATAGTCACTGTGTTACATGTTTACAGTCGCATTCTGTATATAGTCACTGTTACATGTTTACAGGCGCATTCTGTATATTGTCACTGTTACATGTTTACAGGTGCATTCTGTATATAGTCACTGTGTTACATGTTTACAGGTGCATTCTGTATATAGTCACTATGTTACATGTTTACAGGCGCATTCTGTATATAGTCACTGTGTTACATGTTTACAGGTGCATTCTGTATATAGTCACTGTGTTACATGTTTACAAGCGCATTCTGTATATAGTCACTGTGTTACATGTTTACAGGCGCATTCTGTATATAGTCACTGTGTTACATGTTTACAGGTGCATTCTGTATATAGTCACTGTGTTACATGTTTACAGTTGCATTCTGTATATAGTCACTGTGTTACATGTTTACAGGCACATTCTGTATATAGTCACTATGTTACATGATTACAGGTGCATTCTGTATATAGTCACTGTGTTACATGTTTACAGGTGCATTCTGTATATAGTCACTGTGTTACATGTTTACAAGCGCATTCTGTATATAGTCACTGTGTTACATGTTTACAGGCGCATTCTGTATATAGTCACTGTGTTACATGTTTACAGGTGCATTCTGTATATAGTCACTGTGTTACATGTTTACAGTTGCATTCTGTATATAGTCACTGTGTTACATGTTTACAGGTGCATTCTGTATATAGTCACTATGTTACATGATTACAGGTGCATTCTGTATATAGTCACTGTGTTACATGTTTACAGGCGCATTCTGTATATAGTCACTGTGTTACATGATTACAGGTGCATTCTGTATATAGTCACTGTGTTACATGTTTACAGGAGCATTCTGTATATAGTCACTGTGTTACATGTTTACAGGCGCATTCTGTATATCCAAATCCATACACATCTCCATGCACCCCAAGTCCGAAGTAACACGCGTCACAGGGGGCACTATAAGAAACCTGCCGTTGCACATTATCCCTGTTAGTGTTGAAGAAGGAATAGGCCCAATGTGTTTTGTGTTGTTTTATGTGTTGTTTGGGACTTTGTGTTCACGAGAAACATGAAATTAATACAAAAACGGATAAACCTCCATTTGTGACAGAGCATGTGACGTACGTGGTGCAGCCTGTGACGTGCGTGGTGCAGCCTGTGACGTGCGTGGTGCAGCCTGTGACGTGCGTGGTGCAGCCTGTGACGTGCGTGGTGCAGCCTGTGACGTGCGTGTGCAGCCTGTGACGTGCGTGGTGCAGCTGTGACGTGCGTGGTGCAGCCTGTGACGTGCGTGGTGCAGCCTGTGACGTGCGTGGTGCAGCCTGTGACGTGCGTGGTGCAGCCTGTGACGTGCGTGGTGCAGCCTGTGACGTGCGTGGTGCAGCCTGTGACGTGCGTGGTGCAGCCTGTGACGTGCGTGGTGCAGCCTGTGACGTGCGTGGTGCAGCCTGTGACGTGCGTGGTGCAGCCTGTGACGTGCGTGGTGCAGCCTGTGACGTGCGTGGTGCAGCCTGTGACGTGCGTGGTGCAGCCTGTGACGTGCGTGGTGCAGCCTGTGACGTGCGTGGTGCAGCCTGTGACAGAGCGTGTGGTGCAATGTGTGGCGTGGCACATTGTGCGGTGTGTGTGTGTGACGTGATGTGGTGTGTGACGTGGCTTGTGTTGCAGCCTGTAACAGAGCGTGTTGTGCAATGTGTGACGTGGCACATTGTGTGACATGGTGTGGTGTGTGACGTGGCTTGTGGTGCGGAGTGTGATGCTGTGTGCGGCGCAGCGTGTTGTTCAGCCTCTGTCCTGTGTCGTTCCAGGTCTTTCACTGCGTGCACTTTGAGTGTCCGGCACAGACAGTCGCCCACAAGGATGAAGGCAACGAAGACGGCGCGTCCTGCGATCAGAGCCGTGCAGCGCCGCAGGGATTATCCATGGCGATGCGAGCCTCCAGCTCTGCGCACCAGTCAGCCGAGCAGAACTGCGGCCAGGCTCAGCTGCCGTAACCATCAGCCACACGAAGCCTCCAGGCCCCGGACTCACGGCCCTGCGTCACGTGTGCATCGACGACGAATGTTGTGTTTTGTATCCATCCCACGTTAACACTGGAAGCTCGTTCCAAGGGCGACGCCGCCGTCTGGAAACCAAATCACGGCACATGGGGGAGAAAATTGGTGTTCAATCCTCATCAAGAAAGCCCTGCTTCCCCTCCCTGCACGGCGGCGGCGCCCAGTCACAGCATAATTGGTCAGAGTGGCGGCAGCGTGCGCGCTGCGGCCCGGCCGAGGAACGGGTCTAATGCAGGAATCTATTGCTTTCAGGCGACGTGAAATGAATTTCTTGCCATATGTTGTTGTTGTTTGGCGGCTGAGGGTCGGAACGACTCGGGTCGCTGGAGCTGCGACAGAGATGTTCGTCTCCGCAGCCGTCGGGGATCACATTTCCTGGCCTGGAGCTCGTTGCAATAAGCCGCGTCCTGCATTTGGAAGGTGTCAGTGACACTCTGACTCCCACCGGCATGTCATCCATTAGTGACGTCTGAATGCACACTCCATACGTAACGGCACGTGGCGCGCGCCTTGCACTATGTTTACACGGCAATCCTCACAGCCGAGAAATAATCCCAGCACTTAAAGGGTTATGCCCGTCAGATGATATATTGGGTGATAGGTGACGGCAGCATCGCAGAGGTGTCAGACAGAGCCGCGCCGTCGCTCTGCCCCGAGACGCGCCGTCGCTCTGCCCCGAGACGCGCCGTCGCTCTGCCCCGAGACGCGTATTATTTATGGATTATTAGATTCTATATTTGGTTTTCCTGGTTTGAGATTTTTTTTTTTTCCTCCGTTTTTGATGATGTCACGCGATGACGTCACGTGATGACGTGGTTTTAAAGATTTACACCTCTTTCTCTAGCGTAATGCGGCCCTCGCTTTGCCAGGCTGATATTCTGGGGTTGTTTGTGGATCTCCCTGTGCCGGCGCGGTGCGTCGCTGAATGGATCGTTTAAAGCTTCCAGGTCATCAGATTAGACACCTTAGATCAGCTGCGAGCGCCTCCGGACGAGCCGACCAGACCTTTCCAGGTACATTAGCAAAATATTTGGGGAGACCCCATAGAATGTACCCTTGGCACATAAGGGGTTAAAGCATGGCTTCAAAAGGGCCTGAATGTTTCCCCCACCCTGAAAATGATTAACAAACAGGACTGGCCCACCCATCGTCCCTAACACAATAAAATACCCCCCCTTATCAGGTTCCATCATGTGACGCATGTTGAACCAGCTCGTCCGACAAATCCCATTCGAATGGGAGCGGCGCGAGTCTGATGTCAACATTCAGCGCCGTCTGACGGAAGCAATGGACGAGGGTGGATCCTCTTCTCTGTTGTGGGATTAGTTGGGCGATTTCGGACCCAGTGGATGAGCAGTCTGATCTGAAACACCCTCCCCCCCCCCCCCCCCCACGGCCGCACCACTACATGTACAGGAGTGTGGTGAGTGAGACGCTGCTGGTGAATCATGGCGCCTGTGACCGGCAACTGATTAAAATCCCAAGCGTCCTGTATAACCGGACGATATGTGAACCCAGAGCCCGTGTCATCACCCCGATACACAGCGCAGGGCGAGACGCAGACACCCCGATACACAGCGCAGGGCGAGACGCAGACACCCCGATACACAGCGCAGGGCGAGACGCAGACACCCCGATACACAGCACAGGGCGAGACGCAGACACCCCGATACACAGCACAGGGCGAGACGCAGACACCCCGATACACAGCACAGGGCGAGACGCAGACACACCGATACACAGCGCAGGGCGAGACGCAGACACCCCGATACACAGCGCAGGGCGAGACGCAGACACCCCGATACACAGCACAGGGCGAGACGCAGACACCCCGATACACAGCACAGGGCGAGACGCAGACACCCCGATACACAGCACAGGGCAGGACGCAGACACCTCGACAATGCGGCCGCGTCCTGTTTATTCTCGCTGGGTTAATGCGATCGCGTCCTGTTTATTTCTCGCTGGGTTAATGCGGCCGCGTCCGGTTTATTCTCGCTGGGTTAATGCGGCCACGTCCTGTTTATTTCTCGCTGGGTTAATGCGGCCACGTCCTTTTTATTTCTTGCTGGGTTAATGCGGCCGCGTCCTGTTTATTTCTCGCTGAGTTAATGCGGCCGCGTCCGGTTTATTTCACGCTGGGTTTATGCGGCCACGTCCTGTTTATTTCTCGCTTTGTTAATGCGGCCGCGTCCTGTTTATTTTTCGCTGGGTTAATGCGGCCGCGTCCTGTTTATTTCACGCTGGGTTAATGCGACCGCGTCCTGTTTATTTCTCGCTGGGTTAATGCAGCCGCATCCTGTTTATTCTCGCTGGGTTAATGCGGCCGCGTCCTGTTTATTTTTCGCTGGGTTAATGCGGCCGCGTCCTGTTTATTTCACGCTGGGTTAATGCGACCGCGTCCTGTTTATTTCTCGCTGGGTTAATGCAGCCGCATCCTGTTTATTCTCGCTGGGTTAATGCGGCCGCGTCCTGTTTATTTCTCGCTGGGTTATTTGGCCGCGTCCTGTTTATTTCTTGCTGGGTTAATGCGGCCGCGTCCTGTTTATTTCTCGCTGGGTTAATGCGGCCGCGTCCTGTTTATTTCTCGCTGGGTTAATGCGGCAGCGCCTTGTTTATTTCTCGCTGGGTTAATGCGGCCGCGTCCTGTTTATTACGCGCTGGGTTAATGCGGCTGGTGCGTCCCTATCCCTTTATTTATTACTTCGTGTTTTGTAACATAGACGCAGATAATATATTTAATATTGGGTACATTTGTATGATTTCTGTGATTTACCCATAACCCCCTGCTTTGCAGATCATTTCCTCGTGGCGTTGGATCCCAGACCGCGGCGGTGGTTTTGGGGGAGGATAACGTTGCTTCTGTCGTGTATTGTTCAGTATAATTTCTGCCTTTTCTGTTCCTTTAATAAATTCTGCTGCAATGACGCGCGGCCTCTGCTGTGTCTCATTCCGCCCGAGAACCTGGAGGTGTGTCATTTAATCCGCCTGGAATGAACCTGCGAAACCAGACCTTCCACACACATACACCCCAAACGAGAACGGACCCGATAAACCAGACCTTCCACACACATACACCCCAAACGAGAACGGACCCGATAAACCAGACCTTCCACACACATACACCCCAAACGAGAACGGACCCATAAACCAGACCTTCCACACACATACACCCCAAACGAGAACGGACCGATAAACCAGACCTTCCACACACATACACCCCAAACGGGAACGGACCCGATAAACCAGACCTTCCACACACATACACCTCCTGCAATCAAATGGGAACGGACCCGGGAAGTGTCAGATTGTTATTTGTGTTTTGTTCAGGGTTTTAAGCTGGTGGGGGGGGGGGTGTAATGGTAATGGTGTGCGCCTCCCCGCATCATGATTCTTACACCCTCACCCACAACCCGCATCATGATTCATACACACACACAACCCGCATCATGATTCATACACACACACACAACCCGCATAATGATTCATACACACACACACAACCCGCATAATGATTCATACACACACACACAACCTGCATCATGATTCATACACACACACACAACCTGCATCATGATTCATACACACACAACCTGCATCATGATTCATACACACACAACCTGCATCATGATTCATACACACACAACCTGCATCATGATTCATACACACACAACCCGCATTCATGATTCATACACACACACACACACACACTGACCCGCATCATGATCCATACACACAGCGACTGATTCCCTCTCCTGACCTTGGGTGAGGACTCCAGCCTGAAGTGTCCCTAGTAACCTGGAGCAAAGGCAAAAAGAAAACCGACCAGTCCCGGCCCAGTCTCGCGGAATGATTCTTGTATGACTGGAAACCTTCCTTTTGAGCAATTTGTTCATCCAGCCATTGATAAGAGGTGGTGTGACAGACTGCCTGGCACACCGACTGTGTGCCTCTGTCAAACGCTAGCTTTCTCCAAGCTTTCTCCAAGGAATCCAGCTTTAGCAGCCCCCAACGTTTCTCTACAATCACCAGGCACGACCAGTGTTGTAGAGCACCAAAACCAAGACTGACTCTTTATTTGAAACACACAGCTAAAAGACAGTTGAGAGACCACACTCCCCTCCCAGAATACATTACAGATTAGATCAGATAACTTCAGTACTGAACAATGGAAGAGACATTCAACACATGCAAATTTATCTTAAACAGTCTGCTAGGTCCTAGGAGGGGGGGGGGTTAAGGGAATCAGGGAAAATAAAGGAATCTGTGAAAGTGTACAATATACAGAGGACAGCTAATACAGAGATGTACACTATACAGAAACACAGTCAATGTAAATCCTGGATTCCCTGGGCAATCCAGTTGGCAAACCCCAGGTAGAACATGGAAAATATTCAATTTGTTATATATATATATATAATTAATACTGATTAGTTGCATTTGCTTATAGAGTTTGAATACAGATGGATACAGGATACAAATGGGGCATTTAGAAACTCACATTCCGATAGACATTTCTAGGCTCACAAACAAAGAATGGCCAACTTGAAACTTTTCTTTTAGATAGTTGGGACAGGTAATTAGAGCTTCTCAACATTCCTGAACCCCCCTCAACATATGGCATCTATCCGTGAACCACAGGAAGTCACACACGTGTTAAGTATCAGTCTTCAATTAAGAGCGACACAAAGAGCTACTTCCCACTCAGATTTAAAGCACCACATTTTTTCCTATAGGATATTGTATATCACGTGTGGTTCCTAAAACAAATAGGTTTAACTTTATGGTAATAAGCAGGATGAATTTAGAGTAAGGCATTCATCCTATAAAGGACAACGTAACTGTTTCTTAGCCACCAATTCATTCATTAAGAAATTGAAGGCTCAAACAATGGTAACATCTGCCATGCAAACGCATTACCTATGAAAAAGGAGTTTTGAGCTGTGCAATAACTTTCAAAGAAGAACTTTATATCTTGCCACAAGTATTGCTGCTCTGAATTGGTCCTGTAGCTTTTGTTTTTATTCTACATACAGACTGTTAAGAATTGAAGTGTCTGATTGTATAAATAAATATACAGCTTTCTACAAAAGCAATTCATCTGTCGTCTTCTGTATCCTGCCGTGAAAAGTATACATCAATATCTTTGGAAGAGATCCAGAAACAGGAATCTTTCATAATGGTGGAGAATGCGGGCACAAACTGAAAGAATAAAAAGTTGGAAAAGATCCTGTGTGTCAACAAAGAAGAAGAAAAGAGTCCTGTCGCTATATATTACTTGAGACTAAGCACCTGGAATCAAATCCAAAGACTTTGCACTACAGAATACATAGACTGCAAGCGTTTGTGAAGTAGAATGAGGAAAAATTCATCTTGACGTGTTTTATGGTTCCTGGTACCAGAGGAAGAGGGAAAAGACAAAGGAATTGAAGGTTTCAAGGTCCTTTTTGTCCTTGCAGAATTCTGGTGTAATTCAGGAAAGCAAGAAGATTTAAAAGTCTGAGGGTCATACAACTCGGAGAACTGTCTCACAGATTTTGTGCTATCTGTCTTATGTGTGAATAGAAAAACAAGTTACAGTAATTTCTCTTTTTATTTTGTTTGGTTTAAGTAAAATTGTTTTACTTGTGTTTAAACATGGAGTGGTTGCAAAAGACTGTTGCCAGGTATAACAAAGATCTGTCTTTAAAAGGGGCTAATCTTGAAATTATTTGGGAGAATTGCTTCCTTACAATACTAGACTGTGTAAAAGAGATTGAAAAAAGTAATACGTTTAAAAAGGAGAGTAAAAAAGTGGCATTATTAGCAAAATATTTGCTAGAAACTAACAATTTATTGAATGATGGGAGTCAATTGAAAAAGACAAATAATTGTTATGTTTGTACTAAGTCGAAGGAAAAAAGAGATGTTTTTAACACAACTGAAAGATGTATTTATTTATTTATTTATAAATGATTTTACCAGGAAGGATACATTGAGATTTCTCTCATTTTCAAGTATGTCCTGGGTTCAAGAACATTGAAGTGTTACAGTTACAGACATACAAAGTAATACAATGCAAGATATTAAAAAAAAAAACACAAATATACAGATTAACAGAAAATAAATATGTAGGAAATAGTCATTATGTTACATGTTTACAGGTGCATTCTGTATATAGTCACTGTGTTACATGTTTACAGGCACATTCTATATATAGTCACTGTGTTACATGTTTACAGGTGCATTCTGTATATAGTCACTGTGTTACATGTTTACAGGTGCATTCTGTATATAGTCACTGTTACATGTTTACAGGTGCATTCTGTATTGAGGTATGTTAGTAAGGAGCTCTTGAGTGACTTAAGACTGGGGGAAGATTTGATGGTGTCTGGGAGGTTATTCCATAACTGCGGTGCTCTGTAGGAAAATGAGGACCGAGCCACTGTCTTTTTGTATTGTGGTATTGTAAGTAAGGTGCTGGTCCTGGATCGGAGGTTATAGGATGAGGGAGCTGCTGGGGGAAGCAGTCTATTCAGATAGGGTGGCAGCTTCCCAGAAAAGCTCTTCAACACCAGGCTGGAAAGGTGAAGGGTGCGTTTAGACTCCAGCGATGGCCAGTTTAGCTCTTTTAACATATCACAATGGTGTAAATGTAGTTACATTGTAATGCAAAGCAGCAGAATGAGTTATACAATGTAGTAAGTTTCTGAAGATGTGTTAGCGGGGCGGCTGCATACACTACATCTCCGTAATCAATACCCAGCATAAGCATTTGTTGTACAATCTGCTTTCTTACCGCGGGACTCGGGCAGGATTTGTTTCTGTACAGGGCACCTAGTTTGGGGTAGAGTTTAGATGAGAGTTTTTCGATGTGGGGGCCAAAAGATAGATTAGGGTCCAACCACATACCTAGATATTTGAGAGAAGTGACTGTGGTCAGCGTGTCATTTGATTTCGTCCCAACACATAGATGGGGATTTTGCAATTTGTGTAGTTTAGGTTTTGTTCCAAAGAGCATCGTTACAGTTTTGTCATTATTTAAAAAAAGTTTGTTATGTTTGATCCACTTTTCTACCTCTGTGAATTGTTCTTGCAGCACGGCCTCCAGCTGCCGGAGATTTGGTTTGCTGGTATAGATTACGGTGTCGTCTGCGTACATGTGTACAGTTGAGGCTTTGCAGACGTTGGGCAGATCATTTATGAATATTGTGAATAGTAGGGGGCCTAGTATCGAGCCTTGGGGTACACCGCAAGTGACTGGGAGCGGGAGGGAGGAGCTGCCAGAAATTGACACATATTGTGATCGGTCGGATACATATGATTGAAACCAGGTTAGCGTGTGATCGCTAATACCAGAGTTTTTAAGTTTTTCTAACAAGATGCCATGGTCTACTGTGTCAAAGGCCTTGGCAAAATCAAGGAAGATTCTCCAGTTAGGTTTCCTTGTTCCATCCCAGCTTGATTATGTATGTGTTTTTACGAGGAATAAGGAATATTCCTGTAGCGTTAAATCGCCAAATAAATTATTGGCTGCTGGACAATTAAAACCAAGGTTAACTTTTGATGATGCATTTGATACTGCGCTTATATAAACCAAAACTCAAATAGATGATTCTCGTCAGATGTTAAGTAAGTTAGATTTTAATGCGCAGGATTCTTCAGATATTAAATTATTGAAAGAAATGAAGAAACAACAGACAGATTTGTTAGCTCGGTCCCACAAAACAATGTCGCAATTGTCTAAGGAGTTAGATATAAATGTTGCCAATTTTGATGAGTTGCAGACACAGATTACTAATTTGGGGGCTGCTACTGATATATTGTGGAAAGCTTCAAATCAGAAGGAGTTGGATTTTACTTTGGACACAGAAACTGATAATGAGATGACACAAATGTTAAGTAGTGAAAATGGGCAAAAGAGGAATGAGAGAAAATATTGGGAAGTGTACAAGGAAGAGGTCAGATTGATACTCTGAAATTAGGCAAATCTTTAATCAATTTGGCTAAGTATGATGAGAAGGGGGGGGCCTTCTATAATATGAGCGTATTTGAAGGTGAAGTTAATAAAAGGCAATTTGATGACGTGGTGGCTACTAGAGGTCTTTTGCTCTGGTTGCCAACATCATTAAGCGAATGGGTTAAAATTAAAGTAATTGATTTGTTGGAGGAAAAGACAAGTGACAAACCAAGGGTTGATGTGGAGGAATTATTCCCAAATAACACACAAAGGTTACTTATGGTTCACAGTGCCACAGGTGTGGAAAAATTTCTATTTTCCACTTTAGATTAGTTTAAAATGGAGAAAAATGATGACATACGTGTGCGTGCTAATTTGTGGAATAAGGCATGGAGTTTGATTACTGACACAGAATTATCTGCTATGTCTAAAGACCAGCATAGACAAAGTGTATCTAGAATTACTGGTCTGCCTAGTGAAATAAAATTAAGCGCTTTTGATGCATCTTCAGTAGATTTGGCGGCGCCGGCTACTGAGATTATGAGATCGTTGCAATTGTTACAAAGGAAAAGTACTGATACAGTAAGGATTGTTGCTTTCACAGAATCCTTATTTTCATGGGATGCTCCAGCTGGACTGGCCCCTATTAGTTAGGTTTCTGATGAAAGAATTTCGTGATGATAACAGAAATGTTAATGGTTGGGGGAAGTCTCTGAATAGACCACAAAATGTACATGCTCAAAGTAATCGGAATTATTCGTCCCCTCCCCAAGGTAGATACAGTAGGACTAATCAAAATAATCCTTTAAGGTGCTTCCATTGTAATTTACCAGGGCACATTAAAAAAATTAATATATTTTACTAAATATGAGGAGACATGTAATCCAATAAAAGGAAAAGAAAATGGCATTTTGCCAGCCCAAAGGAATGGACAGAGTGTAGTAGGGATGTGCTTTTCTGAATTTCGGAATTTTCACGAAATTTCCCGATTTGTGTTTTCGGATCCGGACGATTTTCCGAAAATTTTTAGATCCGAAAATGGCAGATCCGAAAAGTTTTCCGAGCCGAAACGAAAATTTTTCGGAATTTTCGAATGGACTTGAAATGTGTCAAATCGAAATTTATTTTTGCTCTATTCATGATTTCGGTTCCATTCGTGATTTCGGTTCCATTTCGGTAATTCTGGACATCGTATATTTAACTATTATCGGTTATATCTCGGATTCTGTAAATTTTGTATTTGTAAATGCGTATCACTTGTTTTTTGTGGCATTCGGGTCAGTTTAGCGTTTTTTAAATCGTTTTGTTCATTTTTTTTGTTCCTTGGCTTTCATACCATTTTAATATGATTAAATAAAGTTGTGAAATGTATATTCAATTATTCATAAGAAAAAAAAGGATCTTTATTTAATAAAAAAAAAACACGATAGAATCGCCAGAATTATCGTAGACACTTTGAAACGAGGAGAACAGACGTTCCGAAAAAACGAAAATTTCCGAAATTTCCGAAAAGTCGATACAAAAAACGAACAACGTGACACGAAAATACGAAAAATGGTTGATATTCCGAAAAAAAATTGTACCCGAAAAACGATCCGAACCGAATCGAAACAGCAATCGGTCGAAACGAGCCGAATTGAAAAGTTTAAACATCCGAACCGAAAAAAAAAATCGGTGCACAAGCCGAGAGTGTAGCTGTTGTGGAGACGGCCGCTCCCGCTACTGCACCTGGTCCATATGGAGAATGTATTCAGCTGTTGAGAGAAATTGAAAGAAAAGTGGAAGCTGTTATAAATAATGAATAGGGATTTATAACCCCTAGCTGTTCTCTTGTTCATCTTGCTGATATAACCCTGGGTGAAGATGGGCGTCCTTACATTCATTGAACACTAGAGGGAGATATAGCAGAGTTTCTTTTCGACACTGGAGCAGCAGTGTATCACTAATTAAAACTTGCCGGTAAAAGATGAAGCACCAACAATATCCCTTCTCACTTTTAATGGTGCACACGCCTGTGCAACTCTTTCCAGTGATAATAACATTGATTTCAAAGGAGATTGTGATTTTTGGATCAATCCATCTTCACAATGTAACATACTTATGGAATGGATATTATTAATGGAAAGAAGTTGTATGTGGATTTATTTAATCAGGTTTTATGGCAAGCTCAAGGTGAAGGCAAAACAGGTGGAATAGTTGAACCTATTGATTTAGGATGGTCTAGTCATATCATGGCTGTGAAACCGAGTGAGCTGTCACCTTCTGTACATCCATATGATGATTTCGTAAACTATCTAAAAGGTATCCCACAGTCTGGTCTAAATTTAAACAGGATTGTGGAAGGATGAATTTACAGGTTGTCATTGAAGGTCCAGATCCTCCTGCCATTAAGCAATATAAAATCCCAAAGGAGGCAGAGGAACCTGTGGGTCAGGTGATTGAGGCATTGGTATAGCAAGGGGTACTAAGAGAGGGGAATTCCAAATGTAATTCCCCTATTTGGCCCGTAATCAAGCCCGATGGCTCTTACAGGTTAGTAGTGGGTATGAGAGTTGTTAATAAATATACCCTACCTGCAGCTCACTTAGTGGCCTCTTCACCAGACATTATGGCTCAAGTAAATGGTAATGCTAAGTATTTCTCAGTCCTAGATATTGCAAATGGGTTCTTTTCGGTTCCATTACATCCAGACAGTCAGTATCACTTTGCATTTACCTTTAAAAATCGTCAATACGCATTTCAGGTATTACCATAGGGCGTTCACTCCTCGCCTGCTTACTTTCATAAAGCATTGGCTCAGGTGTTAGATCCTCTGGGGTATGGATCCTCTGGGGTATGGATCCTCTGGGGACATTTGTCAAGCACTGGCAGATAATGGACTGAAATTAAACACCGCTAAAGTACAAATTCTAAAAGACAAAAGTAGCTTTTCTAGGGGTTTATATAGATCCACTGCCAGAGTCTAAGCTTTGCAACAATCTCCTAGGCCTGAAACTGTATCTGACCTTCGGAGATTTTTGGGATTGGTGAACTTCAGCCGAGAATTTATTTATGATATGGCGGGAATTGCAAAACCATTGTATAACATGCTAAAAGATAGTGCAAATTCAGATAAGCTCCTCTGGACAGAGATGGCAGAAAAGCACTGGAATCTGTTAACCCCTTAAGGGCCGCTGACGTACCCTGTACGTCTTGTCCTCGGGTCTCCCTTAGACCCGCGGACGTACAGGGTACGTCAGCAGGGCCTAATCCCCCTCCCGTCCGATACTCGCCTCCCTCGCTGGATCCCACGGCGATCTGGCAGGGAGGAAGCCTGCCCATGTGATTTACATGGGCAGGCGAGGCTGATGACGTTGCCACGCTGCGTGTTGACGTCATCAGCAGGCGTCCCCATGCATTTCAATGGAGGGGAGGGGTGGGCTCCTTCGGAGCCCTCTATCTCCCTAACCATTGAAGCTAGGGAGATGCCGTTTGCACTGCTGGAGAGGGGAGAGCCTCCCCTTTTCAGCGGTGTATGGTATTAACCATTTTTCCGCCGGATCACGTTGCGGCGCTAATTGGCGCCAAAACGCGATTCAAACCTGGAGGGGGGCTGACATCTTGGATGTCAGCCAAGCCTCCAGGTCCCCCCCACCCACTGACAACCTCACCATATGTGTGAGGATGTCAGTGGGCCAGTTAACCATCTAGCTGCCATGTAGAGATAAGGGGATCCTAAGGATCCCTTTATCTCCCGATCCATGGCAGCTAGATGGTCATATTTGACATCATTGAAAGGCCTGATTATGGCCTTTCAAATGATACCAAACATGACCAGGTTTGTTTTTTTTTTTAAAAAAAAATTAAATAAAAAAAATAATAAAAAAATTAAATAAAATAAAAAAATGTTTTTTTTTAAAAAGATTTTTTTTGTCTGGGGGGGGTTTAATTAAATAGGACCTAGGCTGTTATCTAAAAATAATTAGCACAAAATGGTCAGAATGAGCGCAGCGCACATAGGTGAACTGTCTCAGCAGTGAAGGGGTTAAAAAGCAAACGCATGTAAAAATTGGGTATTTCTAGTCTCGGGACAAAATTTTGAACCTATTTAGCCGGGGTCGTTTTGGGTGGTTGTAGATTTTGGGGATTAAATTACGAAAAAGTGTGTTTTTACCATTTTTTTTCCTCATATTTCATTTTTTTTTTTTTATATAGTAAATTATTCGATATGATGGAAATAATGGTATTTCTAGAAAGTCCATTTAATGGCGGGAAAAGGGTGTATAATATGTGTGGGTCGAATAAACGAATAAGAGGAAAATTTGACCTAAACACTAACAGCGCAGAAACGTAAAAACAGCAGCGGTCACTAAAAGACGGATTTGTGTAAAACCGCCCGGTCACTAAGGGGTTAAAGCATGCGCTCACGGAAGCACCGGTCATTGCTGCTCCCATTGAATCCATACCATTTATTGTTCAATTTCATGCAGGTGTTTCTTCATTGATAGCAGTTTCTGCAGAGGCAGCAGGGCTCACTGAGAATACTAGGATATTTCTCTACAATTATGTCACCAGTTGAAAAAGGAATGTTTTCCTGTGTGAGACAACTGCTTGCTGTCTCATAGGCCCTGGATGCCATCCAGCACATTGTAGGGTTTGGGCAAATCATTTTGCAAACCCCACACACACACCTCTAAAATTGCTGCGAAATTGCTCAGATTTAGGGGTTCATACTCAAAGAGTAGCTCATTGGATATTGAAGCTACAAGATAAACCACGCAGGGTAGAAACCAGTAAAAGATATGTCATTCCTGAATTGATGGAAATACAGGGAAAAGCACATGATTGTCAAAAGGAACTGGAAACAGAATCCAAATCACCTTTTGAGAAACATAAAATACAAGGGGCTCCTTGTTTATATGTGGATGGAACAAGATTCTATGCAGATGGCTGTCATCACACTGGCTATGCTATATACGATGATCAAACAAAAGAAATTCAAAAATACAGCCTGCCAGGCCATATGTCTGTGCAGAGAGCAGAACTCGAAGCAGTAAAGAAAGCCTTAGATATAACATCCTATGATCCAGTGAACATAATCAGTGACAGCAGTTATGTAGTTAAAGCCTTAACCCTTCACCTGCCAATATGGAAGAAAAGGGAGATGGTAGATTCCCAGGAAAAAGTATTAAAACATGCAGGGGTTCTAACAGAACTGTTTGATTATGCAGAAAAAGCAGGTGTAACCTGTGCTGATCTCAAAGTCCAGGCCCACCAAAGTAGGAAAAACAGCGATGAAATGACAGAAGGAAATAGAATTGTAGATCAGGGAGCTAGAGAAGCTGCACTTGTAGGAAAATTGCAGTATTCAGAAAATGTGATGATCGCAACAGTAACAAAAATGTGAGTACGAGATCCTTTACAGCAGTGTTTCCCAAACCTGTCCTCGGGACCCTCAACCAGGCCAGATTTTGCAGATCACCTTGAGGAAAAGCAGACTGAATCCTGCAATCACTGAGCAGCAAATCATATCACCTGTTCTGTGCTTGAGATATCTAGCAAACCTGGGGAGGTGGAGGGTCCTGAGGACAGGTTTAGGAAACACTGCTTTACAGGATCTGAAAGAAAGTCCGAGTAAAGACACTGCCTTTTAATCCAGAAACCTTGTTAAAACATTGTTTTATATGTCAGAATCGGTCCTATTTATTTTGTCCCCCTAGCGGTATTACAGTAGTGTGGCTCAGGGTTAACTTTCAATACTGAAAGCAGTATCCCCGAGCCACACTCAGGCCGATACTTACATGTCCTGCGCTCCCTCGCTGTCCCCGCAGTCACACTGCAGCCGATCGCAACGTCACACTTCCTGGTTCACTCCTCGTGAGAAGAGAACCAGGCAGTGTGACTTTGTGAGCGGCTGGAGGAGACTGCAGGATCAGCGAGAGAGTGCAGGACATGTAAGTATCCAGCTCGAGTGTGGCTCGGGGATACCGCTTTCAGTACAAAGGTTAACCCCAAGCCACACTCGGGAATACCGTCAGGGAGGTTAAAGTATGGTTTAGTCATTGTTGATGTATTTTCAAAATGGGTAGAGTGCATTGGACTTAAAAATTGTACAGCTTTGACCACAGCCAGAGCACTATGGAAAAATGTATTTTCTATATGGGGTTTCCCTAGGGTCATTGAATCAGACACTGGTCTGCATTTCATTGGAGAAGTGCTAAAAGAGATGTGTAGATTGTTGGGGATCCAACAAAGATTCCATGTGGCTTATCATCCGGAGTCCTCTGGAATCGTAGAGAGAACGAACCGTACCTTGAAATCTAGATTGAAAAAAATGCTAGAAGATAAAGGAAATTGTTGGGTAACTCATTTACCAGGAGTTTTAATGTCCATACGTGCTACTCCAAATTCTAAACCTCAAGTGTCACCTCATGAGTTAATGACAGGTAGAGCCATGCCAATAATTTTCCCCAATGAACCATTTGTTCCTGGTACCCTCAAACTTGCTGCAGAACATACCCATTGGTTGAAGGTACTACAGGAACAATTGCAAACAATCCTAAAATTTGCAGCGTCAAATATGGCTCCCTCAGAGAAACAATGGGTTAAAGATGTAACGCAGGTAAATTATGCAGAAAAATTTCAACCAGGTAAAAAGGTGATGATAAAATCATTCAGAAACCCAAGCGTCCCCTATGTTATTCTAAAGAAATTGGGACAGTGTTAGAAATTCAAAGAGCAAAAAGTGGTAGAAAAAGCAATAAATCTATTCTTATACATATTGATCAATGCAAACTTAGTTATACGTAAGAACAGTAAACTGTTATCCGTTCTATATTTCAGATTCCATAATGTCTTTTCATGGACAAAGTAGTCAAAAATGGTCTGTAACCAATGAAAGTCCGCCAGTCAGCGTGGATAACTCCCAACTCAAGAATATGAGAAACCGAATAATTACCTACTCTTGGTTGTAGAATGAAAAAATAGGATCACAAAACACAAGTCTGACATTCGTCTTAAAAGAATCGAATTATCCATACCTAAACATTTCATCTCAGCAGGACATGAAATATCTCAATTGAGGTTTCAAGTGATTGACACAGTGAATAAGTCGATTAGAGGTGGTGACCAAGAACTAGCATTAAAGAGGAAAGAACTCTTTTGGATACATCGGCTCAATACTATTGAGCCTAGTGGGTTAAACTGGGATTTTGATTTATCTCCCTTTCTGTAGTAAAAGGTTTATATGGCAGAAGGTTTTTGTTAGAATCCAGGGACTTCTAATAAATATATAAGAACTTCTATGTTCCTATGGACTCCAATTTTTCATCATTGATGGTTATGATACACTGAAAATAGATTCTTAAAAGTAATTTGATCTAATGTATGGTATGAATTTAATATATTGGTTAACCTCCCTGACTGTCTAATGTTTTCAAAATTTTGTGTCTAAAGGTGTCAATTTTTTTTTTTTTTTTATAAAGGAAACGTGTTATTGTACATAGTTAGCCTGTAATAATTAGGAATCACGCACTGAAATCCATGCAAGCAAGAGTCCTTACTGGTAAAATCCTTTATAAATAATAAAAAAAATAGTAAATACACTGGAAAAAACAACAATAAGGGGCGCCAAGACAGAGAAACAAAGTCCTCACTGTGACGGGACGGCCGCCACTATACAGTAGCGCGGTACAAAATTTTAAAAAGGCTGTTTTAGTATGGTATATTAAAGAATTCGTTAGGTTGTGTTTTTATAAGTTCCCCCTGTAATTCTCCCCATGGTTGACCTGTTCCCCGCCTGTCCACAGCCCCGGGAAGACGCCCGGTCTGTGAATGCCTCGAGGAGCCGCTGACTGTCTCTGCCAAGCCGCCCAAACTTGCCCGCCTTGCCCCGCAGCGTGGAAACCACGCAGAAGAGCGCTTCTTGGCCAGTGGGCTCCTAAAAATAGGTGTTTACGGGGGTGCGAATTATAGAACGAAACACCCCGAGAAACCCGAATGCCGACCAGGGATCCCTTGCTGGGAGCGCGGCCGGCAACCAGTGACTCTTGCCCGGGTACAGCCGCAGGACTTTTCCCCCTTCGCAGCTCGGGCTCTGTGGATCCGATCCGGGCGCTTTTTGGACTGAACCAGCCCCCGGACCCGAGCTACCAGACTGTACCCCCAGCATGCTGCCGCTCCCAGGGGATCACCCCAAAATCCCTGGTAAAACCCCAAACTCGGGCAGAAAGCCACAAGGAGCGCTCACACCACAGGGGGGGCCGGGCGCTGGCCAGACAGGGAGAGGCTCTGGGAGGGGGGGGACAGACGAGCTGGTGCCGAGACCCGAGATAAGGGCTGCGCACCGCAGGGGTCCCCCCAGGTTAACCAAGGCAGATTGGGCTATGGCTTGAGGTACAAACAAAGATCACCGCAGGAGGACTGAGGGCGGGCCAGGGGAGAACAATGGTTTCATTCCTCATAAATACCCCTGTATTCTCCATGTTAAAATAAACTCATTCCTGTTTGAACCTTTACTCTTGCCTCGGCTAGTAATTGGGGATAACAGGGCTTGGGGAACCGCGACGCTGCAAGGACCGTGGAAAGAAACGCTGGATCACCGCCGAATCCCTACCGCCCGCTACCCCTGACTCTACACCCCCAGACCAGCTCGGCGCTGATGGCGGATCTACCCGGGCAGGGTAGCAGGGATCCGCTACACTCACCAATATAATCAAATACAGCAGCTAGATCCAAATGGGGTTTTTCCTACACAAACCCCAAGAAAGAGTATACAGACACACGAAGAAAAGGAACAGCGCTTATATAGTCATATATATGGTGAAGAAAAATGGTATCCACAACCACTTATAAATGTGAGGAATATCACCTCCAACAGTGTGTATGTATGTGTATATAAATATATATTATACAGAATGGTTTACCAATACGTGGATCACAAGGATGCTGGCCTTCTTAAAAACATGTAAGATAAACACGAAGAAAATATACAATGGCGCAGTACAATGAGACTGGTATCAAATAATATGGTGATAACAATTGTCCACTCACATGGATCAGAGCCTGTATAGTTCAAGGCTCTATATATCAGCAGTGGGTCTCTTCAGGGATGACCCCGTCCCATATCCATACATTTTCTTGGGATGTCACATGTGGATAAAAAAAATGAACAGACGGACCATAGCGTGATTCAATACGGCCTGATTTAGAACTATATATCGTTCAATAGGTCAAACTCACGTGGTTTTGAGCCTGTGAGGTAAGCACTGGCTCTGTAATAACACTTCTGGTGTAAATGGGGTACACCAATCCCCCTTTCCCGATCAAGTGACTGAAGGATTTTCCTCTCTTCAGTAAATTAAAATATTTAATAATAAAACATAAAGAATTGTCAAAACGCGTTTCGCTGCAACAGCAGCTTCATCAGTTGGTCTATAACATAACTCATTAACAACCCACATATATAGTGTCCATACCCCCGATATCAGGTGCCATCAATGTAATTATCGCCATGTCCGTTCATTCTGCACGTGTGTCCAACGTTTCCTTCCGTCGCTCCTCATTAGACGTCAGCAGATCACGTCGCAAGCTGCACACTCGCGCATGCGCACCGTTGCTTCGTTCGGACTTCTCCTCTTCCTGTCCATTGGCATGTGTGGCTCTACCTCCTCTTCAGTCCAGGGCGCCATCTTTAAAGTTCTAATGCCCTCACTGTGCCCTGAAATGGTGTCCTCCCACTGCAGTCGCAATTTCAAAATTTCGAGGGCAAAAGAATTTTATCTGCAGTGGAATGGAGAACATACGCACCCATACAGGAAGAATCGTATCCCCATATGGGGCCACAAGTTAATATATAGTACAATTCATAATCAATCCACTCATTAGAAGCAAGACATGTAGATACGAATATACCAGAGGATATACTGAGTGTAGATATACTGCACTAAATTAAAAAACTTATAAACGAATAAAATCAAGTAAAACTAAATAAAACATACAATAGTCTGTGAGGAGGGGCCTATAGAAAATGACGTATCTCAAAATCACTATTGAGACCATGGGGAGCTAAAGTGCCATACTCATAAATGTATCTCATCTCCTCCTTAGCCAATATGAGGTCTAAATCTCCCCCCCCAGCTTTTTTTTAACCTTTTTAAGTACACAAAATTGTAAACCGTCAGGATTTTGCGCGTGCTGTTCCTTAAAATGCAACGAGAGGTTATGTAACTCGTACCCCTTCCTAATATTATGGAGGTGCTCCCCCAGTCGTGTAGCTAACGGCCTAGACGTTCTCCCAATATTATGGAGTCCACACGGACATGTCAAACAATAAAGTACGTATTTGGATGCACAATTGTACACCCCCTTAATAGCAATCGTCTTATTTCTTATGGCCACCTCGTGGATTTTTTTCTTTCCTTGGTAATTCTTACAACCTAGGCACCTTCCACACTTATAAAAACCTTCTTGAACTCCCAATAAGTGGGCCTTCTTTCCTCTCTTACTTCTGAAAGCACTATTTACAAGTTGGTCTTTTAAATTGCTAGCTCCTCGGCAGATAAATGTTGGTTCTTCAGCAGTGAAAGGTTCCCGAATTGCCCTGCCATTCGGTGGTTTCATGCGGCAGATTAATTCAGGCGAATCCCATAGGCTTCAATGTTAAAAATATTCCGGTTTTAATTCAATATCTAATAAACCGTTCATTATAAAATTCTGCAGTAAAGAGTCTCTTTATTTATAGATTTTTTTAGGATATTTTAAGCATTTTTCTGGATTTTTTTTAACCACTTTTTTTTAACCACTTCGCTGCGGAGGACGCGCTCAGCGCGTCCTGCCGCAGGAAGGGTTGGCTGTGGAGGACGCGCTGAGCGCATCCTCCCGAAGCAGCCTGCGATCGGCCGGATTCCGGCCGATCGCTGTGCCCCCCGGTGCAGGCTGACATCTTGGATGTCAGCCCGTCAATCCGGGACCGCTGCGGGCACAATAGATGTCATCGCGGTGGCGCGATGACATCTATTTCAGGCGCCCCCCCGCGTGTGCGGAGGAGGTGCCTGAAAGGGAGGGGGGAGGTCCTTCGGACCTCTCTCCCTCCCGATCGCGGGGGTCCTGAGCTTAATGCCAGGCACCGTTTGGAAGGGCACAGCCTGCCCTTCCAAATGGTACCTGGCATTAACCCCTGGGGAGCCGGATCACGAATCGGCGCTGAAAAGCGCCGGTTCGTGATCCTTTCCCGGAGCTGGCCGACATCTTGGATGTCGGCCAAGCCTCCGGGAACTCCCCCTGAGGATTGGTGTCATCGTGCATAGCACGATGACGCCAGTCCTGGAGTTAACCCCTAGCTGCCACCAATGGTGGCGATAGGGGGTTCCAATGAACCCCCTATCTCCCGATCCGTGGCAGCTAAGGGTTAAAGTTTGGTACTGTTGGATCGGCCAGAGCATGGCCGTTCCAATGATACCAAACACGACTGTGAAAAAAGTGTTTTAAAAAAAAAATTAAAATTAAAATTAAAAAATATTTAAAAAAAAAATTATAAAAAAAAAAAAGTTTTTTTTCTTTTTTTTGGTTTGTTAATGCAGCAATATTGTTCCCATTTCAATTATAATGTGAACAACGATGCTGCACTAACGATTTTTGTATGCGGTGCGTTTGTTAAAAATCGCGTAATTTTCCCCAAAAAAATTTAACGAGACCCCATTTCTAATTTTGTTAACAAGCGCACCCCATACAAAATATAACCGCAATTGCTCGCATCTTAAAATGTGAAAAAAAAACACTTTACACGTAAATTATTGAAAATTCATATTTTATTGCATTTTTTGTTATAATATACAGACAGGTCATGACGTATACATATAATAATGACATATTATGAATCTGCCGAGTCTGCCGGAAAGAACGATATATAATATGTCTGGGTCATATACTAAAATAAGCCTTCAAAACACGTTTAAACATGATGAGCAAAACCGGTAAAAATGACCTCAGCACAGAGGCGGGAAAAGCCTCAGCAGCGAAAGGGTTAAAGTTTACTTATTTTTTCTGTAACAGCCCTTTTTATTATCATTCCCTGGACCTCATATGTAAATTTCAGACATTTTCGCTCAGTAGTTTGTTTGCAAACAGCGTTTCACTTTCCACACATTCAAGCAAACTGTTTTCCTAATTTATTCACTTCACTCATCTGCGGTGTCAGCTTTTTCCGGCGGCTTCGCTGCATGTGATGGCTCCTGCTCGGGTTTTTCTGGCGTTTTTGGCAGGTTAATCCAGATGTTTTTGAGGGTTTTCGGCGTGCATTCGCCGGGTTTTGCGGTTAGATTTCATCGGGTTTGCGGCAGCCTTTCCCTGCAATTCGGGGACCCTGTGGTGCTTGCTGAATAAAAAAAACGAACCGAATTGAAGAGAACGAAAAGTCACCGACCGTGCGGTGACCTTTCGAATTTCTTTGAATTACCCTGAATGTATGGTCTGTTTCTTATCCTGTAGTGCCACCTAGTGGCCGTTCATAAACATTGTACATTGGAAAACAGTGTATTACAATTTATTTTTTAAGTTTGCTGCCTGGTCCCGCCCCCTTGCATCGTGTGACTCGCAGGGAGCCTTACCAGGAAGCAACTCGCCGCGATCACACTGCGGGGGACAGCCAGGGAGCGTAGGAGGAGGTGAGTATGCATCCAGCCCGAGTGTGGCTCGGGGTTACCGTTCGCGGTAGTGAAATTTAACCCCGAGTCACACTTGGGAATACCACCAGGGAGGTTAATAAGTTATTTTTTGGTGATTTGGTTTTACCTCATTTTATTTTATCCTGGTCACTTATCACTTAATTGTTGTATTGATTCAATTTGGTTCATTTCGTTTGAAGCAGACACCTATGTAACAGAAAATATAGAGAGAACCAATTAGGATTCCTCGAATATTCTACAGGTTTTCTTCATTTGGATATAATTGAATGATTGGTTGTTCACCTATTTATATGTGGTTGGTGTATTGTACATGCAGACTTGACAAAGACCTGAAGGTCGAAACGTCGTACTGTCGTTTTATTCTCAGTTTGGAATAAAGACCCTTTTTATATTCTACAACCAAAAGTCTGTAATTATTCTGTTTTTCATGGACAAAGACTGGTATTAAAAAAGACAACATTTTTGAACTTTCAAAGGAAGATGGACAAAAAGACTGTCAAGAACTTGGTGGACTCCAACTATAAGCTCGAGGATGACCTTATCCCATTCACTAAAGCAAATTGCGTCAGGTTTATGGTATTTTTTGTGAAATTTGGTCTTTTTCCCCTGATGAAGACAGCATGAAGGCTGTTTTTACGCGTTGGGCTTGTTGTCTTATAATGTTGTTGTGCTAAGCATTATTTGGCTTTGTTATCTACTGGGGTGCAATTTTCAAATCCCCATATCTGAAATAGTTTTTTGGTGCTATGTGGGCTGATTATTTTGATTGCTGGGATTCAGTGCAGCATTGAATATATATATTTTCTGATCTGGTTAGGATTCAATTCTCAATCGATAGTTGAAATTCTCATTCCTTTAAATGGTGGTTATCATATGAGTTGTTCCTAGGTATCACCGAATTTACCACTAAGCACCTCTGTGTTTCCATATTCATTTGTGTTGCTTTTAAATGTTATGTTGTTAATTCTTTTTTTCTAATAAATATTATTTACGGGGACCCAATCCCTTCAGTGACCATCCATATACTTATGTATATTGGGTGGTTATAAGTTCTTGCTTACATACAACAATGGTAACGTCTGCCATGCAAACACATTACCTCTGTAAACAGAGTTTTGAGCTGTGCAACAACTTTCAAAGAATAACTTTATATCTTGCCACAAGTATTGCTGCTCTGAAATTGAATTGGTCCTGTAACTTTTGTTTTTATTCTACATACAGACTGTTAAGAATCGAAGTGCCTGATTGTATAAATAAATATAAAGCTTTCTACAAAAGCAATTTGTCTCTCTTCTGTATCCTGCAGTGAAAAGTATACATCAATGTCTTTGGAAGAGACCCAGAAACAGGAATCTTTCAGCACCTTGTTCCATAGTCCGTAAGCAGGAGGCTAGCCCCCAGGCTCCTCCAACTGCCCCAGAGACAGCTGAGTCTGTCACATTTCTCCCCTCCGAACAGTAGACTAATCAGGCACCAGATTACAAACGGGTCTGTGAATGTGTTAGTCCGCACCCAAGTCCCAACAAGTTTGCTTCTTTCCATTGTCAGTGTGGTCTGGTCCACGCCCACAGATGCCCTCATCCCTTCCTTATATTCCTTCAGGAGCCACAAAGGGGGAACCGTGTTTGCAGCATGGCGTGGGGACATGTCTCCAGTGCCAGGTAGTCTTGCTGCACTTCCTAGCCACTTGCCACAGTCCTCAAGCCCACCAACTCCACAGTCCTTCATCTCACCATCCTGTGGGATTGTGCGTTGGGGACAGAGCTCGGCTGCACTCTGTCCCGTTGCCAGCAGTTCTCTCAAATCCGCTAAGAGCTGTTCAGGCTCCCCAAGCTGGGAATCTGGGCCAACTGCTCTGCATCCTGGAAGCACAGTGGGGAGGGCCGCAGTCTCGTCCACAACCATAAAGTCCATTTCTAGCCCAAACAAATCCATGCCCTCAAGCTGTCTTAGCCACCCCGGCCTGGAGCACACTGTGGGCCCTCTGGGTCAGCTGTCCCACATCCCAGTAAATCGCCAGTGGAGATCTCAGTCTCTCCTCTTGTCACCAGGCAGTCCTTCCGCAATGCCACAATAACACCAAGACTCTCGCTGGTGGAGACTGCAGTCCCATCCACCATTGCAATGTAAATATCAGCAGGTGGCCAAAGAACCCTGTCACCCTGCTGCGCTGTGGGCTCCTCAGGAACTTCACTTGTCCAGTCTGCCACTTTCTCTGGATCAGTTGGCCTGCTGTGCTACAGCTCTAAGAGCTTTGCCTCCTCGGTAGCAGCCAAGGCCCCAAGCACTGTCTGTAGCTGGGGTGCGGGACCTACTGTCTCCTCTCACTGGTGCACAGGAATAGCTGCAGGCCCTGGGTACAAGCTTCCGAAACTGCATCTTGTCAGCTCATCCTTTGCGAATCCAGACTCTGCATCCTCCATAGCGGCTGGAGCAAACTGTTGAGCTTTCTCGAACAGTCTTTTGTAGTCCTGCTTCAGCTCCCATTCTTGGGTGACCAGCCAGTCCAAGTCACCGCTCAATCCAAGCTCACTAGGGAGCTCCATCTACCTGAGATCCCGAATATCTTCCCTTCTCCACTCCGCAGCACTGCTGAAATGGGGGTCTCCCTGGACAGCATTATATACCAATCCCGGGCCACCGAATTCATAGCCCTCTGTGAGATTGTTCTTCCCCAGCATTGGAGACATCTGGGCGCTATACCAGTGCATTGCCCGGTAGCCGTCATCCGATACCATCTCTGCCCAGATCAGGTCACCCAGCTCCAACAGCCATTCTTCCTGGGGCTGCTCTCCGGTAGGCATGAGCTGTTCGGTTCGATCTGTTCAGAGTTCGCATCGAACATCGGCCGTTCAGCTCTCTGATTTACAGGAGGTTCCTGGGAATTGTAATTTGGGTCTTGTCACTGCCACCCATCAGGGGGTCTCACTGATTTATAGGAGGTTCCTGGGAATTGTAATTTGTGTCTTGTCACTGCCACTCATCAGGGGGTCTCACAGACTTGTAGCAGATATCTGGGAATTATAACCTGTGTCTTGTCACTGCCACCCATCAGGGGGTCTCACTGATTTATAGGTGGTTTCTGGGAATTTTAATCTGTGTCTTGTCACTGGCTGCCAGCTATCAGGGTGTCTCACTGAGTTATACCAGAGTTCTGGAAATCTTTAATCTAGATAACACAGTTGAATCAAAGTTCTGCATATCTCCAATTTTTATAACAGAGTTGTATCAGAGTTCAGTATATCTTTAATCTATATATCACTCACCATGTCAGAAAGACCAAAAAGGACAGGCAGACGCTCCCAGACACAGATAAGAGGGCAAGCAGCCTCTGTGTCGGGAGGCTGTGCCTCTGGTCGTCGTGGACGTGGTGCATCCTCTGCAGGGGCACGCTTGTCCTTTCTAACTGGTGCTGGCCGTCTTAAGCAGCAGCAACATACAGAGGATTTGCAGGATTGGCTAACCAGGCCATCCTCATTCTCCGAGTCCTCTGCCAGCCAGGCTTGTAGTGGTTTACAGTCCACCTCAGCTGCCAAAACATTTAATTCAGTCTCCATGTCCACAGCTACTCCTGACGTAGCCTCACTATCACACACGGAGGAGTCAGCTGAATTGTTTGACTACAATGACAGTGACATGCTGCTTGAGGATGCGCAGCAACTACAGTGCTCTGATTCAAGCTCTGAGGTTGAGGAAGGGAGTATAATCAACTTAGAGGAAGGGGGTGCCAGTGACACACAAATAACAGGTGCTCATGTTGCCCCAGCAGCTGCAGCATACTGCCAAGTTGGCTCCAGTGATGAGGAGATAGGGGGTGATGACGATGATGAGGTCACTGAATCCACCTGGGTGCCTGATCGAACAGAGGAGTGAAGGGAGGAGGAGTAGGCACAACAAAAACGAGGCAGAATGTCCTCTATGACCAACCATAGCCAGTCCAAGGCATCAGAAGTCACAGCTGCTCAGGTGCAGAGCGCTGTTGTCTCAAAGTACATGTACAGGAAGTCTGCTGTCTGGGAGTTCTTTAAGAAATGTGCAGCAGACCACCCCGTTGCTATTTGTAATCTATGTCAGAATCAAGCGTGGGAAAGACATCCCACGCTTGGGTACCACGTGCTTGAGGTGACATATTACCACCTGCCACGCATCCCGTTGGCACCACAATTGCATAGGTCCTCCTCCTCATCTGTCCATACCCCCACTATATGTCCTGCCATGTCATTGCCTACAACCTCCACTGACAGGGATGATGCTACAGTAATGGGTGTACCAAGTCCTTCCTCAGAATGTGACAGCATCCCATCAGCAAGAAAAAATATAGTCCCAACCATCCCCAAGCACAGCGTCTAAATGCCAGCTTACCAAAATTACTCGCATTACAGCTGCTGCCTTTCCAGCTGGTGGACTCTGCTTCCTTCCGTGAATTTGCTGTATGTGCTGTACCACAGTGGCAGGTTCCAAAATGCCATTTCGTTTCACGGAAGGCCATTCCAGCACTATACCAGCACGTGGAAGACAATGTTATGGAGTCATTGGGAAAGACAGTCAGCAGCAAGGTGCACATGACTTTAGACACGTGGTCCAGCAAGCATGGACAGGGCCGTTACATTTCCTTCACTGCACACTGGGTAACTCTGCTTGCAGCTGGAGTGATCCAGGATGGGGCTCTGTGCTGGAGCTTGTTCACCATGCCTCCAGAAAGCTGCTTGTATGAGGTCTGTCTGCTCCACCACCTTTTCCTCCTCCTCCTTCTCTGTCTCTGGCGAAGTGGCAGTTAAACCGACGCGTGGCAGGGGCTACGCAATGGCTCAAGCAAAAAGATGCCATACTATGCTTGAGCTGGTTTTGTTTAGGGGACAGGAGCCACACCGGGCCAGAAATTCTGTCAGCTCTGCAGGGACAGGTGCAGAGATGGTTAACACCACGCCAGCTTCAGCTGGGAATGGTCGTCTGTGATAATGGCAGCAACCTTCTCTCCGCCCTACGCCAGGGTAAGTTGACGCATGTACCATGCCTAGCACACGTCCTAAATCTGGTGGTACAGCGTTTCCTAACCAGGTACCCAGGGCAGGCAGAGCTTCTCAGCCAGGCCAGAAAAGTCTGCAGCCACTTCAGATGGTCATTCCCAGCAAGTGTTCGTCTAGCAAAAATTCAAAGAGAATTCCACCTTCCCACAAACCGTCTGATCTGTGACATGTCCACCAGGTGGAACTCGACATTAGCAATGCTGCAGCATCTGCACAAGCAGCAGAGGGCCATCAATGAGTACCTAGTGTGAGTATGACACAAGGACAGGTTCAGGTCAACTTGGTTTCCCCCCCGCAGTGGCTGATGATCAAGGATGCATGCACTGTACTGTCACCATTTGAGGAGGCAACGAGGATGGTGAGCAGGGACAGTGTATGCATCAGTGACACAATTCCTTTAGTGTTCTTGCTGGAGCGCACTCTGCGGGGAATTATAGATGTGGCACTAGAGGCAGAGCAGCAGGAGGAAGAGGAGGCCTTCCCTAGATCTCAAGGCCCCAGTCTTTATGCAGACAGCATTCCTGCGGGTCCTCAGATCAGACAGGAGGAGGAATATTTAAGTAGTGGGGGCATTGAAGGTGGGGATTCCTCAAGGGAGGGTTTTGTGTGCCCAGAAACCCAAGGACTAGTACATGGCTGGGAGGTGGATGTGCATGATGGGGTCATCCTCATTGACCAGGAAGACTCGGAAGCTAATGCCACCTCCAACCTACGCTGCATGGGCTCCCTTATCCTGCAAAGCCTGGTAAAGGACCTCAGGATTCGTGCTATCAAGGAGAGGGATCATTACTAGTTGGCAAGCCTTCTTGATCCACGATACAAGGGTAAAGTTGCAGAGCTCATCCTGCCCGCACAGAGAGAGGACCAGATGAAACAACTTGAGTACGCTCTAAAGCGACACTTGTGTAACACTTTTCCAGGCACTGGTAGGTTACCAAGTGATGACACACGTGCTTCTGAGGCTGCGGATGATCAGAGGAAGAGCGGTGAAGGCCGGGGCCGCTTGACTGATGCCTTTTTAAATTTTTTTTAGTCCACGATGCCCATGGATGTCAAATGTAGGCACCCATTGCCAGCGTCTTCACCATATGGTGCAGGACTACCTAGGGGCAAGGGCAGACCTGGATACCTTTACAGCAGATGATCCACTGGCTTACTGGGTGTTGAGATTGGATCACTGGTCAGAACTTAGCCAATATGCTATGCAGCTACTAGGTTGCCCTTCATCCAGCGTGCTTTCTGAAAGGACGTTCAGTGCCACTGGAGGTTTTGTCACAGACAAAAGAGTGCGTCTGTCCACTGACTCTGTAGACCGGCTGACATTTATAAAAATTAATCCGTCCTGAATCAGCAGCTATCAATCCCCTGATGCTGACGTAACTGAATAGATCGGGGATCTCTTCTGAATTACCAAAACCTCCACCCCTGCACTCTTCCACAATACCTCAGAGGGGTTACTTACGGTGTGAAGGCACTTGCTGCCACCAAAGGCACAATATTTGGGTGCACTGCCACGGATGCCTATACCAGATTCATATCATTTTAGTATTGGACCACAGGGTCCAACCCTGCACTCTTCCACAATACCACAGAGGGGTTACGGTGTGACGGCACTGTTGCCGACAATAAAGGCCCAATTATAAAGCACCTATTGTTACTTTCATCCAAAGCCTGCATAAGTTTCACCATAATTTAGCCAAAAAAATCACTAAACTTGTTCTGCGTGTCCTAAAATGTCTCCTCTTTTCATACAGGCTGCCGCCCCAAGCAGTTGTTTATGAATAGATTAAAGGAATACCATTTACAGTCATTTGAAATGTCATTTTTTTGTTTTTAAATGTTTCTATACATCCTACAAATCCGCCCCTTCGCAGGTTATGGGGACCTCCTAGGCACGATATTTGAAGGAATTTTTCGTTTTTATTCTTAACCCTTATTTCATGGAAAACTCACTGTTCCTTTAAAAAGGTTTTTCTTTTAAACTTTTTGTCCTTGTTTCCTGTCCCCCAGGGCACTACCCGGACCCCCATACACCTTTAATGGCAAATATCTTGCATATATGCCCTCTTGGAGGGCACTCTAAAAATCGAACTTTCGAGTCCCATTGACTTGCATTGAGTTCGGTTCGTGTTCGAACTCGAACTTTTGAAATTGTTCGAATGCGAACCGAACACGGGGGTGTTCGGCTCATCACTACTCTCCGGGGAACTGCAACCACAAGTCCCAATGTTACATAAAAGGAGAAACAATGTAGCACCAATGAAATACTCAACGGTTGGTATAGTTATGCACAGTCCATGCCCATAGATCTCTCTTTTTTCTTCTTTTTTTCCCGAATTCTTTCTTTTTCTGCTGGAAAATTTATTTATTTATTTATTTATTAGCAAAGTATTTTACCAGGAAGGATACATTGAGATTTCTCTAGTTTTCAAGTATGTCCTGGGTTCAAGAACATTGAAATTTTACAGTCGTTACAGAAATACAAAGTAATAAATGCAAGATATTAAAAGCACAAATATACAAATTAACACAGAAAATAATTAAAATAAATATGTAGGAAATAGTCATTATGTTACATGTTTACAGGTGCATTCTGTATTGAGGTATGTTAGTAAGGAGCTCTTAAGTGACTTTAGACTGGGGGAAGATTTGATGGTGTCTGGGAGGTTATTCCATAATTGTGGTGTTCTGTAGGAAAATGAGGATCGAGCCACTTTCTTTTTGTATTGTGGTATTGCAAGTAAGGTGCAGGTCCTGGATCGGAGGTTATAGGATGAGGGAGCTGCTGGGGGAAGCAGCCTATTCAGATAGGGTTGCAGCTTCCCAGAAAATCTCTTAGGCACCAGGTTGGAATGGTGAAGAGTGCGTCTAGACTCCAGCGATGGCCAGTTTCGCTCTTTTAACATGTCACAGTGGTGGGTCATGTAGGTACATTGTATAACTCATTCTGCCACTTTGCGCTACAATGTAGTAAGTTCCTGGAGGTGTGTTTGCGGGGCGGCTGCATACTCTACATCTCCGTATTCAATAGCAGGCATAAGCATTTGTTGTACAATCTGCTTTCTTACCGCAGGGCTCAGGCAGGATTTGTTTCTGTACAGGGCACCTAGTTTGGGGTAAAGTTTAGATGAGAGTTTTTCGATGTGGGGCCAAAGGATAGATTTGGGTCTAACCACATACCTAGATATTTGAGAGAAGTTACTGTGGTCAGCGTGTCATTTGATTTTGTCCTGACACATAGATGGGGATTTAGCAATTTATGTCGTTTAGGTTTTGTTCCAAAGAGCATCGTTAAAGTTTTGTCAGAATTTAAGAAAAGTTTGTTATCTTTGATCCACGTTTCTACCCCTGTGAATTCTTCTTGCAGCACGGCCTCCAGCTGTGGGAGATTTGGTTTGCTGGTATAGATCACAGTGTCGTCTGCGTACATGTGTACAGTTGAGGCTTTGCAGACGTTGGGCAGATCGTTTATGAATATCGTGAATAGCAGGGGGCTGAGTATCGAGCCTTGGGGTACACCGCACGTGACTGGGAGGGGAGGGAGGAGCTGCCAGAAATTGACACATATTGTGATCGGTCGGATACATATGAATGAAACCAAGTTAGCGTGTGATCGCTAATACCAGAGTTTTTAAGTTTTTGTAATAGGATGCTATGGTCTACTGTGTCAAAGGCCTTGTCAAAATCAAGGAAGATGGCTCCAGTTAGGTTTCCTTGTTCCATGCCAGCTTGGGTATCATTACAAACTTTTAAAAAGGCGGTTGTAGTTAAGTGATTTGGACGAAAGCCTGATTGATCTGGGGTTAAATAGTTTGAGGATTGATAATAATCACGTAATTGCATGTAGACGCATTTTTCCCAAATTTTTGACATTACAGGGAGCAATGATATCGGACGGTAGTTGGATACCAAAGTATTGTCTCCACTTTTATGGATATATAACTGCAAAAAGAAAAGGGAGACCAATTGCGCAATATGTAGTCTCAACCAAACCCCTGTAGAAGGTCCTGTGGATCTCAATAGAGTTCTCCTATAGTGAAGATAGGGAAGTATACCAGGGATATCCCTAGTGTGATACTGTACCAAAAAGATAGATCACCAGCTGAGGAAGCCAACCGGCGAAACGTGTCCTGGTAGCTATGATATTATAAATAAATGTTTTTATATTTGCTGTCTGCTTGAAGATTTCTGTCCAAGAAGGCTTAGGGGATACCTTAATATTCCCTGGGCGCATATGATAGAGCCTATTGTGGCTCAGGAGCATGTGAGTATGAAATTTGTGGTTTTTAATTTTATCAATTTTTGGTACAATATCACACTAGGGATATCCCTGGTGTCCCCTTCACTGCTGAGCCATTTCATGGCTTAAAAAAACACATTTTTCTTTTTTGTCTTATTATTATTATTTTTTTTCGTTACTTTAAACATGGTCATGTTTGGTATCATTGGAAAGGCCATGCTCTGGCCTTTCTAATGATACCAAATATGACCCTGCTAGCTGAAACAGTCAGGAGATATCGGGGTTCAAAAGAACCCTTATCTCCACCCCTATCTTTCCTTAGGAGTCAATGAAGACGTTCCCCACACGTCCTCAGCCGTGAAAGGGGTATACTTCCCTATCTTCACTATAGAAGAACTCTATTGGGATCCACAGGACCTTCTAAAGGGGTTGATGGGCACCTGAAAAGGCAATTGGAAGACTCATAAGGCAATACACCCTGGAGCCAGCTTGGGTTCACATAAATGTGAATTTGTTACCTACACTTAATTTTTAGATTTGGTTGAGACTACAGTATATACTGCACAATTGGTCTCCCTTTTCTTTTTGCAGTGTTATATACTTTCCAGTAGGGATGAGCTGTTCGGGTTCGGACGGTTCGGAGTTCGACCCGAACTTTGGCAGTTCGAAAGTTCGTGAATTTCGAACTTTTTGGGCATGTGCGGTTCGGGTTCGCAAAAAAAAAGAAATTTTGAAAAAAGTATAGAAAATGCTTAAAATAATACTAAAAAATCTAGAAATAAAGAGACTCTTTACTGCAGAATATTATAAGCAACGGTTTATTAGATATTGAATTAAAAACTAATGTGTACGTGGAAAGATTATCAACTCTAAATGACCTCTGTTCACAAACGGACATAACACCAGGTGTTTTTAGTCTGGTAATCAATTTGATACATTGTACAATATACTGAGGGTGGGGTGGTGTCTGCTTCTGATTGAGATTTGAGCATTAATTTCCCTAAAACATCCTAATATGCTGCATTTAACTGGTGTTTGAAAAAAATCTAAAGCAATGTTATTTTTCACCTCGGGATTAAACATTCACAGGGTTATTCAGAGAGCGGTGAAAAGCAGGAGAATAACTGGAGAAGTGAAAATTCTAGGTCAAAATAGCCAAACCAGAAAAATTATCCCATTTATCTCACTTTCCAAATCGGCTATTTGGTCTAGAATTTTCCATTCTCCAGTCATTCTCCTGCTTTTCACCGCCCAAAAAAATCAGTAAACTTTTTCTGCGTGTCCGAAAATGTCTCCTCTTTTCATACAGACTGCCGCCCCAAGCAGTTGTTTATGGATAGATTAAAGGAAAAGCATTTACCGTAATTTGAAATGTCATTTTTTGGTTTTTACATATTTCTATACATCCTAGAAATCCGCCACTTCACGGGCAGGTTATGGGGACCTCCTAAGCACGATATTTGAAGGAATTTTTGGTTTTTATTTTTAACCCTTATTTTATGGAAAACTCACTGTCCCTTTAAAAACGTTTTTCTTTTTACTTTTTGTCCTGGTTTCCTGTCCCCCAGGGCACTACCCGGACCCCCATACACCTTTTATGGCAAATATCTAGCATATATGCCCTCTTGGAGGGCACTCTAAAAAACCGAATTTTCAGTCCCATTGACTTGCATGGGGGTTCGGGTTCGTTCCCGAACAAATGGGAAGTTCGGGTTCGGGCTCGAACCGAACTCAGGGAGTGTTCGGCTCATCCCTATTCTTTACCATAGAGAGGATCCTGCGATCATCCACCACTGTTGTCTCCCATGGACGTCTAGGTCTTTTTATGTTTCTGAGCTCACCAGATCACTCCTCTTTTCTTAGAATGTATCAAGCTGTTGATGTGGCCGCTGCTAATGTTGCCGCTATCTCTCTGATGGATTTGTTGTGTTTTTTGGAGCGTTACATTGGTCGGTTTCTCTTGCATGGACGGCTCCACTGAAAGCATAATGCAGCTTCACAGCAACAGATTCCAAATGCAAAAACCACACGGAGAGTCAACTCCAGACCTTTTACCGGCTTAATTGATGGAGTCGCCTCACTTGGCCATGACACAGCTTTTCATTCAATTGTCCAGTTACTTTTGGACAGTTGAAATAATGGGGAGTGTGGCTGCTCTTAAGAGCTGTAATTCCTAAACCCTTCCTCCAGTTTAGGCTAATGTCAGACGAAGGCATTCTGAGCACACTGTGCGTCCGTGCACAACTGACGTACTTTCTGACTGATCATACTGTAGACACCACACGGTCTGTTTTTTTTGACTGATGTAGATGAGAAATAAAATTGATATGTAAAATGAAAAAAATTGATACATGATATGAAAACCATTTTGGACGTCAAAAATGCAGTCTGTCTGACCACGTTCCATCACTCACACACAAAGCTACGCGGACGTGGCGCACTCTGTGCGTCTGTCCTAGCGGTTTTGATGTTCTTGCCTAAATTGCATCCGGTGCCACGTGCGTTGTGCGTCCGCACTTCTGTGCAGACGTACTTCGTGTGTGGCTCTCTATTGATCATCATTTTATGCTACCACGTACGTGATCGCTGCGTTCGTCTGATGCCGACTGTCACGACCACTATGCGCGCTGCTGCGCAAAGACGCCGGGTTAAGCCGCTCACTATCTGTCTATCCTAGACCCAGATAATCACGTGCGCTTATCTACCCATCCCGGCCAAACTTTATCTCACAACAGGCACGTAGAGCGCAATATACTGTTCCCAGGATTGCAACGCAGTACAAGTCTTCTCCTGAAGCGCGTACTAACTACGTCTCTCACAATCCCTGCAGTCTTTTTTTCCTATTCTATTAGTAACGCTGCCACCAGTCCTCATGGACCCCACGCGCGTCGTGACTGGAGACGCAGGGTTTAAACAACCGCACTGTCTCCTGACGACCGCAACTCGCAATTTCTTATATATAACCGAGCTTAAAGCAAATAGTAATACTCCCAATCTCTTAGTTAGCGTGGATTTCATCAGCCAGAGTCAAAACTTAAATACTTTTCTGTTTATTTATGATAGAAAAATCACAGTGCTTTGTTACATAAAAAATTATAACTAGAATAAATCAATTAATTACACACTACACAGCAAATAAAAAGAAAAAGGGGTTAATCACAGAGCCTTACTTACGACGGACTAATCAGTAGCTGGCATCGGTGCCTCCTGGAGCCTGGAGATATAGCATGGACAGATCAGTCATCTTTCGAATGTACCCCAAGTGATCAGCCCCAGCACATGGCCAGTTTTCAGAATTTATACACTTCCTGATCTTTCCAGCCCACCCCCAAATGACCCAGTGTCCTGGACTACATTTCCCAGAGTGCCCTTCTCGCTCGTGCTCAGTAAGCTTGTCAATTAATCTTTAATTGCCCAAAGGTGTCCATCTCTGCCCCAGACCCCCCTTAGAGATCAAGGATGTGCTTCCTGTCTTTGAAAATTGGGTCTAAAATCTTGGTGCCGGGCTGGCTTCCAAGGTGTGATTTTCTATGTTAGTGTACAAAAGAAATTCCCTTTTTACAGCTACATGTTATATCCTCCCCCCAAGGGAGAAAGCTAACCATTTTGATTACATTTCAGCTGTGAACACAGGGATACACTTACCAAATGGCCAGACACAAATATGAATATAACTCTATATGGAGGAGAGGAGATATGTATAAACCGGCAGATAGACACATATATACAGGCAGACCCTTGTATAGATAGAAATACAGATCTAGTCTGCCACACCGACCTTAGATGTTCATCCCCTCGAATTAAAGCTGAGAGTGTAACCTTTCACCCCAAATCCATTATAGAACTATAGCCTGAATAGGTTTTGGTAAATACCGGAAAAAAATAAAATTGTGCCTGTGTCCAAATATATACAGTGGCAAGAAAAAGTATGTGAACCCTTTGGGATTACGTGGAGTTTTGCATGAATTGGTCATAAAATGTGCTCTGATCTTCATCTAAGTCACAACAATTTGAAAAACACAGTCTGCTTAAAATAATACAACACAAACATTATATGTTTTCATGTGTTTATTGAACAGAACATGTAAACATTCACAGTGCAGGGTGGGAAAAGTATGTGAACCCCTAGCCTAATGACTTCTCCAAGAGCTAATTGGAGCCAGGAGTGAGCCAACCTTGAGTCCAATCAGTGTGATATTATTGGATGTGTTGCTGAAAGCTGTCCTGCCCTTTAAAAACACACAGCAGTTTTGGGTTTACTGGTTTCAAGAAGCACTGCCTGATGTGAACCATGCCTCGCAGAAAAGAGCTCTCAGAAGACCTACGATCAAGAATTGTTGACTTGCATGAAGCTGGAAAGGGTTACAAAAGTATCTCCAAAAGCCTTGATGTTCATGTGTCCACGGTAAAACAGACTGTCTACAAATGGAGAAAGTTCAGCACTGTTGCTACTCTCCCTAGGCGTGGTCGTTATGTAAAGATGACTGCAAGAGCACAGCGCAGAATGCTTAATGAGGTAAAGAAGAATCCTAGAGTGTCAGCTAAAGACTTACAGAAATCTCTGGCACATGCTAACATTTTTGTTGACACATCTACAATAATGAAAACATTAAACAAGAATGGAGTACATGGGAGGACACCACGGAGGAAGCCATTGCTGTCCAAAAAGAATATTGCAGCACGTTTGAAGTTTGCAAAAGAGCACCTGGATGTTCCACAGCACTACTGGCAAAATATTCTGTGGACAGATAAAACCAAAATTGAGTTGTTTGGAAAAAACACACAACACTATGTGTGGAGAAAAAAAGGCACAGCACACCAACATCAAAACTTCACCCCCACTGTAAAACATGGCGGAGGGAGCATCATGGTTTGGGGCTGCTTTGCTGCTTCAGGGCCTGGACGGATTGTTGTCATTGATGGAAAAATGAATTCCAGAGTTTATCAAGACATTTTGCAGGAAAACGTAAGACCATCTGTCCGCCAACTGAAGCTCCGCAGAGGATGGGTGATGCAACAGGACAATGACCCAAAGCATACAAGTAATTCAACAAAAGAATGGCTTCAACAAAACAAAATACGCCATCTGGAGTGGCCCAGTCAGAGTCCTGACCTCAACCCGATTGAAATTCTGTGGCATGACCTTAAGAGAGCGATTCACACCAGACATCCCAAGAATATTGCTACACTGAAACAGTTTTGTGAAGAGGAGTGGTCCAAAATTACTCCAGATCGTTGTGCAGGTCTGATCTGCAACTACAGGAAACGTCTGGTTGAGGTTATTGCTGCCAAAGGAGGGTCAACCAGTTATTAAATCCAAAGGTTCACATACTTTTTCCACCCTGCACTGTGAATGTTTACATGTTCTGTTCAATAAAAACATGAAAACATATAATGTTTGTGTTGTATAATTTTAAGCAGACTGTGTTTTTCAAATTGTTGTGACTTAGATGAAGATCAGAGCACATTTTATGACCAATTCATGCAAAACTCCACATAATCCCAAAGGGTTCACATACTTTTTCTTGCCACTGTATGGACATAACTGTATACATGGATAGAGATACAGATAGTGATACATGGATAGATTTCAGTAAGGCTTTTGATACTGTTCCACATAGAAGCTTATCAATAAATTGCAATCTTTGAGCTTGGATTCCAATATTGTTGAATGGATTAGGCAGTGGCTGAGTGACAGGCAACAGAGGGTTGTGGTAAATGGAGTTTATTCGGCGCAAGGTCTTGTTACCAGTGGGTACCTCAGGGGTCAGTACTTGGACCCATTCTCTTTAATATTTTTATTAGTGATATTGCAGAAGGTATTAATGGAAAAGTATGTCTTTTTGCTGATGACACAAAGATTTGCAACAGGGTTGACGTTCCTGGAGGGATCAGCCAAATGTCAAATGATTTAGGTAAACTAAAAAAATGGTGGGAGCTGTGGCAATTGTGTTTTAATGTGGATAAGTGCAAGATAATGCACCTGGGACGTAAAAACCCAAGGGCTGAATATAGAATATTTGATACATCTGAGGAAAGGGATTTAGGGGTCATTATTTCAGAGGATCTAAGGGTAAGTAGTCAATGTAATAGAGCAGCAGGAAATGCTGGCAGAATGCTTGGAAATGCTGGCAGAATGCTTGGAAATGCTGGCAGAATGCTTGGTTGTGTAGGGAGAGCCTGTATTAGCAGTAGGAAAAGGGAAGTGCTCATGCCACTGTACAGAGCACTGGTGAGACCTCACTTGAAGTACTGTGTGCAGTACTGGAGACCGTATCTCCAGAAGGATATAGACATCTTAGAGAGTTCAGAGAAGGGTTACTAAAATGGTGTACGGCTTGAAGGAGAAAAGTTACCAGGAAAGGCTTAATGATCTTAACATGTACAGCTTGGAAAAAAGACGAGACAGAGGAGATATGATAGAAACATTTAAATACGTAAAGGGAATCCACAAGGTAGAGGAAGGGAGTATATTTAAAAGGAAACAAAGTAGCAAAACAAGAGGACATAGTCTTAGATTAGAGGGGCAAAGGTTTAAAAGTAACATCAGGAAGCATTATTTTACTGAGAGGGTGGTGGATACATGGAACAGTCTTCCAGTAGAAGTGGTAGAGGCCAAAACAGTAATTGAATTTAAGCATGCATGGGATAGGCATAAGGCTATCCTAAACAAAAGATAAATCCAGGTAAAGTATCCATGTAATTGGGCGACTAGATGGGCCGAAAGGTTCTTATCTGCCGACATTTTCTATGTTTCTAGATACTGAACAGATAGGCCCCTATTACATTCTTCGCGCAATTTCGTTTACGCCGCGCTAATTTTTTTGCACGCATCGTCCAGCGTTATCGCGCAAAAATTAACGTGTTATTACGATCCGAACGCATATTCTCATCCGTCAAAAAATAACGTTCGTAAAAGTTTTTTTCGTGCTGGTGTTTTCGTTTTGGCCAGAACGTTCAGATTTGCAGTTACCACCAGCTTTTCAAAGACGTTAAAATTATGCGCGCAAACGTCGTTCGTAAAAAGATGCGCATCTATTGAAATACCATCCACGTACCAGCGCACAAACAAATTTGCGCTCACAATGTTAAGTATAGGACGCGCACAGTTCATCACGCTCACGCAAGTCCATCCGCGTTAAACGATAACGAGCATCATCGTTGAAATACGACGTTCAGCGCAAAGACTTTTGCCCCTTGCGCAAATGCGCATTTGCGCACGCAAAACACGCTGCGCGAAGAATGTAATAGGGGCCATAGATGGATAAATATACCGAGAGATAGATACAGACAGATACAGAGAGAGATCCCGGACTTAAAAATCCCCTACATGGACTCGCCCCCACCCCCCTTCATATTATCCCTTACCCCTGATAATGTCCATGGACTTGCCCATTTCCCCCATATATGTCCCACTACCCCCCCTCCACCCCATATAACCCCCCCCTCCACCCCATATAACCTCCCCCTCCACCCCATATAACCTCCCCATATGCTTTGGCAATGCTAAAATCTATTTGGTCCTGCCAATAAAGCTTATTTGAATTTGAGATCTAGATACAGAAAGATATAAATACTGTGAGATATATATAGATACAGAGAGAGATACAGACAGATATATATATAGATACACATACAGACAGATATATAGAGATACATATAGATACAGACAGATATATAGAGATACACATAGATACAGACAGATATATATAGATACACATACAGACAGATATATAGAGATACATATAGATACAGACAGATATATATATAGATACACATACAGACAGATATATAGAGATACATATAGATACAGACAGATATATATATAGATACACATACAGACAGATATATAGAGATACACATACAGACAGATATATATAGATACACATACAGACAGATATATATAGATACACATAGCTACAGACGATATATAGATACAGACAGATATATATAGATACAGACGATATATAGATACAGATATATAGATACACATAGCTACAGACGATATATAGATACAGACGATATATAGATACAGATATATAGATACACATAGATACAGACGGATATATAGATACAGACAGACGCTGCCCTGGCTGATGCCTCCTGAGTTTGTGGCGTCTTGCCCGGGGATTATTTGATGTGGAAATTAACTCTCGCTCTTCTCTCTATTCTTTGCGAACTCATCTGGATAGTTATTTCAGAATAAATTCTGCCCGAGGCAGCGGCCGCTTAATAACTGCGGCTTCTATAAAGATCTGATAAGAAAGTGCAAACCCAGCTCTGAGAGGCTTTATGGAAAAACTCTGCAGATACAGACGTGCAGGAGCAGCGAGGGGGCAACAGAGAGGAGGAGGGGGCAGCGAGGGAATCAAAGAGGAGGAGGGGGCAGCAAGGGGATCAAAGAGGAGGGGGGTAACAGAGAGGAGGAGGGGGCGCGGGGAATCAAAGAGGAGGAGGGGGCAGCAAGGGGATTCAAAGAGGAGGAGGGGGCAACAGAGAGGAGGAGGGGGCAGCAAGTCGGTCAAAGAGGAGGAGGGGGCAACAGAGAGGAGGAGGGGGCAGCGAGGGAATCAAAGAGGAGGAGGGGGCAGCAAGGGGATCAAAGAGGAGGAGGGGGCAACAGAGAGGAGGAGGGGGCAGCAAGTCGGTCAAAGAGGAGGAGGGGGAAGCAAGGGGATCAAAGAGGAGGAGGGGGCAGCAAGGGGATCAAAGAGAAGGAGGGGGCAACAGAGAGGAGGAGGGGCAACAGAGAGGAGGAGGGGCAGCAAGGGGATCAAAGAGGAGGACGGGGCAGCAAGGGGATCAAAGAGGAGGAGGGGGCAACAGAGAGGAGGAGGGGGCAACAGAGAGGAGGAGGGGGCAGCAAGGGGATCAAAGAGGAGGAGGGGGCAGCAAGGGGATCAAAGAGGAGGAGGGGCAACAGAGAGGAGGAGGGGCAACAGAGAGGAGGAGGGGGCAGCAAGGGGATCAAAGAGGAGGAGGGGGCAGCAAGGGGATCAAAGAGGAGGAGGAGAAGGGGCAGCAAGGGTATCAAAGAGGAGGAGGGGGCAACAGAGAGGAGGAGGGGCTACAGAGAGGAGGAGGGGGCAAGCAGGGATGAAAGAGGAGGAGGGGGCAGCAAGGGGATGAAAGAGGAGAGGGGGCAGCAAGGGGATGAAAGAGGAGGAGGGGGCAGCAAGGGGATCAAAGAGGAGGGGGGGCAACAGAGAGGAGGAGGGGGCAACAGAGAGGAGGAGGGGGCAGCAAGGGGATCAAAGAGGAGGAGGGGGCAGCAAGGGGATCAAAGAGGAGGAGGGGGCAGCAAGGGGATCAAAGAGGAGGAGGGGGCAACAGAGGAGGAGGGGGCAGCAAGGGGATCAAAGAGGAGGAGGGGGCAACAGAGAGGAGGAGGGGGCAACAGAGAGGAGGAGGGGGCAGCAAGGGGATCAAAGAGGAGGAGGGGGCAGCAAGGGGATCAGAGGAGGAGGGGGCAGAAAGGGGATCAAAGAGGAGGAGGGGGCAACAGAGGAGGAGGGGCAGCAAGGGGATCAAAGAGGAGGGGGCAACAAGGGGGTCAAAGAGGAGAAGGGGCAGCAAGGGGATCAAAGAGGAGGAGGGGGCAACAGAGAGGAGGAGGGGGCAGCAAGGGGATCAAAGAGGAGGAGGGGGCAGCAAGGGGATCAAAGAGGAGGAGGGGGCATCAGAGAGGAGGAGGGGGCAGCAAGGGGATCAAAGAGGAGGAGGGGGCAGCAAGGGGATCAGAGAGGAGGAGGGGGCAGCAAGGGGAACAGAGAGGAGGAGGGGGCAACAGAGAAGAGGAAGGGGCAGCAAGAGGATCAGAGAGGAGGAGGGGCATCAGAGAAGAGGAAGGGGCAGCGGGGATTAATAAGGGGGCAGCAGGGATTAATAAGGGGACAGCGGGGATCAATAAGGGGACAGCGGGGATCAATAAGGGACAGCGGGGATCAATAAGGGGGTAGCAGGGATTAATAAGGGGGCAGTGAGGATTAATAAGGGGGCAGCGGGGATTAATAAGGGGGCAGCGGGGATTAATAGGGGGAACTGGGGATTAATAAGGGGACAGCGGGGATCAATAAGGGGGCAGCAGGGATCAATAAGGGGACAGCGGGAATCAGTAAGGGGGCAGCAGGATCAATAAGGGGCAGTGTGGATTAATAAGGGGGCAGCGGGGATTAATAAGGGGGCAACGGGGATTAATAAGGGGACAGCGGGGATCAATAAGGGGGCAGCAGGGATCAATAAGGGGCAGCGGGAATCAGTAAGGGGGCAGCGGGATCAATAAGGGGCAGCGGGGATCAATAAGGGGCAGCAGGGATCAATAAGGGGCAGCGGGGATCAATAAGGGGGTAGCGGGGAGCAATAAGGGGGCAGCGGGGATCAATAAGGGGGTAGCGGGGATCAATAAGGGGGCAGCGGGGATCAATAAGGGGGCAGCGGGATCAATAAGGGGGCAGCGGGGATCAATAAGGGGCAGTGGATGAATAATGCGACGGCGGAAGAAACTCTTCGTTACATAGTTTTGAAAATTCCTCTTCATTTTAATTTCACAAATCTTTATTGAGACGAGCAATGAAACAGCCTGAGGCCGACATGTAAATCCTTAAAATGCTGCGCGTTGGTATATGACGTTCTCAGATATCGCGGTTTATAGGGAGGTTGTTACCCGCGGGTGTTACTCCTGTCCAGTGATGACTCGTAGTGACATCATGGAGCTGCCGCAAGTGATGGAGATGACAGTGACTCAGGGTTTACACCGTGAAGTGACGGCCCGGCGCGGTAAGAGTCGGCACCTCTGCTTTTCCTGCTGATCCCGGAGGAGCCGCTCGCCTCATACCGGGTTAATTCGATTTTTCTTTATTATAACTTTATGATGTTTCCGTGGGGTCTCTGTGACGTCGCTGCGTTTCCAGTCTTGCCTGAGGGGTAAATCTCGGTTGTGGCGGCTCCAGGCACATCTCTGTGCATTGCCCTTATCCAGGTCCCCGCGCCGGTTCCTGCCGGCAGGCGAGCGGTTAATCTGTCCACTCGTTTATTAAATTGCTCATCATTTTATCATTAAGCGTCTCAGACAATGCGCTGCAGCTCCCGCACGCGGCTCCACTCGCTCCACTCCATTAAGTTTAATGATGCGTTTGATCTCAGATTTAATGGTAAACAATAAAGAAAAATCACACGGACGCATTACGGTGATTTATGGCATAAAACGCCGCTCCTAATTCTTAATATTCACCGTTTATTTATTTACAGGCCGTGGGTGCTTCTGTGTGTAAAACAGCAGCCCGGCAGCGTCTGGTACCGGCAGCGCTCTGTGCATATGTACTGGCCAGTGAGCCTGACCCGGTTAGTGACCGGTGATGGGCAGCGCTCTGTGCATATGTACCGGCCGGTGAGCCAGATCCGGTGAGTGACCGGTCAAGGGCAGCCCTCTGTGCATATGTACCGGCCGGTGAGCCAGATCCGGTGAGTGACCGGTGATGGGCAGCGCTCTGTGCATAGGTACCGACTGGTGAGCCTGACCCGGTGAGTGACCGGTGATGGGCAGCGCTCTGTGCATATGTACCGGCCGGTGAGCCAGATACGATGAGTGACCGGTGATGGGCAGCGCTCTGTGCATAGGTACCGACTGGTGAGCCTGACCCGGTGAGTGACCGGTGATGGGCAGCACGACTCCTGGAATAAATCCGGTAATTTCTACAGTTACAGTCACACCGTGACGCGCCGCTGCTTCGAGCCACACGGAAATGAGACGTGTCCAGAGACAAAACACAACATCAGGGCAAGGAGGGCGAGAAGCCCACATCCTCTCCCTCAATGAACCCCCACACTGGTGTTGCACTCTTTAGAATAAGAGACGGAGCTTGTTCTGGTACAACACATTTATTTTATGAGTTCACCTGAAACAGATAAAAGATTCTGTTTTTACTCTGGATGCACTGTGCACACTCTCTCTTAACTGCATCCAGTGGTAACTTCAGGATTACTGAATCACTGAGACAACCACATGGTATTAAGTACAGTTTCTGTGGCTGAGGACACAGCAGTGACACCCGCTGGTAGGAGGTCAGAACAGCAGCAACAGAACTATGTTCTGGTAAATTTCAATAATAACAAAACAAAATGCTTTCTACTTAGTCCTATTTACAGTACTCTTTTGGGGTGCAATGAGTTTAATACCGATTTAATACACAGAGTGCCACACTCTCCCCCACAAAATTTAATGTCAACAGACATTTCCTCGTTTAGATCAGTATACTCTGATGTCTATAACAGTAATATTTACAACGTCACATCTCTAAGTATCACTTTAATAAGCGATCTGTAAGTTCATTGTATTCCACGGCCTCCAAAAACTGGAACTGCAATATTTAGTGTGAATGTCCTTCACCGGTACTTCTCTTTGTATCACGGAAGGTTGCCCTAAAGTTTCATAAGTCAACATCCTTGGTTGGCGTCTCTCCCTTTGTGGGTGTGACCTAGGTGATTGTTCAGGAGTCTCTTGTTCTTCATCGAAGGACGGTTCTGCTTCAAATGATGGCTGGGGAACTTGATCCTCGCATCCATGGTATCGGTTATCCTCTAAACCTTCATCAACCGGTAGGTAGTCATTTGACTGTTGGGTGACTTGGGGTTGGAAAACTCTAGCTCTCGGGTTTAGCATGGGTTCTCCATTTCTTGAATTCTTCTCTACGAGGGGCCTGAGTCTGTATACTAGTTGGTAGTCATCACCTGAGTCACTATCTGAGTCATCTTGAGGTTGTCTCTTTCGAGTTGCTTGTCTTTTCTTCTCCAGAGAATCACGTTTCTTTGGTATTGTCTGTTCTGCTGCCTTCTCAGGTTTTTCTAGTGGTAAGTGGTCACATGGCATCAACAAATTTCTGTGAATTACTCTATTTCTACCTTCTCCATTTTCTGGTTTGATCTCGTAGACGGTACTTTCTTTGCTTTTCCTTTGTACCACTACGTGAACTTTATCTTCCAGTAAGAACGAATTTTTCCAGGTCCTCCTCTTTCAGTTGAGTTCCGAACCAGCACTCGACCACCAGGTTGTAAATCATTTCCCTGGATTCTCCTATCATAGTATACTTTTCCTCTTGTTGCTTCTTTCTTTGCGGTTCTAGATGCAACAACATAAGCTTCACTCATTCTCTTTTGCCACTCTGTTACGTAGTCTTCATACGTTTCTTGTTTTTCTTCACCGCGCGATTGAACAGAAGGTCGATAGGAAGTCTTGGGGATCTCCCAAACAGTAGGTAATACGGTGAGTATCCGGTAGCCTCGCTGCGCGTGCAATTATAGGCGTGAACAACTTTTCCCAATGAGTTCTTCCAGTCTGTCTTCTCTTTTTCCGTCAGGGTTCTCAACATGGATAACAGTGTTCTGTTGAACCTTTCAACTTGGCCATTTCCTTGAGGGTGATAGGGTGTCGTATGAGAGCCACGAACTCCAGAGAGTTCTTTCAACCTTGTAAACATCTGAGTCTCAAACTCTTTTCCCATATCATGGTGGATCTTGCTCGGGCCCGAACTTGAGCGCAAAATCATTAAAGATCTTCTCAGCTACTGTCTTGGCGGATTTGTTCCTTGTGGCATAGGCCTGTGCAAACCGGGTGTAATGATCCATGACTACTAGGATGTATTCATACCCTTGTTTACATTTTTCCAAGTGCAGTAAGTCAACGGATATCATTTCAAACGGATACGTTGTGGTAATGGTAGACAACGGTGCTCTCGTAGGCTTATTGGGCTTCTTCTTCTTAAGACATTCACAGACTCTGGTCACAAAGTGTTCAACATCCTTCTGCATATGTTGCCAGTAAAATCTGTCTCTAATTAAAGTAAGTGTCCTTTCAACACCGAGGTGTCCCATTTCTTGATGTAACTCTTTGAAGACGAGTGGGTGGTACTCTTTGGGCAGGATCAGTTGATCTCGTTCCGACGTTTTCCTGTATAACACCCCATCTTTGTTCAGAAACAGTTTTGTCCATTGTTTCAGCAATAACTGGACATCCAGATGCTCTGTCTTTAAGACTTCATTTCCTGGACGCTGATTCTTTGTCTTGTATCTCAGAACTCTTCCAACAATTGGGTCTTCTTCCTGGGACTTTCGAATTTGCCCCATAGTCAGGGGGCTAGTAACTGTACTATGTGGTGCATCTTGTACCAGTTCCAGTGCCCTTGTGAAAACGGTTCCTATTCCCTGAGACGGTTCTTCCAACTCTACCGATATTCCCAGTATTGAAGAGCTGATGATATCCCGTTTGAGTTCTTCAGTACATTGGTTCATGTAGTTGTTGATCTCTAACGGCATCCGAGATAAACCATCTGCATCTGCATTTGACTTGCCTGGACGGTATCGAATCGTGAAGTTAAAATCTGCAAGCTGTGCTACCCACCGGTGGCCTGTGGCATTCAATTTGGCTGTGGTGAGGATATAGGTGAGAGGGTTGTTGTCTGTATACACAACAAATGAGCATGCGTGGTACAGATAATCCCTGAACCTTTCACAAATGGCCCATTTCAACGCTAGGAATTCTAACTTCCCAGAATGCATATGATAATTCTTCTCCGGTGGTGTCAGTGTTCGGGAGCCATATGCAATCACTACCATCTTGCCTCCTTGCCTTTGGTATACACCGCTCCGAGACCTTCCTGTGATGCGTCACAGTGTAACACAAACGGCTGTGTGAAATCTACATATCCCAGGACAGGTGGTTTCAACAAATAGTCAATGAGCTGGTTTAGAATTTCCTGGTGGCAGTTTGTCCAGCTAATAGATCTGCGGGACGGTAGATGTCCTTGCTGCTTGGTTATTCGCCCCTTCTTCTTTACTTGGGGGGCTCTCTCTTGTACGGACACTGTGTCTTTCCCATTTCGCTCAGATTCGGTAAGAGATAGCAACTCATATAAGGGCTTGGCAGTTCTGGAAAAGTTTGGAATGTAGGACCGGTAGTACGAAAGAAATCCCAACATCTTTCTCAAATCTCCTATTGTTTCAGGTTTCTTTTCTTTGAATTTCTGTACTGGTGCAATGTCGGCTGGATCCATCGTGTAACCCTCCCCCAAGACCATCTTTCCCAGAAATCTCACTTTTCTCTTGAATAGTTCGCACTTCCGAGGAGTTAGCTTGACACCATGTTGCTGGTACCTTTGTAAGACAGTCTGAACATGCTTCAGGTGATCTTCAAATGTACTGCTATGAACAAGATTTTCATCCAAGTAAGGTTGGCAGATATCATCTCTCAGACCTGACAGACACTCTTCCATACTCCGTTGGAACTCAGCAGGAGCTGCACTGAGCCCAAATGGGATACGGACCCACTGATACAGTCCACATGGAGTAATGAATGCAGTTAACGGGCGACTTTCGATGTCTAGAAATCCCTGATGATAGGCCTTCCCTTGGTCAAGAACAGAGAACCATGAGCTGCCACTCAAGGAGTCTAACATGTCCTGTATTCTCGGGATTGGATGGCGATCGGGCACTGACTTTCGGTTCAATTCTCTATAGTCACAGCAGAGCCTCAGACTTCCATCCTTCTTCCGGACACAGACTACAGGTGAAGAGTATGATGATCTTGACTGAGTTATCCATCCCCTGTTTAGCAAATCCTGGACGTACTCCTTCACTTCTTGATGGAGGGGTTTCGGAACCGACATGTAGGTCTTCTGGACAGGTGTGGTATCCTTAAGAGTGATGTGCATGTTAAGAGAGGGGATGCAACCAATATCGTCATCATCGAAGGCAAAAGCATGACATTCTTCTCTCAACACATGTCTTACTGTTTGCTGCTGAGCCTCACTTAAATGGTCCACATTTACCGGAGGATCCCACCTCTGATTACTTCTACCACCGCTGTTAGCCCGCTTCTTTACTTCAACCTCTGGTGGCTTCAGCACATTGTTCGAGTGGTGACTTATTTGTTCACGTTGTAACTCCTTATCCCTGACTGGTTGTACTGCTGCTGGATACACTGCTTTTACAGTTTGGAGGTGACCCAGAAGACAACGTTGGTCTAATGTGATATCATGCTTGGTGGTGTTTCCAATAGGGATGGGTACATAGATTGGACTTCCCTTACAAACATCTACTACCACTTCACTGATGATCACACCTTCTGGTAAGGGACACAGTTCAGATGGAACAAAAATCATCTCTTGGTCTTTGGGTTGGACTCCCACATGAGCCCAGGCATGTATAAAGGTAGTCTGGTTTGCGGGTAGGACTATCTTCTTCCGTCCTGTTCTCACAATGCCTTCATCATAACTTGTAGCTGAGGTATGCATGAGTCCCAGCATGGTTTCAGCTGTCTTTGCTGTTACTGAAAATGCCCTGCTCATCATCTGTATAACACTGGCTGATGTTTCTGCTACCCTCTTCTCTTGACTTATTAATTCTTCAATTACATTGAACCCAATAATTGGATTTTCAGCTACTTGCGGGTCTTCTGAGACTAAAATTGGGATTGTCAGTGTCTCTACTGATGCTGATTCACCCACCAATTGAAATCTCACCTCAATCCATTCAAGGAATGGTATTTCTGTCTGGTTAGCTGCTAGTCCAGTTAGAGTCCAGGTCCAAGCAGTTCTTCAATGGGCCGGATCGTGGTGTGTGGGAGATATTGTTTCCTCCACCCATCATTCACAAGGCTGGCTTGTGCCCCAGTGTCCCACAAAGCTTCAATGGTGACCTCATCCAGTCGGCAACGGACAAGGCACCGTCTTCCAACCAGAGCTATTAGCTTGGCTTGCCGTTGTGGTGATAAATAATTTACTGCGTTCATAGAAACCTCATTACTGGACACTCTACCCTGCTGTTTTGGAATGTTAGTAGGATGCTGGTGTCTTTTCTGTTTCGGAGTTCTGACTGGTGTGTGCTGGTGTTGGTGGGACACGTGGTAAGGAGCTACTGGGGGTCCCGTCTCAGCAGCCCGTTCAAGTTTTCCGTCGGCTGTGCCCTTACTCTGCATCCCCGTGACAAGTGTCCTACTTGACCACAGCGGAAACAGTGGTTACATGTGGCTCCTGCATTGGCCCTTGGCATTCCTACAACCTCTCTGTCTTGCTGGTGTCTGGATCATTGGAAACTCTCTTGGTCGTAGTAGATTACTGGTCTCCATGACTGCGAGGAACATTTTCTTCATTTCAAACATCTCTACCTTGAGGTCTTCCATTAACTTATACGGATCTGGGCCAGATTCTTTAAGGTTTGCCGGGGTTTTCTTTAAATCTCTAGCAGTTTCACCCCTTGCTGTTGCACAAATCTCTTTTGACGCTCCAGGCAAAGGTTCCTTTTCCTGGCAGTTTACCTCCGTGTGGAGTTCGTTTAGTCGTGGATTTTTCCCATAAGCAGTTTTCTTTAACTTCTGTTGTCTTTCCAGCTCTAAATTAGCTGCTTCATTCATTCTTTCAATCAATACATCATCTGTGACAGCAATATCATTAAGGTAAGGCTTTACCTGAAATTTTATGGCATCACTCAGAAGTCCAGTTTCAATAGAACGAAGAAACTTTCGTTGAATAAGATCTGTACTGTACTTATCTTCCGTTTCTTTGTCACTTGACTTCCACCGTAGCTTTTCTTTCAACTCATTTGCTCTGAATAGGAAGTTCTGAGCTGACTCTTTGGGCTCTTGAGAGATATTCATCAGCTTATGCAGCAGGTCAGAGGAGCTATCTTCACCGTAGTGTCCCTTCAGGATGATCTTCAACGTGCTGAGAGTCAGTCCACTCTTAATCTCCAACATATCTCTGAGATGAAGTCCAGGGCTGACTGCCCGTATCACTGCCTCAATAATCTCCACTTCAGAATGTCCCTTCCGGATTCCTGCATCAATCTGATGGATCAGGCTTGTGTATGACAGTTTGTCTTTCTGTCCCCCTTCTCCAATCTGTCCACAGATTCTGAATTCCCGCCGGAGGGTTACTTCTGGTACCGTGGCTGGTAATGGTACAGTCATTTCCCCCACTTTACTCACGCTTCCGCTGCTCACGCTGATCCTATCCTCTAGTGTCCTCATCTCCTCTTCTAACGCTTTGCGAGCTTCCTCTTGAGATTGTTGCAGTTGGAGGTATTTTTCTCTGAGGTCTCTAATCCGAGTGTCCTCCTTTACCATTAATTCTGCATCTGTCACACCGGGCTTGACCCCTAAAATAAATGATAACAGGTCTTTTAAATACTGGAAAACCTCGTCTTCCTCTTGACTGCCTTCAATCTCCTCCAAAACTGTCTCTGCCTTCCTAATCAGGGTTCGTCTTGATTCAGTGAGGAAACCTGTCCCGCTTTCTTCAGGGCACTTTAGAAAACGGCAAACTTCAACAAGATGAGCTTTCTCTAGCTGCAGTAGCGTAGTGCTCACTTTATCTTGCAATTGCTCCATCTTCTCACGTTGTCCTCCAAGAACTTTCTACTGACTTCTAGATTCGTCTCTGATAAAAGGAGTAGTCTTTTCTTGCTTTACTTTACTCCTCCTGGCTGGCTCGCCAAAATATGTTGCACTCTTTAGAATAAGAGACGGAGCTTGTTCTGGTACAACACATTTATTTTATGAGTTCACCTGAAACAGATAAAAGATTCTGTTTTTACTCTGGATGCACTGTGCACACTCTCTCTTAACTGCATCCAGTGGTAACTTCAGGATTACTGAATCACTGAGACAACCACATGGTATTAAGTACAGTTTCTGTGGCTGAGGACACAGCAGTGACACCCGCTGGTAGGAGGTCAGAACAGCAGCAACAGAACTATGTTCTGGTAAATTTCAATAATAACAAAACAAAATGCTTTCTACTTAGTCCTATTTACAGTACTCTTTTGGGGTGCAATGAGTTTAATACCGATTTAATACACAGAGTGCCACACTGGCACCATGTGCAGATCAGTCTGATCCCGCCCACCGCACAGCCCAGCAATGCCAGGTTAAGGGCTTTGTGAGCCTGGAAATATCTCACCTCCACTGTGACTCCACACATTGTGTCTCTCCCCACTGTGTCTCCACACATTGTGTCTCTCCCCGTGGTGTCTCCACACATTGTGTCTCTCCCCGTGGTGTCTCCACACATTGTGTCTCTCCCCACTGTGTCTCCACACATTGTGTCTCTCCCCACTGTGTCTCCACACATTGTGTCTCTCCCCACTGTGACTCCACATATTGTGTCTCTCCCCACTGTGACTCCACACATTGTGTCGCTCCCCACTGTGACTCCACACATTGTGTCGCTCCCCACTGTGTCTCCACACATTGTGTCTCTCCCCACTGTGTCTCCACACATTGTGTCTCTCCCCACTGTGACTCCACACATTGTGTCTCTTTCCACTGTGTCTCCACACATTGTGTCTCTCCCCACTGTGTCTCTCCCCCTGTGACTCCACATTTTGTGTCTCTCACCACTGTGTCTCCACACATTGTGTCTCTCCCCACTGTGTCTCCACACATTGTGTCTCTCCCCACTGTGACTCCACACATTGTGTCTCTTTCCACTGTGTCTCCACACATTGTGTCTCTCCCCACTGTGTCTCTCCCCACTGTGACTCCACATATTGTGTCTCTCACCACTGTGTCTCCACACATTGTGTCTCTCCCCACTGTGACTCCACACATTGTGTCTCTCCCCACTGTGTCTCCACACATTGTGTCTCTCTCCACTGTGTCTCCACACATTGTGTCTCTCCCCACTGTGTCTCCACACATTGTGTCTCTCTCCACTGTGTCTCCACACATTGTGTCTCTCCCCACTGTGTCTCCACACATTGTGTCTCTCCCCACTGTGACTCCACATATTGTGTCTCTCCCCACTGTGACTCCACATATTGTGTCTCTCCCCACTGTGTCTCCACACATTGTGTCTCTCCCCACTGTGTCTCCACACATTGTGTCTCTCCCCACTGTGTCTCCACACATTGTGTCTCTCCCCACTGTGTCTCCACACATTGTGTCTCTCCCCACTGTGTCTCCACACATTGTGTCTCTCCCCACTGTGACTCCACATATTGTGTCTCTCCCCACTGTGTCTCCACACATTGTGTCTCTCCCCACTGTGTCTCCACACATTGTGTCTCTCCCCACTGTGACTCCACATATTGTGTCTCTCCCCACTGTGTCTCCACACATTGTGTCTCTCACCACTGTGTCTCCACACATTGTGTCTCTCCCCACTGTGACTCCACATATTGTGTCTCTCCCCACTGTGTCTCCACATATTGTGTCTCTCACCACTGTGTCTCCACACATTGTGTCTCTCCCCACTGTGTCTCCACATATTGTGTCTCCCCACTGTGACTCCACATATTGTGTCTCTCCCCACTGTGTCTCCACACATTGTGTCTCTCCCCACTGTGACTCCACTTATTGTGTCTCTCCCCACTGTGTCTCCACACATTGTGTCTCTCCCCACTGTGACTCCACATATTGTGTCTCTCACCACTGTGACTCCACATATAGTGTCTCTCCCCACTGTGTGTCTCCACACATTGTGTCTCTCCCCACCAGTGGCATCACTAGGGTTGGTGTCACCCGGTGCGGTAACTTATGGTGTCACCCCCCCTGAGTTTTACGGGTTTTTTTAACTACTTTTACTCATAAATCAGTACTCCCCTGAATGCTCATAATACACAGCGCACTTTACTGTGAGGTTTATTGCTGTGGAGCTCTCTCATATGCTCACACACAAATTTTGGCGAACTGCCACCAAGTACGGTGCCTGTTCGGCGGCAGGGAAATCCCCCAGAGAGAAGCAATGGTTAATCTATTCACATTGAACAGCAGAGAAATGTCAGTGAAATGCCCTGATGTTCAGTGGTTTCATTCGACAGGTTTAATCAGGCGAATCCCATAGGTTTCAATGTTAAAAATATTCCCGTTTTAATCCAATATCTAATAAACCGTTTATTATTTTAATATGCAGCAAAAAGTCTCTTTTATTGATTTTATTTTTTTAGTATCTTTTAGGCATTTTTCAAATAAGCAGTTTTTCTTTTTCTGTAACTTCCCTTTTTATTATCATTCATAGGATTTTATATGTGAATTCCAGACATTTTCGTTCAGTAGTTTTTTTTAAAACAGCAGGCGACAGGTTTAAGGCAACATTCGGGGGCTGATTCCCTGCACTTCAGGGACCCTACGGTGAATTCACCGGGGAAATTTGATTCCCCAAAGTACGGGGAACAACAGAACACTGAAATGTCTGCGTCATTTCGGTGCTCTGTGAATATCCTCTTTGTGGTGGTTTTTTTGCCACACCCGGGAAAGTGCCAGCCTAGGCATTGCCTACCCAGGACATACTTGAAAATGAGAGAATTCTCAATGTATCCTTCTTGGTAAAATAGTTTTGTGTAAAAAAAAAAAAAAAAAAAAAGGCGTCATATTAGACGGTGGTGTCACCCGGTGCGGGCCGCCCCCCCCTTGTGACGCCACTGCTCCCCACTGTGTCTTCACACATTGTGTCTCTCCCTGTGGTGACTCCACACATTGTGTCTCTCCCCACTGTGACTCCACACATCGTGTCTCTCCCCACTCTGTCTTAATGGCTTAACACACTGTCAGGGTTATTCAAAGAGATCCGAAAAGTCACCGCACGTTCGGTGACTTTTTGTTCCCTGCACTTCGGGGATTCAGCGATTCCTAGTTTGCCGACCCTGTGGTGTATTCAGCAAACACCACAGGGCCCCCGTAGTGCAGGAAAAATTCACCGCAAACCCGATGAACACTGACCGAAAACCCACAGAAACTGCCGCAAAAACCCCGCCGAACACGCCGGAAAAATCCGAGCAGCTGGTAATCACAGCGCAGAGTAGACTTGTGCACCGATTTTTTTTTCGGTTCGATTCGGTTCGTTCGGATTTTGTAAATTTTCGTTTCGGCTCATTTCAGCCGATTTCCGTTTCGGTTCGGTTCGTTTTCGGTTCGTTTTTCGTATCGACTTTTTTTTTAGTGTTTTCGGAAATTTTCGTGTTTTTCGGAATGTCTGTTCTCCTCGTTTCAAAGTGTCTATTCATTTTGATGTAAACTAATGTTTTTTCGGATCCGATATTTCTGTCGATACGATAATTCTGTCGATACGATAATTCTGCCATTGAGATTTCTCATGTTTTACAAGAAGGATACATTGAGATTTCTCATGTTTTACAAGAAGGATACATTGAGATTTCTCTGGTTTCCAGGAAGGATACATTGAGATTTCTCTGGTTTCCCAGGAAGGATACATTGAGATTTCTCTGGTTTTCCAGGAAGGATACATTGAGATTTCTCTGGTTTCCCGGGAAGGATACATTGAGATTTCTCAGGTTTTACAAGGATACATTGAGATTAGGGATGAGCCGAACACTCCCCGAGTTCGGTTCGAAGGCGAACCCGAACTTTCCAAATGTTCGTATCCGAACCCGAACCCGAACTCGAACTCAATGCAAGTCAATGGGGCTGAAAATTTGATTTTTAGAGTGCCCTCCAAGAGGGCATATATGCTAGATATTTGCCATAAAAGGTGTATGGGGGTCCGGGTAGTGCTCTGGGGGACAGGAAACAAGGACAAAAAGTTAAAAAAAAACGTTTTTAAAGGGACAGTGAGTTTTCCATGAAATAAGGGTGAAAAATTCCTTCAAATATCGTGCCTAGGAAGTCCCCATAACCTGCCCGTGAAGTGGCGGATTTCTAGGATGTATAGAAATATTGTAAAAACCCAAAAATGACATTTGAAATGACGCTAAATGCTTTTCCTTTAATCTATCCATAAACAACTGCTTGGGGCGGCAGCCTGTATGAAAAGAGGAGACATTTTCGGACACGTAGGTCTGCGTCTTCCATTTCTGGTGGTGAACAAGAGAGGACAGAACTTTCAAGGTGAAAAGACTGAAAGTTTTACGCTATGGGAGTGTCGTCTCCCGACTCTTTCTGTTTTATTTAGTACCCATTACAGACGAAAGAAGGGAAGTGCCACCCTGTATTTGGCCATAGGCTTTCTTTCCTTGAGCGGGACCTTGTGGGCTCCCTTAAATGTGAGTGGTCTATACTCTGACTAAAACATTCTGACCAACTCTGTGTTGACCATCTGCACTATTATCGTTTTTTCTATGATGTGTTTTTTTTGAGGAGCACTGATGAACAGTTGAATCCGACACCAGCACTTTAGAGAAGATCTACATATTCCTCCCTCCGTCTTTCCTGAGTATTGGATAAACTATACACTTTAGTATTTTTTCTTATCTTTTTTCGCATATTGGACTTTTGTCATTGGGGTTTTTTTATGCACGTGCACCTTAAATGATGGTATTATAAATTGCTATTAAGCACTGTTGCACTTTATTTCAGCACTATTTTTATGAACTTTTGCATGTTCACTTATTACCTAACTGGATGCGCCGTATGGTTTTGTGTTTTTCTTTGTATTCTCCTGCTTTTCACCGCTCTCTGAATAACCCTGTGAATGTTTAATCCCGAGGTGAAAAATAACATTGCTTTAGATGTTATTTTGAATTTTTTTCAAACACCAGTTAAATGCAGCATATTAGGAAGTTTTAGGAAGGAAATTAATTCTCAAATCTCAATCAAAAGCAGACACCACCCCCTCAGTACCTCAGTATAGTGTGCAATGTATCAAATTGATTACCAGACTAAAAACACCTGGTGTTATGCCCGTTTGTGAACAGAGGTCAATTAGAGTTGAGAATCTTTCCACGTATACATTAGTTTTTAATTCAATATCTAATAAACTGTTGCTTATAATATTCTGCAGTAAAGAGTCTCTTTATTTCTAGATTTTTTAGTATTTTTTTAAGCATTTTCTGTACTTTTTTCAAAATTCCTTTTTTTTTCGAACTCGAACCGAACACACCCAAAAAGTTCGAAGTTCGCAAACATTCGAACTGCCAAAGTTCGGGCCGAACTCCGAACCGTCCGAACCCGAACAGCTCATCCCTAATTGAGATGGGAATGATCCAAAATTACAGAATCAGCGATATAACTGAAAAATACGTTGTCCGAAATTACTGAAATGGAACCGAAATCACGAATGGAACGAAAATGATTTCCGATTTTACACATTTCTAGTCCATTCGAAAACTACGAAAAGTTTTCGTTTCGGTTCGGAAATTTGTTCGGATCTGCCGTTTTCTGATCTGAAAATTTTCGGAAAATCCGCTGAATCTGAATGCACGAATCGGGAAATTTCGTGAAAATTCGATACCTGAAACGCACATCCCTAGCGCAGAGCAGCAGCCGGAAAAAGCCGACATGCAGACGAACGGGGTGAAGAAAAAACCCAGAAAAGTTCGCTTGAAAGTTTGACAATTGAAACCCTGTTTGCAAAGAAACTACTGAACGAAAATGTCTGGAATTTACATATAAAATCCTATGAATGATAATAAAAAGGGAAGTTACAGGAAAAAGAAAAAAACGATTTAAAATAACTAAATAAAAAAACACATTTTTTTTGACAAAAAATGCCTAAAAGATCCTAAAATAAATAAATAAAGATACTTTTTGCTGCAGATTAAAATAATAAACGGTTTATTAGATATTGGATAAAACGGGAATATTTTTAACATTGAAACCTATGGGATTCGCCTGATTAAACCTGTTGAATGAAACCACTGAACATCAGGGCATTTCACTCACATTTCTCTGCTGTTCAATGTGAATATATTAACCATTGCTTGTCTATGGGGATTTCCCTGCCGCCGAACAGCACCGTATTTCACTGCCACCGAACAGACACCGTATTTCACTGCCGTCAAACAGGCACCATATTTCACTGCCGCCGAACAGACACCGTTTTTAACTGCTGTCAAACAGGCACCGTATTTCCCTGCCGCCGAACAGCACCGTATTTCACTGCCGTCAAACAGGCACCATATTTCACTGCCGCCGAACAGCACCGTATTTCACTGCTGTCAAACAGGCACTGTATTTCACTGCCACTGAACAGGCACCGTATTTCATTGCCGTCGAACAGACACCGTATTTCATTGCAGTCGAACAGGCACCATACGTGCAGGCAATTCGCCAAGATTTGGCGAACTGCCCGCTCTCATAATAGCCGAATGGCCAAGAAATGTAACCGTTCGCTGAATTTCAGTGCCCGGTTACATTTCAGGGCCAGATCGGCTCTCTTTGAATAACCCTGTATGTCTCCTCATTGTGTCTCCATACATTGTGTCATTGTGTCTCCATACATTGTGTCATTGTGTCTCCATACATTGTGTCATTGTGTCTCCATACATTGTGTCATTGTGTCTCCATACATTGTGTCATTGTGTCTCCATACATTGCATCTCCTCTTTGTGTCTCCATACATTGCGTCTCCTCTTTGTGTCTCCATACATTGCGTCTCTCTCCCATTGTGTGTCCTATTGTGTCTCCATACATTGTGTCTCCATACATTGCGTCTCCTCTTTGTGTCTCCATACATTGCGTCTCCTGTTGTGTGTCCTATTGTGTCTCCTCTTGTGTCTCCATACATTGTGTCTCCTCTTGTGTCTCCATACATTGTGTCTCCTCTTGTGTCTCCATACATTGTGTCTCCTCTTGTGTCTCCTCACATTGCATCTCTCTCCTCTTGTGTCTCCACACATTGCGTCTCCCGTTGTGTCTCCTCACATTGCGTCTCCTGTTGTGTGTCCTATTGTGTCTCCTCTTGTGTCTCCATACATTGTGTTTCCTCTTGTGTCTCCATACATTGCGTCTCCTCTTGTGTCTCCTCACATTGCGTCTCCCGTTGTGTCTCCTCACATTGCGTCTCCTGTTGTGTGTCCTATTGTGTCTCCTCTTGTGTCTCCATACATTGTGTTTCCTCTTGTGTCTCCATACATTGCGTCTCCTCTTGTGTCTCCTCACATTGCGTCTCCCGTTGTGTCTCCTCACATTGCGTCTCTCTCCGTTGTGTCTCCTCACATTGCGTCTCCTCTTGTGTCTCCTCACATTGCATCTCTCTCCCGTTGTGTCTCCCCGCACAGTACGTCACCCCCCGCCGGATTTACTCGGTGCTGAGGTTGTGGCAGGTTGAGTTGTCAATCACAGCATTTAAGAATAATTTGTTCATCATTTTAATTTTCAGACACTCTGTGATCTTCTAGTTGGGTGTAAATGCATCGCGTGATATCGCTGCCGGCTTGTACCACAGGGGGCGCTATGGAAGGTCCTGGAGCTGGATAAATCATTCCCTGTGTCTAGTGAAGGGACCCGGCGAGGAACCTGCGCGGCGTCCATCACATTCCCTCGTTGTTCCATGTAAGCCCCTTGTTTCGGCTGCAGGTGATCCCGCCGGGCCTCTCCTCTTTTAATACCGGGGGGGGAGGGTAACGGGCTTTAATCGCCGTGTGGTTTAAGAAATGACCCCCCATTCTACGGTATTTTACAAATCCTCCCGGCGCCCGTCTCAGTGTTAGTTTGCTGGGATTTATCACCGGCCGCTCCGTCCCGCTCCGCCCCGCTCCGCCCCGCTCCGTCCCGCTCCGTCCCGCTCCGTCCCGCTCCGCGCATCATTTGCCTGAGAGAGACGGCTGTAAATTGCGGATTTCCTCTGTAAGCTCGAATTTTATACACGCGGCATTTAAATATATGATGTCATTTGCCGCGAGGAGTAAAATTTATAGAACTGTCACAAAAACAACAATGCCCGGATTCCACAGAAAATCGAACGCAAGCGGCAAATCAGAGCGGGGCCGGGATACAGCGAGAGCGGCGCAACATGACCCTGCGCCGGCCTGTGCGCGCGTATACGGCTATTACCACATCAGCATGATAAAAACCGCTCACAGGGTGAAGATCTGCGCCACCTGCCGTCAGTATGATTTAACCGGCTCACAGGGTGAAGATCTGCGCCACCTGCCGTCAGTATGATTTAACCGGCTCACAGGGTGAAGATCTGCGCCACCTGCCGTCAGTATGATTTTACCGGCTCACAGGGTGAAGATCTGCGCCACCTGCCGTCAGTATGATTTAACCAGCTCACAGGGTGAAGATCTGCGCCACCTGCCATCAGTATGATTTAACCGGCTCACAGGGTGAAGATCTGCGCCACCTGCCATCAGTATGATTTAACCGGCTCACAGGGTGAAGATCTGCGCCACCTGCCGTCAGTATGATTTTACCGGCTCACAGGGTGAAGATCTGCGCCACCTGCCGTCAGTATGATTTAACCAGCTCACAGGGTGAAGATCTGCGCCACCTGCCATCAGTATGATTTAACCAGCTCACAGGGTGAAGATCTGCGCCACCTGCCATCAGTATGATTTAACCAGCTCACAGGGTGAAGATCTGCGCCACCTGCCGTCAGTATGATTTAACCGGCTCACAGGGTGAAGATCTGCGCCACCTGTGCCATCAGTATGATTTAACCAGCTCACAGGGTGAAGATCTGCGCCACCTGCCGTCAGTATGATTTAACCCGCTCACAGGGTGAAGATCTGCGCCACCTGCCGTCAGTATGATTTAACCCGCTCACAGGGTGAAGATCTGCGCCACCTGCCGTCAGTATGATTTAACCGGCTCACAGGGTGAAGATCTGCGCCACCTGCCATCAGTATGATTTAACCGGCTCACAGGGTGAAGATCTGCGCCACCTGCCATCAGTATGATTTAACCAGCTCACAGGGTGAAGATCTGCCCCACCTGCCATCAGTATGATTTAACCAGCTCACAGGGTGAAGATCTGCGCCACCTGCCATCAGTATGATTTAACCGGCTCACAGGGTGAAGATCTGCGCCACCTGCCATCAGTATGATTTAACCGGCTCACAGGGTGAAGATCTGCGCCACCTGCCATCAGTATGATTTAACCAGCTCACAGGGTGAAGATCTGCGCCACCTGCCATCAGTATGATTTAACCGGCTCAAAGGGTGAAGATCTGCGCCACCTGCCATCAGTATGATTTAACCAGCTCACAGGGTGAAGATCTGCGCCACCTGCCGTCAGTATGATTTAACCGGCTCACAGGGTGAAGATCTGCCCCACCTGCCATCAGTATGATTTAACCGGCTCACAGGGTGAAGATCTGCGCCACCTGCCGTCAGTATGATTTAACCGGCTCACAGGGTGAAGATCTGCGCCACCTGCCATCAGTATGATTTAACCGGCTCACAGGGTGAAGATCTGCGCCACCTGCCATCAGTATGATTTAACCGGCTCACAGGGTGAAGATCTGCGCCACCTGCCATCAGTATGATTTAACCGGCTCACAGGGTGAAGATCTGCGCCACCTGCCATCAGTATGATTTAACCGGCTCACAGGGTGAAGATCTGCGCCACCTGCCATCAGTAGGATTTAACCGGCTCACAGGGTGAAGATCTGCGCCACCTGCCATCAGTATGATTTAACCGGCTCACAGGGTGAAGATCTGCGCCACCTGCCATCAGTATGATTTAACCGGCTCACAGGGTGAAGATCTGCGCCACCTGCCATCAGTAGGATTTAACCGGCTTACAGGGTGAAGATCTGCGCCACCTGCCGTCAGTATGATTTAACCGGCTCACAGGGTGAAGATCTGCGCCACCTGCCGTCAGTATGATTTAACCGGCTCACAGGGTGAAGATCTGCGCCACCTGCCGTCAGTATGATTTAACCGGCTCACAGGGTGAAGATCTGCGCCACCTGCCGTCAGTATGATTTAACCGGCTCACAGGGTGAAGATCTGTGCCACCTGCCGTCAGTATGATTTAACGGCTCACAGGGTGAAGATCTGCGCCACCTGCCGTCAGTATGATTTAACCAGCTCACAGGGTGAAGATCTGCGCCACCTGCCATCAGTATGATTTAACCGGCTCACAGGGTGAAGATCTGCGCCACCTGCCGTCAGTATGATTTAACCGGCTCACAGGGTGAAGATCTGCACCACCTGCCGTCAGTATGATTTAACCAGCTCACAGGGTGAAGATCTGCGCCACCTGCCGTCAGTATGATTTAACCGGCTCACAGGGTGAAGATCTGCCCCACCTGCCGTCAGTATGATTTAACCAGCTCACAGGGTGAAGATCTGCGCCACCTGCCGTCAGTATGATTTAGGCTAGGGTCAGACTGAGGCAGTGCGAACGCGCGTGCAGCCGCACATAATCACGGCCGTGCTAGCAGCAGATGCCGGGCAATGACGGCCAATATACGAAGTACGGTCGCACAAAAGTGCGGCCGCGCAACGCAAGCGGCAAACAAACGCATTTTTTCGAGAACGTGAAACCACTAGTACTGATGTACAGAGTGCGCTGCGTCCGCTAGCGGCGTGTGTGCGTGATTAGGAGACGTCAGACGCTGCTAATGTCCGGCCAACATAACGTCCAGACCCAAAAAGTGTTTTATTGATGATCCGTACAAAATCACGGATGAAACTGCGCATCGTATGACCGCTATCGCGTATTCCGTGAAAAAATACGTCCATTCGTTCGAACGCACTTTTTCACGGACAACGTGAAAAATGCGTTAGTCTGACCCTAGCCTTAACCGGCTCACAGGGTGAAGATCTGCGCCACCTGCCGTCAGTATGATTTAACCCGCTCACAGGGTGAAGATCTGCGCCACCTGCCGTCAGTATGATTTAACCGGCTCACAGGGTAAAGATCTGCGCCACCTGCCGTCAGTATGATTTAACCAGCTCACAGGGTGAAGATCTGCCCCACCTGCCATCAGTATGATTTAACCAGCTCACAGGGTGAAGATCTGCGCCACCTGCCATCAGTAGGATTTAACCAGCTCACAGGGTGAAGATCTGCGCCACCTGCCATCAGTATGATTTAACCGGCTCACAGGGTGAAGATCTGCGCCACCTGCCGTCAGTATGATTTAACCGGCTCACAGGGTGAAGATCTGCGCCACCTGCCATCAGTATGATTTAACCGGCTCACAGGGTGAAGATCTGCGCCACCTGCCGTCAGTATGATTTAACCGGCTCACAGGGTGAAGATCTGCGCCACCTGCCGTCAGTATGATTTAACCGGCTCACAGGGTGAAGATCTGCGCCACCTGCCATCAGTATGATTTAACCGGCTCACAGGGTGAAGATCTGTGCCACCTGCCATCAGTTTGATTTAACCAGCTCACAGGGTGAAGATCTGCGCCACCTGCCATCAGTATGATTTAACCGGCTCACAGGGTGAAGATCTGCGCCACCTGCCGTCAGTATGATTTAACCAGCTCACAGGGTGAAGATCTGCGCCACCTGCCGTCAATATGATTTAACCGGCTCACAGGGTGAAGATCTGCGCCACCTGCCGTCAGTATGATTTAACTGGCTCACAGGGTGAAGATCTGCGCCACCTGCCGTCAGTATGATTTAACCGGCTCACAGGGTGAAGATCTATTTGATAGTGTTAGGTGTCGCTGACATTTCGATGCTCTCTCGTTCCCTTCAGTTCCAGGAATAACATTTCCCACCCTATGGAGATTTCAGTATTCACCACAGGGTCCCCTAAGTGCACCGAATCGGCCGTCAAATGCTGCCACCAACCCACTGTAAACCTGCGACCCACCGCAGCCAACCCTCCGGACATCCGACTAGTGGTGTATTTAGGTTTTGTGCTGCCCTAGGCCTGACTAAACTCGGGCACCCCCTAATTTAAATTTGACGCACCCCTTCCTGTCAAGGGCACACCTCTTCCTGGTTAATCCCCACCCTTCCTCTTTAAGCTCCATTATTATTATTATTATTATTCTTTATTTATAAAGCGCCAGCATATTCCGCAGCGCTGTACAATAAGCACAGTACAGACAGGGTTACAATACATTGAACAACATTTGACAAACAGTACAGGAGGAGATGAGGGCCCTATTCCCGTAGGAACTCACAATCTAGCTCCACCTTTTCCTCATAGAGCTCCGCCTTTTCCTCTCTTTATATTAAAAGTGGATACCAAGTGCCTACTTGTATATTTTGTTTACCATTTCAAATGTATCTATTGAGATAAATAAGATTATGAAATGTTTAAATTCAAGCATTTTTACAAAGAACAGTCACGCATGTCAAGTAAACGGGATCACAGCCGCTCTAATTGGTTGAACAATAAAATCCACAGAAACTTGCACTGCATATGAATGTATCACAGAGCTGCACAGCAATAAAACCCACAGAAATGGGCAGTGTGTATGAGCATATCAGAGCTGCACAGCAATAAAACCCACAGAAATGTGCAGTGTGTATGAGCATAGCACAGAACTGCACAGCAATAAAACTCACAGAAATGTGCAGTGTGTATGAGTTTATCCCAGAGCTCCAGAGCAATAAAACTCACAGTAATATGCAGTGTGTATCACAGAATCCACAGCAATAAAACTCCCAGCAATGCAATGTTTGGTGTGTGTCAGCGTATCAGAATCCACAGCAATAAAACTCCCAGCAATGTGCAGTTGTGTATCACAGAATCCACAGCAATAAAACTCCCAGCAATGCAATGTGTGGTGTGTATGAGTGCATCAGAATCCACAGCAATAAAACTCCCAGCAAACCGAGTGTATATGAGCACACAGCAATTATGCTGTGGAGCCATCTTGTCAGCAGTGGGGTGACACTGTCAGAGGGTGCACTGTAGCTTTGATTCCCTTCCCGGTGGGTGTTCAGTCCTGAATAGAGTCTGTGTTAACGAAAGGGCGGGCAGCTGCGCGCGTGCGTTTCACGTGGTTCAGCCAGTCATGTCGTACTGAGACTCAGAGAAATGTCAGTGAAATGCCCTGATGTTCGGTGGTTTCAATCAGCAGGTTTATTCAGGCGAACCCCATAGGTTTCAATGTTAAAAATATTCCCGTTTTTATGCAATATCTAATAAACCATTTATTATTTTAATCTGCAGTAAAAAGTCTTTATTTATTGATATTTTTTTTAGTACCTTTTAGTCATTTTTCAGATTTTTTTGGGCAAAATTCCCCCCTTTTTTTTAATAGCAGTTTTTCTTTTTTCTGTAACAGAACTTTTTATTATCAATCATAGGATCTTATATGTAAATTCCAGACATTTTCGTTCAGTAGTTCTTTTGAAAACAGCAGGCCACGGGTTTGCGGTGGCAGCTTTCAGCGGCCGACTCCATGCACTTTGGGGACCCTGCGGTGAATTCACTGCAGGGTGGGGAAATTTTATTCCCCGAAGTGCAGGGAACTACAGAACACCAAAATGTTGGCGTCATTTCAGTGCTCTGTGAGTAACCCACTTAGAGGTGAGGTTTTTTGCTGCCCCCTGGAAAGTGAAATTGAAAGTGTAAATGAGTGAAATCTCAATGTATCCTTCCTGGTAAAATACTTTGCAAAATAAAAAAAAAAAAATTTAGGGGTGGGGCCACCCAGTGCGGGCCGCCGCCCGCTGGAAAGTGCCGCCCTAGGCCTGGGCCTAGTCGGCCTAGGCCAAAATACACCAGTGCATCCGACGCAAACACGCCTGACAAGTGCCAAATGCAGCCGACGAGCCGCCAAGCACAGCGCAGACAAGCTGCTGGATGGGTAAAAAAAAACAAAAAACAAATACAATTGAAAGTGTCAAAACTTGAAACGCTGTTTGCAAAAAAAAAACTACTGAACGAAAATGTCTGGAATTTAGGCTGGGGTCAGACGAGCGTAGTGTTCACGTCTGTGATTGCGCCTAAAAGTACGTCCGTGATAGCATGACAGGAAGCCCATCGGAGCCCGACACACGAAGTACGTCCGCACTGAACTGCGGACGCACAACGGCCGCGGCCCCCGGACGCAAGGCAGGTAAGAACGTACAACTCCTAGAACGGCCGCACAAAGTGCGCTGCGTCCGCAACGTCTGCATAGCTTTGTGTGTGAGTGATGGAACGTGGTCAGACGGACGCATTTATACGTCCAGCATTTTTCACGGACAAAATGGTTTTGCTTTTTATTTTATTTTCCCTCCTACATCCGTCAAAAATATACATCAGTGAATAAACGGACTGTGTGGCCACTACTGTGTCTTCCGTACTGACGTACAGTCCGTAGAAATCACGCTCGTCTGACCCTAGCCATACATATAAAATCCAATGAATGATAATAAAAAGGGAAGTTACAGAAAAAAGAAAAACCGGAAACAAATTTTGCCGAAAAAATCCTAAAAGATCCTAAAAAATAAATAGACTTTTTGCTGCAGATTAAAATAATAAACGGTTTATTAGATATTGAATAAAACGGGAATATTTTAACATTGAAACCTATGGGATTCTCCTGATTAAACCTGCCGAATGAAACCACTGAACATCAGGGCATTTCACTGACATTTCTCTGCTGTTCAATGTGAATAGATTAACCATTGCTTCTCTATGGGGGATTTCACTGCCACCGAACAGCACCGTATTTCACTGCCGCCAAACAGGCACCGTATTTCGCAGCCGCCGAACAGGCACCGTATTTCACTGCCGGGCGAACAGGCACCGTATTTCACTGTCGCTGATCAGGCACCGTATTACACTGCCAGGGCTGTAGGAAGGGTGAGGCGAGTGAGGCACGTGCCTCGGGCACAGCTGTGAAGGAGCGCAGCCGAGTCCTGCGGGAACTATCCATGAGACCTGGAGGCAATATCCATGAGACCTGGGGACAATATCCATGAGACCTGGGGCATTATCCATGAGACCTGGGGACAATATCCATGAGACCTGGGGGCATTATCCATGAGACCTGAGGCATATTCATGAGACCTGGGAACACTATCCATGAGAGCTGGGGGGCAATATCCATGAGACCTCGGGGCATTATCCATGAGACCTGGGGGCATTATCCATGAGAGCTGGAGGCAATATCCATGAGAGCTGGGGGCATTATCCATGAGACCTGGGGGCATTATCCATGAGACCTGGGGGCATTATCCATGAGAGCTGGAGGCAATATCCATGAGAGCTGGGGGCAGTATACATGAGACCTGGGGGCAATATCCATGAGAGCTGGGGGCAATATCCATGAGACCTGGGGCAATATCCATGAGAGCTGGAGGCAATATCCATGAGACCTGGGGGCATTATCGATGAGAGCTGGAGGCAATATCCATGAGAGCTGGGGCAGTATCCATGAGACCTGGGGGCAATATCCATGAGAGCTGGGGGCAATATCCATGAGACCTGGGGGCAATATCCATGAGAGCTGGAGGCAATATCCATGAGAGCTGGGGGGCAATATCCATGAGACCTCGGGACATTATCCATGAGACCTGGGGGCATTATCCATGAGACCTGGGGGCATTATCCATGAGAGCTGGGGGCAATATCCATGAGAGCTGGGGGCATTATCCATGAGAGCTGGGGGCAATATCCATGAGACCTGGGGGCATTATCCATGAGACCTGGGGGCATTATCCATGAGAGCTGGAGGCAATATCCATGAGAGCTGGGGGCAATATCCATGAGACCTGGGGGGGCATTATCCATGAGACCTGGGGGGGCATATCCATGAGAGCTGGGGCATTATCTATGAGACCTGGGGCATATCCATGAGACCTGGAGGGCATTATCCATGAGACCTGGAGGGCATATCCATGAGATCTGGGGGGCATATCCATGTGAACTGGGGCAATATATACCCATATGAGCTGGGGTCAATAATATCCATGTGAACTGGGGGCAATTATATCCATGTGAACTGGGGGCAATAATATCCATGTGAACTGGGGAAAATAGTCTGGGGGCTCAGTGCTGTGTATATTATTCTGGGGGGGTGTATATTATGTTAAATGTTCTTTTGCTATACGTGCATGTATTCTGTGTATTTGTACATGTACTGTGTGTGCACTATATATGTTGGGCCCCATCACCTCCTTAACAGTAGCACTCACACATGTGAACGTTGGTGCTAGGTTAAATAAGGTTACTGCATGCTGCCCATATCACATCCTAGCACAGGACCCTCATATTACAATCCCAATGGTAACAGGTTAATAAATCCAGGAGATTGTGCTTTTCAGCGCGAGGTCACTGTACTTTGCGCTCCCTATACTTAACATGGGGAGTGCAAACTCCTAACGCTAATTACCATCCCGCCATAGCTACAAAAGTTACCCACAGCTAGACGCTGGTGCGAAGTGACGCCGCTTCTGCAGAATCAGTCAGCACCAGCTGGAACCCCCCCAAAAATCACATACTTGCCTTTCATCCCACAGCGCAAAGGGTGGTCCGATCCACTGCTTCTGGTCGCGGGGAGCATCCAGGAGCTTAGCACTGCGCCACTGGTCGGGGACTCTGATTTTATTGATTTATGGGGGGGGCACAATTTTCTGTTTTTGCCTCGGGTGCAAAAGGAGCTACCTACGGCTCTGTACACTGCCGCCGAACAGGCACCGTATTTCACTGCCGCCGAACAGGCACCGTATTTCACTGCCGCCGGACAGGCAACATATTTCACTCCCGCCGGACAGGCACCATATTTCACTGCTGCCGAACAGGCACCGTATTTCACTGCCGCCGGACAGGCACCATATTTCACTGCCGCCGGACAGGCACCATATTTCACTGCCGCCGAACAGGCACCGTATTTCACTGCCACCGAACAGGCACCGTATTTCACTGCCGCTGAACAGCATCGTATTACACTGCCGCCGAACAGGCACCGTATTTTTCTGCTGTCGAACAGGCGCCGTATTTCACTGCCACTGAAGAGGTGCCGTATTTCGCTGCCGCCAAACAGGGTGAACTTTGGTGAACTGCCTGCTCTCTGAATAGCAGAATGGCCCCGAAATGTCACCGTACGGGGAAACTCACCGTTTGGTGACATTTTGGGGTCAGATCGTCTCTCTCTGAATAATCCCTTATAGTGTCTCCATTTTTTTAAATAAAGTGTATAATTCCAAATTAAACCAGAGATGATCATATTGCGGTCAGTCGGGGTCATTGCCAGTTAGTCGGGGTCAGTCGGGGTCATTGCCAGTTAGTCGGGGTCAGTCGGGGTCATTGCCAGTTAGTCGGGGTCAGTGCGGGTCAGTCGGGGTCATTGCCAGTTAGTCGGGGTCAGTGCGGGTCAGTCGGGGTCATTGCCAGTTAGTCGGGGTCAGTTGAGGTCAGTGCGGGCCAGTCAGGGTCACTGCCGGTCAATCGGGGTCATTTGAGGTCAGTGCGGGCCAGTCAGGGTCACTGCCGGTCAATCGGGGTCATTGTCAGCTAGGCGGGGTCAGTGCCGGATCTTTTTATTCGGTGCGATTCTTTTTAATTGCTGTCGGTAAGAAATTCGTATCGATGGAGATTCTGGATAATTTCTCGGGATTCGGGAAATCTCCACAGCGAATAATAATTGTCTGAAGTTTACATATTGCAAAACCAAACATCAGCCGAGTAAAGAGAACGCGTCCGCTCCCCCCCCCCCCCCCGCCTGCGAGCAAATCCGCCATCACTTACTTGGCTCAGTCATTAGATAATCAGAACATTTTGGGCCTTTTTACAGCGGAAATGGTAATTTATTAAAGTGACATTTCAGGCAAATAAAAGATCTGAAGACAGTGACGTCTTCTAAAGCGGAAAGTCCTTATATCACCCCAGCCAGAGGAGCGCAGCGATAAATATATTACTCTGCCTCTCCCGTCCTGTGTGGGCACTGGCACCGACACCGTGACCTTACACCGGGGCAGATTGATGGCCCGGCAGCGGAGGCCTGGGAGGCTGCTGAGTGTTAATATCAGCTTCGTATATTACAGATCAGATTAATTCAGGGCCTGATACAAAGCGATATCACAAGGATAGTGTAACCTTAATAACCCGATAGACTATAACAGCTCAGGAAAGATTACACCAAGCCCGGAGGAGGGTCCATATATAAATACCTGCAGAGTGATGCACAGAATGAAGCATGTGCTCCAAAAATGATGCACAGAATGAAACGTGCTCCAAAAATGATGCACAGAATGAAGCATATGCTCCACAAATGATGCACAGAATGAAGCATGTGCTCCAAAAATTATGCACAGAATGAAACGTGCTCCAAAAATGATGCACAGAATGAAACATGTGCCCCAAAAATGATGCACAGAATCAAGCATATGCTCCACAAATGATGCACAAAATGAAGCATATGCTGCAAAAATGATGCACAGAATGAAGCATTTGCCACAAAAATGATGCACAGAATGAAGCATATACTCCACAAATGATGCACAGAATGAAGCATTTGCTGCAAAGATGATGCACAGAATGAAGCATGTGCTCCAAAAATTATGCACAGAATGAAACGTGCTCCAAAAATGATGCACAGAACAAAGTATGTGCTCCAAAAATTATGCATAGAATGAAGCATATGCTGCAAAAATTATGTACACAATGAAACATGCTCCAAAAATGATGAATGGAATGAAGCATGTTCTCCAAAAATGATGCACAGAATGAAGCATATGCTCCAAAAATAATGCACAGAATGAAGCATATGCTCCAAAAATGATGCACAGAATGAAGCATATACTCCCAAAATCATGCACAGAATGAAGTATGTGCTCCAAAAATCATGCACAGAATGAAGTATATGCTGCAAAGAACAGAATGAAGCATATCTTCAAAAAATGATGCACAGAATGAAGCATATGCTGCAAAAATGATGCACAGAATGAAGCATGTGCTCCAAAAATGATGCACAGAATGAAGCATGTGCTGCACAAATGATGCGTAGAATGAAGCATATGCTCCAAAAATGATGCATAGAATGAAGCATATGCTCTGAAAATGATGCATAGAATGAAGCATATGCTCTGAAAATTATGCACAGAATGAAGTATGTGCTGCACAAATGATGCACAGAATGAAGCACGTGCTGCACAAATGATGCACAGAATGAAGCACGTACTGCAATAATGATGCACAGAATGAAGCATATGCTCAAAAAATGATGCACAGAATGAAGCATGCGCTGCAAAAATGATGCACAGAACTATTATTATGCTTTATTTATAAAGCGCCATCATATTCCGCAGCGCTCAACAATGGGTATGATATAGACAGGGTTACAATACATTGAACAACTATTGATAAACTGATACATGAGGAAACGAGGTTCCTTTTCCTGTGGGAACTCACAATCTAGAAGGGTTGGGGGTGGAAACAAGAGGACTGCAATGTGAGAGCGATGGACCGGTTGAGGCAGTGATGTGTATTAGTGAGTTGGGTGGGAGACATCCCTGTATAGGAATGTCTTACACGAGATGGACAGATGTGGATAATGGAGGGGTTGGTGGTACAGAGGCAGGAGTTCCATTTTAGGATGAATGCAGAGTAAAAGAGTAGAAGAGACAGGGAGCGCATTGTGCAGCAGTATGTGGACCTTGCACTTCCCTAATTCCAGCATAGGGGAGGGGGAGCTATTGGCCAGAAAAACACTGCAGAACTTGCATGGGAGAGATCAGAAGCCTGGGATTAGTAAGAGTAATTAGAGGGACGTGGAGACAGCTGGAAAGGATGCCTGAAATTAGAGGCCGGTCCTGGGTGGGACTGATCAGTGTTTGAAAGAAGTTTGTCCCGTGTGTTTCTGTGTGAAAAGGAAATTAGTTCAGGTAAGTGTAAGAGGCCTTTGTAATGGGGGGGGAGGGGCACTAGTGAAAGACTAGCTACATATTCTATCTAAAAATGTGTCAATTTAGAGGATAATCAGCCAGAAATTAATAAATACAGACACAAAATACAATTGCGATGATAGAATATTGCAGAATGTGATGGTGGCCATGGTGTGGAGATCTGGATACCTGGGTTGTGATTGCAGAGATGTTACTTACAGGCTGATCAGTGTTTGAAAAGCGTATGCTCCAAAAATGATGCACAGATTGAAGCTTATGGTCCAAAAATGATGCACAGAATTAAGCATAGGCGCCAATAAAGTGGAGCATTCCGAATTAGTCTGAATACATCTAGCTATTTTTGGATTAAACTGATTATTAGCGGAATTTGTTTTGATCTGAATCGCCTTTTTTTCGTCCAAATTTCAAATTGAGCCAAACCGAATCACAGATGTCCAGTATTATTTATTTTATTTATTTATAAAGGATTTTACCAGGAAGGATACATTGAGATTTCTCTCGTTTTCAAGTATGTCCTGCGTTCAAGAACATTGAGTGGTTACAGAAATACAAAATAGTAAAATGTAAGAAATGAACACAAAACAAATATACAGAATAACAGAAAAATAAATATGTAGGAAATAGTCATTGTGTTACAGGTTTACAGGCGCATTCTGTATATAGTCACTGTTACATGTTTACGGGCGCATTCTGTATATAGTCATTATGTTACATGTTTACAGGCGCATTCTGTATATAGTCACTGTGTTACAGGTTTACAGGTGCATTCTGTATATAGTCACTATGTTACATGTTTACAGGTGCATTCTGTATATAGTCACTATGTTACATGTTTACGGGCGCATTCTGTATATAGTCACTATGTTACATGTTTACAGGCGCATTCTGTATATAGTCACTATGTTACATGTTTACAGGCGCATTCTGTATATAGTCACTATGTTACATGTTTACAGATGCATTCTGTATATAGTCACTATGTTACATGTTTACAGGCGCATTCTGTATATAGTCACTATGTTACATGTTTACAGATGCATTCTGTATATAGTCACTGTGTTACATGTTTACAGGCGCATTCTGTATATAGTCACTATGTTACATGTTTACAGATGCATTCTGTATATAGTCACTGTGTTACACGTTTACAGGTGCATTCTGTATATAGTCACTGTGTTACACGTTTACAGGTGCATTCTGTATATAGTCACTGTGTTACATGTTTACAGGTGCATTCTGTAATATAGTCACTATGTTACATGTTTACAGGTGCATTCTGTATATAGTCACTGTGTTACATGTTTACAGGTGCATTCTGTATATAGTCACTGTGTTACATGTTTACAGGTGCATTCTGTATATAGTCACTGTGTTACATGTTTACAGGTGCATTCTGTATATAGTCATTGTGTTACATGTTTACAGGTGCATTCTGTATATAGTCACTGTGTTACATGTTTACAGGTGCATTCTGTATATAGTCACTGTGTTACATGTTTACAGGTGCATTCTGTATATAGTCACTGTGTTACATGTTTACAGGTGCATTCTGTATATAGTCACTGTGTTACATGTTTACAGGCGCATTCTGTATATAGTCACTGTGTTACAGGTTTACAGGCGCATTCTGTATATAGTCACTATGTTACATGTTTACGGGCGCATTCTGTATATAGTCATTATGTTACATGTTTACAGGCGCATTCTGTATATAGTCACTGTGTTACAGGTTTACAGGTGCATTCTGTATATAGTCACTATGTTACATGTTTACAGGTGCATTCTGTATATAGTCACTATGTTACATGTTTACGGGCGCATTCTGTATATAGTCACTATGTTACATGTTTACAGGCGCATTCTGTATATAGTCACTATGTTACATGTTTACAGGCGCATTCTGTATATAGTCACTATGTTACATGTTTACAGATGCATTCTGTATATAGTCACTATGTTACATGTTTACAGGCGCATTCTGTATATAGTCACTATGTTACATGTTTACAGATGCATTCTGTATATAGTCACTGTGTTACATGTTTACAGGCGCATTCTGTATATAGTCACTATGTTACATGTTTACAGATGCATTCTGTATATAGTCACTATGTTACATGTTCACAGGCGCATTCTGTATATAGTCACTATGTTACATGTTTACAGATGCATTCTGTATATAGTCACTGTGTTACACGTTTACAGGTGCATTCTGTATATAGTCACTGTGTTACACGTTTACAGGTGCATTCTGTATATAGTCACTGTGTTACATGTTTACAGGTGCATTCTGTATATAGTCACTATGTTACATGTTTACAGGTGCATTCTGTATATAGTCACTGTGTTACATGTTTACAGGTGCATTCTGTATATAGTCACTGTGTTACATGTTTACAGGTGCATTCTGTATATAGTCACTGTGTTACATGTTTACAGGTGCATTCTGTATATAGTCATTGTGTTACATGTTTACAGGTGCATTCTGTATATAGTCACTGTGTTACATGTTTACAGGTGCATTCTGTATATAGTCACTGTGTTACATGTTTACAGGTGCATTCTGTATATAGTCACTGTGTTACATGTTTACAGGCGCATTCTGTATATAGTCACTGTGTTACATGTTTACAGGTGCATTCTGTATATAGTCACTGTGTTACATGTTTACAGGCGCATTCTGTATATAGTCACTGTGTTACATGTTTACAGGTGCATTCTGTATATAGTCACTGTGTTACATGTTTACAGGTGCATTCTGTATATAGTCATTGTGTTACAGGTTTACAGGTGCATTCTGTATATAGTCACTGTGTTACAGGTTTACAGGTGCATTCTGTATATAGTCACTATCAGGGTTATTCAGAGAGCATGAAAAGCAGGAGAATGACTGGAGAATGAAAAATTCTAGGTCAAAATAGCCAAACCAGAAAAATTCTCCCTTTCATCTCACTTTCCAAATCGTCTATTTGACCTAGAATTTTTCATTCTCCAGTCATTCTCCTGCTTTTCATGCTCTCTGAATGACCCTGTATGTTACATGTTTACAGGTGCATTCTGTATATAGTCACTATGTTACATGTTTACAGGTGCATTCTGTGTATAGTCATTATGTTACATGTTTACGGGCGCATTCTGTATATAGTCACTATGTTACATGTTTACAGGCGCATTCTGTATATAGTCACTGTGTTACATGTTTACAGGTGCATTCTGTATATAGTCACTATGTTACATGTTTACAGGCGCATTCTGTATATAGTCACTATGTTACATGTTTACAGATGCATTCTGTATATAGTCACTATGTTACATGTTTACAGGCGCATTCTGTATATAGTCACTATGTTACATGTTTACAGGCACATTCTGTATATAGTCACTGTGTTACACGTTTACAGGTGCATTCTGTATATAGTCACTGTGTTACATGTTTACAGGTGCATTCTGTATATAGTCACTATGTTACATGTTTACAGGTGCATTCTGTATATAGTCACTGTGTTACATGTTTACAGGTGCATTCTGTATATAGTCACTGTGTTACATGTTTACAGGTGCATTCTGTATATAGTCACTGTGTTACATGTTTACAGGTGCATTCTGTATATAGTCATTGTGTTACATGTTTACAGGTGCATTCTGTATATAGTCACTGTGTTACATGTTTACAGGTGCATTCTGTATATAGTCACTGTGTTACATGTTTACAGGTGCATTCTGTATATAGTCACTGTGTTACATGTTTACAGGTGCATTCTGTATATAGTCACTGTGTTACATGTTTACAGGTGCATTCTGTATATAGTCACTGTGTTACAGGTTTACAGGTGCATTCTGTATATAGTCACTATGTTACATGTTTACAGGCGCATTCTGTATATAGTCATTATGTTACATGTTTACAGGCGCATTCTGTATATAGTCACTGTGTTACAGGTTTACAGGTGCATTCTGTATATAGTCACTATGTTACATGTTTACAGGTGCATTCTGTATATAGTCACTATGTTACATGTTTACGGGCGCATTCTGTATATAGTCACTATGTTACATGTTTACAGGCGCATTCTGTATATAGTCACTATGTTACATGTTTACAGGCGCATTCTGTATATAGTCACTATGTTACATGTTTACAGATGCATTCTGTATATAGTCACTATGTTACATGTTTACAGGCGCATTCTGTATATAGTCACTATGTTACATGTTTACAGATGCATTCTGTATATAGTCACTGTGTTACATGTTTACAGGCGCATTCTGTATATAGTCACTATGTTACATGTTTACAGATGCATTCTGTATATAGTCACTATGTTACATGTTCACAGGCGCATTCTGTATATAGTCACTATGTTACATGTTTACAGATGCATTCTGTATATAGTCACTGTGTTACACGTTTACAGGTGCATTCTGTATATAGTCACTGTGTTACACGTTTACAGGTGCATTCTGTATATAGTCACTGTGTTACATGTTTACAGGTGCATTCTGTATATAGTCACTATGTTACATGTTTACAGGTGCATTCTGTATATAGTCACTGTGTTACATGTTTACAGGTGCATTCTGTATATAGTCACTGTGTTACATGTTTACAGGTGCATTCTGTATATAGTCACTGTGTTACATGTTTACAGGTGCATTCTGTATATAGTCATTGTGTTACATGTTTACAGGTGCATTCTGTATATAGTCACTGTGTTACATGTTTACAGGTGCATTCTGTATATAGTCACTGTGTTACATGTTTACAGGTGCATTCTGTATATAGTCACTGTGTTACATGTTTACAGGCGCATTCTGTATATAGTCACTGTGTTACATGTTTACAGGTGCATTCTGTATATAGTCACTGTGTTACATGTTTACAGGCGCATTCTGTATATAGTCACTGTGTTACATGTTTACAGGTGCATTCTGTATATAGTCACTGTGTTACATGTTTACAGGTGCATTCTGTATATAGTCATTGTGTTACAGGTTTACAGGTGCATTCTGTATATAGTCACTGTGTTACAGGTTTACAGGTGCATTCTGTATATAGTCACTATCAGGGTTATTCAGAGAGCATGAAAAGCAGGAGAATGACTGGAGAATGAAAAATTCTAGGTCAAAATAGCCAAACCAGAAAAATTCTCCCTTTCATCTCACTTTCCAAATCGTCTATTTGACCTAGAATTTTTCATTCTCCAGTCATTCTCCTGCTTTTCATGCTCTCTGAATGACCCTGTATGTTACATGTTTACAGGTGCATTCTGTATATAGTCACTATGTTACATGTTTACAGGTGCATTCTGTGTATAGTCATTATGTTACATGTTTACGGGCGCATTCTGTATATAGTCACTATGTTACATGTTTACAGGCGCATTCTGTATATAGTCACTGTGTTACATGTTTACAGGTGCATTCTGTATATAGTCACTGTGTTACATGTTTACAGGTGCATTCTGTTTATAGTCACTGTGTTACATGTTTACAGGCGCATTCTGTATATAGTCACTGTGTTACATGTTTACAGGTGCATTCTGTATATAGTCACTGTGTTACATGTTTACAGGCGCATTCTGTATATAGTCACTGTGTTACATGTTTACAGGTGCATTCTGTATATAGTCACTGTGTTACATGTTTACAGGTGCATTCTGTATATAGTCATTGTGTTACAGGTTTACAGGTGCATTCTGTATATAGTCACTGTGTTACAGGTTTACAGGTGCATTCTGTATATAGTCACTATCAGGGTTATTCAGAGAGCATGAAAAGCAGGAGAATGACTGGAGAATGAAAAATTCTAGGTCAAAATAGCCAAACCAGAAAAATTCTCCCTTTCATCTCACTTTCCAAATCGTCTATTTGACCTAGAATTTTTCATTCTCCAGTCATTCTCCTGCTTTTCATGCTCTCTGAATGACCCTGTATGTTACATGTTTACAGGTGCATTCTGTATATAGTCACTGTGTTACATGTTTACAGGTGCATTCTGTGTATAGTCACTGTGTTACATGTTTACAGGCGCATTCTGTGTATAGTCATTATGTTACATGTTTACGGGCGCATTCTGTATATAGTCACTATGTTACATGTTTACAGGCACATTCTGTATATAGTCACTGTGTTACATGTTTACAGGTGCATTCTGTATATAGTCACTATGTTACATGTTTACAGGCGCATTCTGTATATAGTCACTATGTTACATGTTTACAGGCACATTCTGTATATAGTCACTATGTTCCATGTTTACAGGTGCATTCTGTATATAGTCACTGTGTTACATGTTTACAGGTGCATTCTGTATATAGTCACTATGTTACATGTTTACAGGTGCATTCCGTATTGAGGTATGTTAATAGGGAACTCTTAAGGGACTTTAGGCTGGGGGAAGATTTGATGGCGTCTGGGAGGTTATTCCATATTTGTGGTGCTCTGTAGGAAAATGAGGATCGAGCCACTGTCTTTTTGTATTGCGGTATTGCAAGTAAGGTGCTGGTCCTGGATCGGAGGTTATAGGATGAGGGAGCTGCTGGGGCATTCAGCCTATTCAGGTAGGGTGGTAGCGTCCCAGAAAAGCTCTTAAACACCATGTTGGAAAGGTGAAGGGTGCGTCTAGATTCCAGCGATGGCCAGTTTAGATCTTTTAACATGTCACAATGGTGGGTCATGTAGTTACATTGTAGCACAAAGCGGCAGAATGAGTACAATGTAGTACGTTTCTGGAGAGTTTTTCGATGTGGGGGCCAAAAGATAGATTTGGGTCTAACCACATACCTAGATATTTGAGAGAAGTGACTGTAGTCAGCGTGTCATTTGATCTTGTCCCCACACATAGACGGGGTGTTTGCAGTTTGTGTAATTTAGGTGCGGTTCCAAAGAGCATTGTAACAGTTTTGTCAGTATTTAGAAAAAGTTTGTTATCTTTGATCCACTTTTCTACCCCTGTGAATTGTTCTTGCAGCACGGCCTCCAGCTGCGGGAGATTTGGTTTGCTGGTATAGGTTACAGTGTCGTCTGCGTACATGTGTACAGTTGAGACTTTGCTGGTATAGATTACGGTGGCGTCTGCGTACGTGTGCACAGTTGAGGCTTTGCAGACGTTGGGCAGATCATTTATGAATATTGTGAATAGAAGGGGGCCGAGTATTGAGCCTTGGGGTACACCGCACGTGACTGGGAGGGGAAGGGAAGTGCTGTCAGAAATGGACACATATTGCGACTGATCAGACACATATGATTGGAACCAGGTTAGCATGCTATCGCCAATACTGGAGGTTTTCCGTTTTTGTAATAGGATGCCATGGTCTACTGTGTCAAAAGCCTTGGCAAAATCAAGGAAGATGGCTCCAGTTAGATTTCCTTGTTCCATGCCAGCTTGGATATCATTACAAACTTTTAAAAGGGCAGTTGTAGTTGAATGATTTGGACGAAAGCCTTTTTGATCTGGGGTTAAATAGTTCTGATACTGATAATAATCACGTAATTGAGTGTAGACACATTTTTCCAGAATTTTTGACATTACAGGGAGCAGTGATATTGGGCGGTAGTTGGATACCAAAGTATTGTCTCCACTTTTATGGATAGGTACCACCCTTGCAGTCTTCCAGAGTTTGGGTATGTATCCAGTTGCCAGTGATTCATTGATTAGGGTTGCGACAGGTTTTGCAATTGCTGGTGCACTGATTTTCAGCAGCATTCCTGGGGTTTGATCAGGTCCAGACTGGTATTTCATTTTTTGGTTACGGAGAAGTTTAGTGATGACACTGACAGGCACTGGTCTAAAACTGAATTTCTCTGCGTTACAGGGACTTTGCACAGTTGGAGGGGCCTGGCCTGTATGCGGCCTTTATGATTGCGTGTCATTTCCTAGCTTAGCAATCAGGGTGGTGGCGCATCCAACAAAATAATTATTAAAAGCATTTGCTACATCTAGGGGGTGTTGTACAGTTTGGTTGTTTACTTTGACAGCAGCTGGTTGGGAGTGGACGGAGGGTGCTTGTATGTTACTTATGATTTTCCAAAAATTTCTAGGGTTTGATATGTTATTGTTTAAATTTTCATTGAAGTATTGGGCTTTAGCCATTTTTGTTTGTTTTGTGCATGCATTCCGGTATTTTTGGTATTCACAGTGATCGTTCATGGATCCAGTACTCTTGAAATTTGACCACAGGGAGTCTCTAAACTGGTACATATGCGTGAGGTCAGGTGTAATCCAGTGGAGGTGGGTCCTGTCATGGAGCTGACGTGGCACTCCGCGCTTCAGACCCCAAGAGACTTTGTGTTCATTTGTATCGTGTGATTTTAAATATATTTTACATTGTTTGGTTTTAGTTTAAATTAGTTTAGTGTAAATTGCGTAGCTTTAGTTTTAAATATACTTATATTTCTTTAGGTAGAAATGTGTTTTTTTTAATTGATACTACCTGCAGCGAGTTCAAATGCTTGCTTTCGTATAGATTGTAAAATAGGTTTGAGTAATTTGTGATTAGGCAAAAGGGTTTTCTCTTTGTTCATCTGCTATCTGTTACATTTCTCAGAGGTTGGGAGTCACCATTGTCTCAGCCAAAACCTAACTGATTTCCTTTACAATAGATTATGTAAATGATGTGTGATATGAAGAAAGAGGAATGTTTATTGTAAATATCTGACATAATGTAATTAGCATTTTAGTAGGTCAATGTGGGTCATTTATGCAAATTATGGCTATTGGATCTCAGCATAAATTGTGGCGTTTTTGTTCATTAAAGAGCTCAGAGGGAGAGAATCCTGTTGGAACATACAGCCGCATCTGGTGTCTCCTTCAGCTACGCTACACTACACACTCAACCTCAGAAGGCACAGAGCGGCCTTCTGGAAATTCCTAACGGCTCCTCCAGGGCACAGAAACAGAAGCAGGCGGGTCAAGCTGCTCGAGGCGCTGAGGACAGCGCTCCCAGTAGCCGGGCTGACCGCAACGAAGGGGAGTCTGGAGAGTCAGGACAGGCAGAAGAGAACGGTTCCGTCACAGGCCCCTTTTACTCGCACTTTGCGCAGTGGGGTATGGGTGTTCCAGTCTTTCAGGAGCTCGGATTGAAAGTATTCAATTGCACAGTCCAGGTCTGGGATTAGGTTTAGTCTGTACCATGGGAGCTGTTTGAGATCATTTAGGAAGGATTCAAGATTACATTTCTTGAAAGACCTAGTGATTATTACCTTTGGTGGACATTTTGTGGTCCTTATTTTGCGCACACAGTACACTAGGCAGTGATCACTGAAACTGTTAGTGAGAACGCCTGCCTCCTGTATTCGATCAGGACATGAGGAGAGTATCCAGTCCAGCAAGGTGTGGTTAGGACTTTTCATATTAATGCGAGTGGGGGAGGAGATTAATTGTGTTAGCTGCAAAGCCTTAAACAGTGAGCAGTGTTTATTGTTTTTAGGATTCAGCCAATCAACATTAAAGTCGCCGAGGACCAGCAGTTCACTTTTTTGGTTTTGAGCTTCTATTTTACTAAGGATTTGGGTTATGTCAGAAAGAGAGTGCACTGGGGAATTCGGTGGGCGGTAGAATCCAGCAACAATAATTGTTTTACTGAACGGGATCTCAATAGTACCAGAAAGAAAATCAAATGTGGCCGGGGAGCTAGGATTCTGCAATGGGGTGAACTTTATGGAGTTGTCAACATAGATAACAATTCCCCCTCCTCTCTTAGCTCTGTCCTTTCTAGAGCATGAATACCCTTGTATTGCTATGGCAGAGTCTGGCACTTTAGGGGTTAACCATGATTCTGTCAGCACAATAACTTTAGGTTTGTAATAGAAGCACCAAGCTTTAAGCTCATCCAGTTTAGGAAGTAAACTGCGGATGTTGCAATGCACAAAGGAGAGGCCTTTTTTAGTGGGGAGATTAAATATGGTGTCAGCTATTGGACCAGGGTTGGATTCAACATCATTTGCCAGTGCAAGCAGCAGAATAAAAAGGAATTTGGACAGGTTTTTCTTTTTGGAAAATAGTGATTGAAGGGTTTTAAAGCTCTGTTGTGTGGGGGTGGGAGGGCTGGATTTTAACCCTCTCCACCAGCTCTCAGCTGATAAGTTAAAGGAGCTGAGCAGGCTATGGTGTATTTGGGTTTCTTTTCCAGCTTGCTGTAATTTGTAGGGTGTATAGGGAGGGGGGGGGGTAGATTTAGAGAGAAGGGAGATGGTGGAAAGAAGCAGCAAGAGGGGGAAGAGAGGGAAAAACATTTCTAGAGAAAGGTGGTGTGGGAGAAGGGGAGGGAAAAAAGGAAAAGTAGAAGGCAGGCAGGGAATTGATAAGGTGAGCAGAAGATGGAAGGGAGTCTGGTAGGTAATGTTCCAGAGTGGTGTAGGTTGGTAGCTGAAAATATCACATGACCAAATTAGTTGGGTATAAATTAAATGAGAACCGTGGGGTGGGAGCTAGGAGCACGCCGTGATAGAGGCTGGCCCTGGAAGCTGTATGCTGCAAAAACAGAAATCCAGGATTACATTGCATCTTTGGGGGATGTTGGGGGCAATAAATTCTCTAATGCAGTGAATCATGACTGGGGGGGGGGGGCACAGAATAGCAGGCCCAGGGCTGAGTGGAAATAAATATAACTGGTAAAAGATGGCAATTAAAGATAGCAAACAGGACTGGTAAACATCTGGCAATTAAAGATAGCAAACAGGACTGGTAAAGATCTGGCAATTAATGATAGCAAACAGGACTGGTAAAGATCTGGCAATTAAAGATAGCAAACAGGACTGGTAAAGATCTGGCAATTAATGATAGCAAACAGGACTGGTAAAGATCTGGCAATTAATGATAGCAAACAGGACTGGTAAAGATCTGGCAATTAATGATAGCAAACAGGACTAGTTAAGATATTTTAACAACAGTTACGCTATATGTAATTTTACTTTAACATAAACATACAAATTAATATGCACAGTGCTATGAAAGCAACAGACTAAACATTGAAAGTTAAGGTATTAGGCGATGCGAAGCGTAGATTCAAATCACCTTGCAGGAGCCTTGGATAGATGTGCCCAGGTGGGAGCTAGGAGCACGCCGTGATAGAGCCTGGCCCTGGAAGCTGTATGGAGGTGTGTATGCTTGCAGGAGCCTTGGATAGATGTGCCCAGGTGGGAGCTAGGAGCACGCCGTGATAGAGCCTGGCCCTGGAAGCTGTATGGAGGTGTGTATGCTTGCAGGAGCCTTGGATAGATGTGCCCAGGTGGGAGCTAGGAGCACGCCGTGATAGAGCCTGGCCCTGGAAGCTGTATGGAGGTGTGTATGCTTGCAGGAGCCTTGGATAGATGTGCCCAGGTGGGAGCTAGGAGCACGCCGTGATAGAGCCTGGCCCTGGAAGCTGTATGGAGGTGTGTATGCTTGCAGGAGCCCTGGATAGATGTGCCCAGGTGGGAGCTAGGAGCACGCCGTGATAGAGCCTGGCCCTGGAAGCTGTATGGAGGTGTGTATGCTTGCAGGAGCCTTGGATAGATGTGCCCAGGTGGGAGCTAGGAGCATGCCGTGATAGAGCCTGGCCCTGGAAGCTGTATGGAGGTGTGTATGCTTGCAGGAGCCTTGGATAGATGTGCCCAGGTGGGAGCTAGGAGCACGCCGTGATAGAGCCTGGCCCTGGAAGCTGTATGGAGGTGTGTATGCTTGCAGGAGCCTTGGATAGATGTGCCCAGGTGGGAGCTAGGAGCACGCCGTGATAGAGGCTGGCCCTGGAAGCTGTATGGAGGTGTGTATGCTTGCAGGAGCCCTGGATAGATGTGCCCAGGTGGGAGCTAGGAGCACGCCGTGATAGAGCCTGGCCCTGGAAGCTGTATGGAGGTGTGTATGCTTGCAGGAGCCCTGGATAGATGTGCCCAGGTGGGAGCTAGGAGCACGCCGTGATAGTATGTAATGATGTCACTGATTGATCCCACGTCATGCTCCTCAGAGATGCCGGCGCATTACGCTTTTGCCGCTGGTGTCACATATTTGCCGCGCAGTGTTCATATACAGACGGTTCTGCGCGCTGTGGTTTTGCAGCTTTCTCCCAGACTCGGCATAAAGGGGCGCCGTGAAATATTTATAAATCCATCGCGGCAGAGAAGTTATTACGCCATTTCTGAATGCGTTTCCAGAAGCTGCCAAAATGCAACCAACACGACGCCCTAAAACGCAGACACCAGGAGAAATCCTAAATGCACTTTAAATGCAGCGAGTGGGTCAGGGATGTGTCCTGCCCGGCACGGAGAGGCAGCTCGATGGCTGCAGTGCCCGCCCTGCGCCACTAGAGGGAAACAAATCCCAGCGAGTCGCATCACAAAACAATCACATCCCTGATGTTCGCGGACCCTTTATTTATTTTTTTTGTTCTTGTATTTTTTTTCTTGGCAATTCTCTGGAAAAGAAAAACTATTAATCAAAGCTTTAATATCATCAGGTTTTGGGGCAGTTTATTACTTTCAGTGGATAATGTGATTTCATGAGGTTTTTTTGCACATAATGTATGAGCGCGCGCTCTGACCCGCTCGCTTGACCTGCCGCCGTTAAAGCTGCTCGCTTTTTATTCCGCTGCAAAGGACTGAGCCGTGCGGAGGTGCAGCCGAAAAACAGCAAATTCTTACACAAAACCAGTGAACGCAGTGAGAGGTGTTACATGAGCTCCCTGCGTACGCCCTCACATTTATTTACCCTGGGGGGGCCAACCCCTTTTAAGGACTTTCTCAATGTCTGTGGCTCCTCTGCTTTCCCCGTCGCTCGGTGACTCCTACTACATCTCCTTTTCTTTCTGCGTCGCTCGGTGACTCCTGCAGCAGCTCCTCTGCTTTCCCCATCGCTCGGTAACTCCTGCTGCAGCTCCTCTGCTTTCCTCTGTCGCTCGGTGACTCCTGCTGCAGCTCCTTTACTGTCTGGGTCGCTCGGTGACTCCTGCTGCAGCTCCTCTGCTTTCCCCGTTGCTCGGTGACTCCTGCTGCATCTCCTTTACTTTCTGCGTCGCTCGGTGACTCCTGCTGCAGCTCCTCTGCTTTCCCCATCGCTCGGTGACTCCTGCTGCATCTCCTTTACTGTCTGGGTCGCTCGGTGACTCCTGCTGCAGCTCCTCTGCTTTCCCCATCGCTCGGTGACTCCTGCTGCAGCTCCTTTACTGTCTGGGTCGCTCGGTGACTCCTGCTGCAGCTCCTCTGCTTTCCCCATCGCTCGGTGACTCCTGCTGCATCTCCTTTACTGTCTGGGTCGCTCGGTGACTCCTGCTGCATCTCCTTTACTTTCTGCGTCGCTCGGTGACTCCTGCTGCAGCTCCTCTGCTTTCCCCATCGCTCGGTGACTCCTGCTGCAGCTCCTTTACTGTCTGGGTCGCTCGGTGACTCCTGCTGCAGCTCCTCTGCTTTCCCCATCGCTCGGTGACTCCTGCTGCAGCTCCTCTGCTTTCCCCATCGCTCGGTGACTCCTGCTGCAGCTCCTCTGCTTTCCCCATCGCTCGGTGACTCCTGCTGCAGCTCCTTTACTGTCTGGGTCGCTCGGTGACTCCTGCTGCAGCTCCTGTGCTTTCCCCATCGCTCGGTGACTCCTGCTGCAGCTCCTCTGCTTTCCGCGTCGCTCTGTGGCTCCTGCTGTAGCTCCCCTGCTTTCTGGGTTGCTCGGTGACACCTGCTGCATCTCCTTTACTGTCTGGGTCGCTCGGTGACTCCTGCTGCAGCTCCTGTGCTTTCCCCATCGCTCGGTGACTCCTGCTGCAGCTCCTTTACTGTCTGGGTCGCTCGGTGACTCCTGCTGCAGCTCCTGTGCTTTCCCCATCGCTCGGTGACTCCTGCTGCAGCTCCTTTACTGTCTGGGTCGCTCGGTGACTCCTGCTGCAGCTCCTCTGCTTTCCCCATCGCTCGGTGACTCCTGCTGCATCTCCTTTACTGTCTGGGTCGCTCGGTGACTCCTGCTGCAGCTCCTGTGCTTTCCCCATCGCTCGGTGACTCCTGCTGCAGCTCCTCTGCTTTCCGCGTCGCTCTGTGGCTCCTGCTGTAGCTCCCCTGCTTTCTGGGTTGCTCGGTGACACCTGCTGCATCTCCTTGGCTCCTCTGCTTTTCGCGTCGCTTGGTGACTCCTGCTGCGGCTCAACTGTTATTTACAGCAGAATTTACTGAGAGCTGATTGTCCACACAGGGCAGAAGGGACATAGTGTTGGTTTGACGTCAAGCTTTCGTGATTGCTTAGTGTCCATCCTGGATAAAGGCTTCATTCTGAGACTCAAAATCGCCTGCACTGGGAAACAGCAATATATTTTCTTTCTTTTCGTGTCCCCATTTTTGCAACATACATTAACTCCCTTTAGATGAGGCCGAGAGGAGCGGGTTAGGAGTTTTTTTCGTTTTGTGTCATTTCATTCTGTTCTGTTTCGGAATTTCGGATTGATTCTTTCTCCGTTTTTATGGGTTATTTCGTTTTTTGGATCCCTTACTATTTCGTTTTTTGTGAGTTATTTTGGATTGATTTGTATTTCTTTTTTATGAGTTATTTTGTTTTTTTATATTGGTTATTACAGAATGGGAAACTGATTTACTACCAATAAAATGAAAGTCTCCTTATTTATGTTTTACTATTTTTATTTTTTTTGGGCATTTTCTGGGATTTTTTGGGTTAAAGTTTAGGTTTCCTAACTTATTTTAAAGAAATTAGAAGCATGAAAAGAACAAGAAATAGTGGCTAATTTATCTTGCCTAATTGGCTATTAAACTGATGCCACAAATGCTGGTAAAAATTGGAAGGAATAATTGTTTGAATGTTGGTACTCGGATACTTTACTTTATTAATATACATATACAACACAAAACAGTAAATACGTGTAATACATAGGTAAACATGGTATGTGCTAGTGGAATGACTTCCGATATAAGAATGGGTTGAAGAGGTTGGCTTATAAGAAACCTTGTAAGATTAGTAAAGTGGTTGAATACACTATTACTTAATAAGTGCACTAATGCATATACTTAATTTGATATATAGCCAAGTTAGGATGGGCAGTAACTGATAAATTCAACATATGAATCTATTCCTAATGGAATGATACAAATTGACTTATCATTATAAGTCATTATAAGTCATTATAAGTCATTCCACTAGCACATACCATGTTTACCTATGTATTACACGTATTTACTGTTTTGTGTTGTATATGTATATTAATAAAGTAAAGTATCCGAGTACCAACATTCAAACAATTATTCCTTCCAATTTTTACCAGCATTTGTGGCATCAGTTTAATAGCCAATTAGGCAAGATAAATTAGCCACTATTTCTTGTTCTTTTCATGCTTCTAATTCTAAATTAAGGTTTAATCCTACTTCACGCTGGTAATCAAGGCTCCTACTTTTTGGTCCCGATTGTTTATCGGGTCCAATTCAATCTATACATTATTTTAAAGAAACTAGGCTTTTTCCACCATAGGTTTCAATGTTAAAAAAATCCCTGTGTCTATTAAATCATTTATTATTTTCACTTGCAGCAATAAGCCATTTTGTTTATTTATTTTTTAGGTTTTTTCTTGGGCATTTTTGGGTTGAATTTAAGGTTTCAGAATTTATTTTAAATGTAATAACGAGATGTGTTTTTTCTTTGCTGAACGCAGCTATACTATTATCTCACAGTTCGTCTGCGTTCAGCAATGAATTGGATACATTGTGTCAGAGAACCATGGACAGCTCCGAGCGAGCCTTAGCCATGGTTCTGACTTCTGAAAGTGAAAGATAGCATGTTTCACTTTCAGGAGTCAGGACTCAGGACTCAGGACTAGGGATGAGCTGTTCGGGTTCGGACGGTTCGGAGTTCGACCCGAACTTTGGCAGTTCGAAAGTTCGCGAATTTCGAACTTTCTGGGCGTGTTCGGTTCAAGTTCGAAAAAAAAAAGAAATTTTGAAAAAAGTATAGAAAATGCTTAAAAAAAAAAAAAATCTAGAAATAAAGAGACTCTTTACTGCAGAATATTATAAGCAACGGTTTATTAGATATTGAATTAAAAACTAATGTGTACGTGGAAAGATTATCAGCTCTAAATGACCTCTGTTCACAAACGGGCATAACACCAGGTGTTTTTAGTCTGGTAATCAATTTGATACATTGTACAATATAGTGAGGGGGTGGGGTGGTGTCTGCTTCTGATTGAGATTTGAGAATTAATTTCCCTAAAACATTCTAATATGCTGCATTTAACCCTTTCGCTGCTGAGGCTTTTCACACCTCTGTGCTGAGGTCATTTTTACTGCTTTCGCTCATCATGTTTAACCGCGTTTTGAAGCCATATTTTGATATATGACCCAGACATATTATATATTGTTCTTTCCGGCAGACTTGGCAGATTCATAATATGTCATTATTATATGTATACATTATGTCATGTCTGTATATTATAACAAAAAATGCAATAAAATTAGAATTTTCAATAATTTATTATGTGTTAAGTGTTTTTTCCCATTTTAACATGCGATCGTTTACGGTTATATTTTGTATGGGGTGCGCTTGTTAAAAAAATTAGAAATGGGGTCTCGTTAAATTTTTTATTTGGGGAAAATTTCGCTTTTTTTAACAAACGCACCGCATACAAAAATCGTTAGTGCAGCATTATTGTTCACATTATAATTGAAATGGGAACAATATTGCTGCATTAACAAAACAAAAACAAACAAAAAAACTTGTTATGTAAAAAAAAATTCTAAAAAAAAAATATTTTTATTTTTTAATTTTTTTTTTTTTTTTTTTAAAAACATTTTTCATGCTCATCTTTAGTATCCTTGGAAAGGCCATGCTCTGGCCGATCCAACAATATCAAACATTAACCCCTAGCTGCCACGGATGACATCTAATTGCTCCGCCGGGGTCCCGGAGTGCTGGGCTGACATCCAAGATGTCAGCCCGCACCGGGGGGCGCAGCAATCTGCCAGCGGATTGCTGCCTCCTGTGCATGGACGCGCTCAGCGCGTCCATAGCACAGGAGAACCACTTGGCTGGACGCGCTGAGCGCATCCATAGCAGCCAAGTGGTTAACTGGTGTTTGAAAAAAATCTAAAGCAATGTTATTTTTCACCTCGGGATTAAACATTCACAGGGTTATTCAGAGAGCGGTGAAAAGCAGGAGAATGACTGGAGAATGGAAAATAATAGGTCAAAATAGCCAAACCAGAAAAATTCGCCCATTTATCTCACTTTCCAAATCGGCTATTTGGTCTAGATTGTCATACGATGCGCATTTTTGTGCGTGATTTTTTACGGATCCAAACCAGGAAACTTTGGGTGTCTGGACGTTATGTTGGCCGGACATGAGCAGCGTCTGACGTCTCCAAATCACACACACACGCCGCTAGTGGACGCAGCGCACTCTGTACGTCCGTACTAGCGGTTCTGCGTTCTCGAAAAAATGCGTTCATTTTCCACTTGCGTTGCGCAGCCGGACTTTCGTGCGACCGTACTTCGTATATTGGCCGTCATTGCCCGTCATTTGCTGCTAGTGCGGCCGTGATTAAGTGCGCCTAAACGCACGTTAAAAATTCACTAGTCTGACCCTAGCCTAAATGGGAGAATTTTTCTGGTTTGGCTATTTTGACCTAGAATTTTCCATTCTCCAGTCATTCTCCTGCTCTTCACCGCTCTCTGAATAACCCTGACAGGAGAATGACTGAAGAGAAAATTCTAGGTCAAAATAGCCGAACCAGAAAAATTCTTTCATTTATCTCACTTTCCAAATCGGCTATTTGGTCTAGAATTTTCCATTCTCCAGTCATTCTCCTGCTTTTCATCGCCAAAAAATCAGTAAACTTTTTCTGCGTGTCCGAAAATGTCTCCTCTTTTCATACAGGCTGCCGCCCCAAGCAGTTGTTTATGGATAGATTAAAGGAAAAGCATTTACCGTCATTTGAAATGTCATTTTTTTGTTTTTAAGTGTTTCTATACATCCTAGAATTCCGCCACTTCACGGGCAGGTTATGGGGACCTCCTAGGCACGATATTTGAAGGAATTTTTGGGTTTTATTTTTAACCCTTATTTCATGGAAAACTCACTGTCCCTTTAAAAACGTTTTTTTTTTTACTTTTTGTCCTTGTTTCCTGTCCCCCAGGGCACTACCCGGACCCCCCTACACCTTTTATGGCAAATATCTAGCATATATGCCCTCTTGGAGGGCACTCTAAAAAACCGAATTTTCAGCCCCATTGACTTGCATGGGGGTTCGGGTTCGGTCCCGAACAAATGGGAAGTTTGGGTTCGGGCTCGAACCGAACTCAGGGAGTTGTCCATGGTTGTCTGACACAATATATCCAATTCATTGCTGAACGCAGACAAACTTTTTTTCATTTTAAAAATGGCGCTTGTTTTTTTTCTGTAACAGACCTTTTTATTATTATTCATAGGACGTTATATATTATTTCCAGGCATTTTCCTGTAGTAGTTTTTTTGCAAATAGCTTCTAAACGTTTCAGCATTTTATTTTTTTACCCGTTCGTCGGGTTTTTCCGACCGCTGTCGGACACTCTGCTCAGTGGGTCGTCAGCTATTTTTGGATCGATTTCGGTCTTTATTTCAGAATTGATCCAGCGGATTTTCTGAGGGTTTTCAGACAAGATCGGTGTTTTTTTCGATCGATTCGTTAATAGTGAAAACAGAAAAATAAGAGACGCAGAGACAATAAGTGATTTGACATAGAAACATAAATTCCGTGAATCAAATCGGGCCAAAGAATGACGTTCTCAGGAGTGAGGTGATTCACGGGAAGTGAAGAGCTTTCTGTCGTCATGGTTACCGCTTGAGTGGCAGATCCGCTTTTTAAGATAAAATACCCATAACCTGCAGCCAATGAATGAATGAGAAGGAAATCAAAACGGATGGCGGCCGCTCGATGCAAACCATTTAACTCAAGGATGAGACCCCGAGTCTGTCCTATCAATGAACAGAATGTTCTAGCAGTTTCTGAACGTTCCCCCTGACAGATCTTTATGGTAAAACAAGCTATTTTCTCATTTCCAGACATTATTCACAGGAAACTCCTCTTGTTTAAACAAAGAGTCTTCAGACTTCTCTCCCTGACCCACACGTTCGCCCTTTACTTGCCGATGAGTCCCCGTGTTGGTGCATTTTGGTAAAGTTTGAAACTCCCTGGAAAGTCTCCTGAAAGCAAAGCAGGCGTAACGGCCGGTCCTGAGATCTCAGCCGACAGAATGTGGAATGCCTCTGTCGCACTGCTTTCATCTCACGGTCTAACCGCCAAATCCAACTCCAAGCTGAGCAGCAGAGTATGCGAGAGAGTGGCAAAGGGCTCAGAGTGCAAAACGAGTGGCAAAGGTCACGAAGGGAGAGTGGCAGAGAGAGAGTGGGATGGCAAAGAGGACAAGAGTGTGGAAGAATGGCAGAGAGGTCAAGGGAGTGAAAGAAATCATCTGGGGGAGTGGCAGGGAGCTCAGGGGAGTGGCAGAGTTCAGTGGAGTGACAGAAAGCATCTGGGGGAGTGGCAGAGAGCTCAGGGGAGTGGCAGAGAGCTCAGCGGAGTAGCAGAGAGTTCAGGGGAGTGGCAGAGTGCTTAGGAAGTGGTAGATAACATGTGGGGGAGTGGCAGAGCAGGGGAGTGACAGCATGTGGGGGAGTGGCAGAGAGTTCAGTAGAGTGACAGAGTTCAGTGAAGTGACAGAAAGCATCTGGGGGAGTGGTTGTGCTGTTACAGTTATATTCATTTAGATGGGGATTTATATTGTATAGATAGTCCTTATGCTGCCTTATGCTGCCACCTAGTGGTCTTTCTGTATTGTACATGTTTTCTCTTTTTTCCCTCGCTTTATGATGATGTACTTCCTGTGTGTGTGTGAAGTTCCACCCTTCCTTCTTGTAAGAGCTGTAGCATGGTGTAGTTATCTAGCAGCATATGTCTATTCATCTGCAAGCTAGGACAGTATCATCTTTTGACCGCATAAAACCTATCATTCCATCATCTGCTGTATCCTGTGATCTGCTGTAACCTGATATACGGAATAAAGCAAGTCGTGGAAAGAAACAGTGTTTTGGTGAGTTCAGCTATCTGATAAGGATTGTCCTCGGTGATTGCATCTACTTATACAGGCCAGGCATAGAGGTCTCTGCAAGGGATAAATCGCTATACAACGATCGGAGTCAGAATAGTGGTAGAGAGCTCAGAGGAGTGGCAGAGAGTTCAGGGGCATGGCAGAGTGCTTAGGAAATGGTAGAGAACATGTGGGGGAGTGGCAGAGAGCAGGGGAATGACAGAAATCATCTGGGGGAGTGGGAGAGAGCTCAGGGGAGTGGCAGAGAGCTCAGGGGAGTGACAGAGAGCTGAGGGGAGCGGCAGAGAGCTCAGGGGAGCGGCAGAGTGCTTAGAAAGTTGTAGAGAACATGTGGGGGAGTGGCAGAGAGCAGGGGAGTGACAGAAATCATCTGGGGGAGTGGCAGAGAGTTCATGGGAGTGGCAGAGAGCTCAGGGGAGTGACATAGTTCAGGGGCATGGCAGAGTGCTTAGGAAATGGTAGAGAACATGTGGGGGAGTGGCAGAGAGCAGGTGAGTGACAGAAATCATCTGGGGGAGTGGCAGAGAGCTCAGGGGAGTGGCAGAGAGCTCAGGGGAGTGACATAGTTCAGGGGCATGGCAGAGTGCATGGGAAATGGTAGAGAACATGTGGGGGAGTGACAGAGAGCAGGGGAGAGGCAGAGAGCTCAGGGGAGTGGTAGAGAACATGTGGGGGAGTGGCCGAGAGCAGGGGAGTGACAGCATGTGGGGGAGTGGCAGAGAGCAGGGGAGTGACAGCATTGTGGGAGTGGCAGAGAGCAGGGGAGTGACAGCATGTGGGGGAGTGGGAGAGAGCAGGGGAGTGACAGCATGTGGGGGAGTGGCAGAGTTCAGGGGAGTGACAGCAGGGGAGTGACAGCATGTGGGGGAGTGGCAGAGAGCAGGGGAGTGACAGCATGTGGGGGAGTGGCAGAGAGCAGGGGAGTGACAGCATGTGGGGGAGTGGCAGAGAGCTGGGGAGTGACAGCATGTGGGGGAGTGGCAGAGAGCAGGGGAGTGACAGCATGTGGGGGAGTGGCAGAAAGCAGGGGAGTGACAGCATGTGGGGGAGTGGCAGAGAGCAGGGGAGTGACAGCATGTGGGGGAGTGGCAGAGAGCCGGGGAGTGACAGCATGTGGGGGAGGGGCAAAGAGTTCAGGGGAGTGACAGCATGTGGGGGAGGGGCAGAGAGTTCAGGGGAGTGACAGCATGTGGGGGAGTGGCAGAGAGCAGGGGAGTGACAACATGTGGGGGAGGGGCAGAGAGTTCAGGGGAGTGACAGCATGTGGGGGAGTGGCAGAGAGCAGGGGAGTGACAGCATGTGGGGGAGTGGCAGAGAGCCGGGAGTGACAGCATGTGGGGGAGGGGCAGAGAGTTCAGGGGAGTGACAGAGAGCATGTGGGGGTGGCAGAGAGTTCAGGGGAGTGACAGAGAGCATGTGGGGGAGTGGCAGAGAGTTCAGGGTGTGACAGAGAGCATGTGGGGGAGTGGCAGAGAGTTTGATGTACTGGCAGAGAGCTCAGATGAGTGGCAGAGCATGTAGGAATGGCAGAGAGTGCAGGGCACTGACAGAGAGCTGGAAAAGCAGCAGAGAACACAGTGGCAGAGAGGTCTGGGGAGAAACGGATAGTTCTGGGGAGTGGTAGAGATCTCCGAGTCGCAGAGATTGTAGGGGAGTGGCAGAGACCTGGAAAAGCAGCAGAGAGCATAGGAGAGTGGTAGAGAGAGCTCAGTGGAGTGGCATAGAGAACTCAGGGGAGTGGCAGGGAGAGCTCAGTGGAGTGGCAAAGAGAGCTCAGTGGAGTGGCAGAGAGAGCTCAGGGGAGTGGCAGAGAGAACTCAGTGGAGTGGCAGAGAGAGCTCAGGGGAGTGGCAGAGAGAGCTCAGTGGAGTGGCAGAGAGAGCTCAGTGGAGTGGCAGAGAGAGCTCAGTGGAGTGGCATAGAGAACTCAGGGGAGTGGCAGGGAGAGCTCAGTGGAGTGGCAGAGAGAGCTCAGTGGAGTGGCAGAGAGAGCTCAGTGGAGTGGCAGAGAGAGCTCAGTGGAGTGGTAGAGAGAGCTCAGTGGAGTGGCAGAGAGAGCTCAGTGGAGTGGTAGAGAGAGCTCAGTGGAGTGGCAGAGAGAGCTCAGTGGAGTGGCAGAGAGAGCTCAGTGGAGTGGCAGAGAGAGCTCAGTGGAGTGGCATAGAGAACTCAGGGGAGTGGCAGGGAGAGCTCAGTGGAGTGGCAGAGAGAGCTCAGGGGAGTGGCAGAGAGAACTCAGTGGAGTGGCAGAGAGAGCTCAGGGGAGTGGCAGAGAGAGCTCAGTGGAGTGGCAGAGAGAGCTCAGTGGAGTGGCAGAGAGAGCTCAGTGGAGTGGCATAGAGAACTCAGGGGAGTGGCAGGGAGAGCTCAGTGGAGTGGCAGAGAGAGCTCAGTGAAGTGGCAGAGGGAGCTCAGTGGAGTGGCAGAGAGAGCTCAGTGGAGTGGCATAGAGAACTCAGGGGAGTGGCAGGGAGAGCTCAGTGGAGTGGCAGAGAGAGCTCAGTGGAGTGGTAGAGAGAGCTCAGTGGAGTGGCAGAGAGAGCTCAGTGGAGTGGCAGAGAGAGCTCAGTGGAGTGGCAGAGAGAGCTCAGTGGAGTGGCATAGAGAACTCAGGGGAGTGGCAGGGAGAGCTCAGTGGAGTGGCAGAGAGAGCTCAGTGAAGTGGCAGAGGGAGCTCAGTGGAGTGGCAGAGAGAGCTCAGTGGAGTGGCATAGAGAACTCAGGGGAGTGGCAGGGAGAGCTCAGTGGAGTGGCAGAGAGAGCTCAGTGGAGTGGTAGAGAGAGCTCAGTGGAGTGGCAGAGAGAGCTCAGTGGAGTGGCAGAGAGAGCTCAGTGGAGTGGCAGAGAGAGCTCAGTGGAGTGGCATAGAGAACTCAGGGGAGTGGCAGGGAGAGCTCAGTGGAGTGGCAGAGAGAGCTCAGTGAAGTGGCAGAGGGAGCTCAGTGGAGTGGCAGAGAGAGCTCAGGGGAGTGGCAGAGAGAACTCAGGGGAGTGGCAGAGAGAGCTCAGTGGAGTGGCAGAGAGAGCTCAGGGGAGTGGCAGAGAGAGCTCAGTGGAGTGGCAGAGAGAACTCAGGGGAGTGGCAGAGAGAGCTCTGGAGTGGCAGAGAGAACTCAGGGGAGTGGCAGAGAGAGCTCAGGGGAGTGGCAGAGAGAGCTCAGTGGAGTGGCAGAGAGAACTCAGGGGAGTGGCAGAGAGAGCTCAGGGGAGTGGCAGAGAGAGCTCAGGGGAGTGGCAGAGAGAGCTCAGTGGAGTGGCAGAGAGAGCTCAGTGGAGTGGCAGAGATAGCTCAGTGGAGTGGCAGAGATAGCTCAGTTGAGTGGCAGAGATAGCTCAGTGGAGTGGTAGAGAGAGCTCAGGGGAGTGGTAGAGAGAGGCAGAGACCATTGGGCATGGCAGGGAGTGCCGGTTCTTCCTTCCTTGTGACCCTGTTGGTAAGTGACTGCATGTAACTTCAACAAGCAATATAGAAATAACACAACCAGGATTTAGTAGATCTTTTTATTCCCCCCAAGTCGACAGGCAACGTTATGACTTTATATGAGTCTTTTTCAAGCCTTGTTCCTTCTAGGGAGTCTTATTCTGTGTTTGGTTGTTTAATTGCTCTCCTTTGGTATTTATTAGATATGTGCGTTTCGTTTTGTTCCGAATCACAATTCAGACGAAATTATACCGATTCGTATTTCGGAGGCACGTTCAAAATAATGAATCGGTTCCGTCCGAAACCGAACGAACAGGAATATAACAAATTGAAATAATTTTCACGAATCAATTCATTATACCGTTTCACTTGTTTCACAGATTCAGCACCGCGTCGCTGTCCATTAGCCGTTGTGCTGAACCTGTTGTATTTAGCACCATATGCATGGACAGCGCCATGGTGCCGTTCACTGAGATTCGGTGGCAGTAAATCCCCATAGACAAGTAATGGTTAATCTTTTCAGAGAATGCCAAACTGCACCGAAATGTCAGTGAAATGCCCTGATTTTTGGTGGTTCGTTCGACAGGTTTAATCAAGCGAATCCAATAGGTTTCAGTGTAAAATAAATGCCTGTTTTTTTTTTTTTTTAAATTTAAAGTTTTTTATTTTGAAATAAGTCAGCATTACATCATACTGTAAAATAATGGATGACCTCGCAGGGCCAAACAAGAAGACATAACAAGCAACGGAAACCACACATGGCCAAAAAAGTGTCATCGTAAAAACAGCGAATCGAAAAAATCTAAGGATAGCAATATGTTAGCAGAAAACATCCCCTAGACGGGGGGTCTCATCAAGGTGGGAAATCAAACATATATAAATGCAGCCACTTAAGGCCGGCCAAGGTAACTACGGTCAGCTGGTCAAAAAACATGCGTCGCAAAGAAGGACAGGGCGGTAAAAATAAGTAAAAAGGCAGAAAGTACCATGTGCAGGCAAAAAAGCAAAAGCCCTATGCAATGCAGGCTGGGACTGATCAAAACAAATTACGAACCGTCCTGAAAGTCCAGGCACTAGGCCAAGCTAGAGACCAGGGACACGTAAGCATATAAGAGAAATGCAGGGGAGGGGGTGTAATTCAGTAAAGCTCAGACCTGGAGAGGTAGAGGGCATAGAAACCAGCCTTCAATCCGGTCGAGGGTCCGGAGGATCTGGTGAGAGGCCCGCAGCCGCAAGGTCAATCCAAGCCACCGCGGGATCCGTGATGGTATAGGGGACATTTGCGTGGGTCACCACCAAAGCTCCTGCCAGACCCCAGCGATATCGGACACCCTGTCGGCGAAGAACTGATGTCACTTCACGAAAACGCCTGCGAGCCATCAGGGTCTGGAATGGGAGATCATGATACAGGGCCAGAGTGGAGCCCTCAAAGCGTACGGGATCCCACGCGCCCGGAGCAGACATAACCTTGACCTTGAAAGCCACTTCACGGAAGGCCACTACGACGTCTCGAGGAGCCCCAGGTGGGTTCGTCGCAGGTCTCCTGACCCGAAACACCGACCCAAGCATGTCAGGTGTGTCAGGGGAAGCCCCGTGACCTGAAGCACAAGACGAGTCACGTAGGACGGCAGAGCGTCGGAGGTAATAGAGTCCGGGACACCCCTGACCCTGATGTTTCGGCGTCTGTGTCTCGTTTCAAGCATCTCCACAGAGCGTGTCAGAAGTTCGACTTGGTATCGCAAACCAGCAACCTGACCAGACAGGTGAGTTTGTTCCGTTGTCACAGCAGAAGTCGTCTCCTGTACCACCTTCACCTGAGCACGCATCGCCGCTATCTCCGTGCGGACCGCCGCCACCTCAGGCTGCCACACCTCACGTATCACCCGAAGCCCCTCCAAGATCCTGCGGAGATCCCCCTTCGTGGAGGGGAGATGGTCGTCCTCCTCCTGCACCTGTTGCTGTCGAAGTCCCGTCCCCACTGCAGACCGATGATCCGAGGTCACACTATTACTGGCGGAGGTAAGGGGAATCTCAGTCGGGTCCCCATCAAAAATATCCTCTGTGTCCGGCGTTGCCCCGGACAATGTCCGCATTGCTGATTTTCTCTTCTTCTGTGCCCGTTTCCTAGCAGCCGCCGAGAGGGGTCGGGAGTCAGACGCCGGTGACTGCGGGGCAAGCCAGGGCATCCCAGTAATACCCCCCTGAGGTTCATAGTCGCTGTCAGCCTCCGAGGAGCCATAGCCCGGGGGGAGGGAGGAAGAAGCAGTCAGTCCCGTAAAAGCGGACCCACCTCGCAAAACATCCCGAATGTCCCTCTGTCGGGGGGCCCGTCGCTGGGAACGACCGGTAGGCATGGTTCCGGAGATGCTGGGCTGGCACGAGGTCGCAGGGCGGTGAGGGAATCTCAATACGCCTCGAGTAGGCTTCCAAGATGGCCGCTGTGACTAGGCCCAAATCGCGCTGCCGGCAGCAATCTGTCCCCGGGCACGAAACTCAGGGCTAAATCAGGTACCTCAACTCTCCAGGATCCCTCTAGCCAACCGGGAAGCTCACAGGGCAGTGCAAACGGCGAAAAAAGCAATAAAATCCGTGGTAGACACAGAGCTCCTCCAAAATGCTGCTGCTCGCTTCCACAGCTAGCTCCGCCTCCCCATAAATGCCTGTTTTAATCCAGTATCTAATAAACCGTTTATTATTTTAATCTGCAGCAAAAAATCTCTTTATTTATTGATATATTTTTTTTTTTTTCGAATTTTTATTAAATATTTTTTTTTTTTTTTAGTTGAAATTTTTGGATTCCTAATTATTTTAAAACGCAAGGCTTTTTTTATTTGAACGCAGCGTTTTTTATGTTTCTTTCCTTCAGTCTGGCTGCGTTAGGCTGGTGCTGTCCTTGGTGCTGAAACATATTTGGAAGAATAGGGGGATTATGTATTTAATTTTTTTACCCCTATCTAAGTAAGTAATTAAACCGTTTCACATTCCGAAATAACGAATAAAAATGAAATAACGAATAAAAATGAAATAAGTAATCGATACAAATTACTAATCTCCTGAAATAACAAGTTGATCTGAAATACGAATCACGGTAACATAACGAACGCACCAACACAAACTAAAAAAACGAATCGATCTGAAATGAAACTAATTTTTTTCGTTGTGCACATGTCTAGTATTTCTATGTGGTTTTGTCACTTGGACCTTCAGGCTTGAAAAAGACTCCTTTGGTGCGTGTATAAATAAAACCCACCATCTCTGCCTCTCCTTGGCTGAAAAGCAGCAGGAGGGGCTTGGAGCTGCTCAGTAGAGCGGCCTTTTGGTTACAATTGTTAGGTACTCACTCTGTAAAGAGGTGCCGTGAAGTGGCGAGTGAGCTTACGTTGCAATGGCCATTGAAACAAACAAAAACCTCAGTTTTGTTGTACATGGAACACATAGAAACGAGCGCAGATGACACCTTTTTTCCTTGTTATGTTTTATACATTAACTGGGCTGTTACTCCTGGCAGTTGCTGCCGCTCCGGTGAGTATGGGCGCGACGCCATTTTTTCTGTATTTTTGATAAAGACTCCTATCGAGTCGCAGCGTTGGCTGGTCCACTTGGGTGGAATTAAAAGATCTTCTATTAAATGCTGGTGCTGCGTTTTCTCTATATTGTTTGTTTTATATCAGATGGATTGAGGAATCCTAGGATTACGCACAGGATGGAGGGAATACACAGAGCTCTTTCCTATGTTGCTTGTTTGCGTTTGGGGGTTAATATATTGTCACCGGGTCTGCCATACAGATCATTCAGAAAGTATTCACACCCTTCATATATCATGGGGGTTATTCAGAGAGCCGACATTTCGGTGCTTTCACATTCCCCGCACTTCAGGGAATCAAATTTGCCGAACCTGCAGTGAACTCAGCATTCACTGCAGGGTCCCTGGAGTGCGGGGAAAAGCCGTCGCAATCCCGCCGAATGAAAAAAAAAGCCAAAAAAAAGATAATTTCAGCGGGTCCAGCGTATTATCGATTCAGATTTGATTCGATAAAGTGCCGGTAACCCGCTGAAAGTATAGAGATTGGATATAATTTCCGCAGTTTTTCAGCTGTTTTTTTTCTTTAAATGTGGAGAAACATTGGATCGGATCCCATACATTACCGGATCCGATCATCCGTCAAAAATCTGATGATCTGCCGAACACAGCGATGACCAGCAGCCGGAAAAAGCCGACAAGCTGATGAACGGGGGTAAAAAAAACAACAACAAAATGATTGGAAGTATCAAATTTAAAAAGCTGTTTGCAAAAAACTACTGAACGAAAATGTCTGGAATTTACATATAAAATCCAATCAATGATAATAAAAAGGGAAGTTACAGAAAAAAGAAAAAACACTATTAAAGAAAAAAACCAGAAAAACTATTTTCCTGAAAAATGCCTAAAAAAAATAATAGTTAAGAGACTTTTTGCTGCAGATTAAAATAATAAATGGTTTATTAGATATTGAATTAAAACGGGAATATTTTAACATTGAAACCTATGGGATTCGCCTGAATAAACCTGTCAAATGAAACCACTGAACATCAGGGCATTTCACTGACATTTCTCTGCTGTTCAATGTGAATAGATTAACCATTGCTTCTCTATGGGGGATTTCACTGCCGTCGAATAGCACCGTATTTCACTGCTGCTGAACAGCACCGTATTTTACTGCCGTCGAACAGCACCGTATTTCGCTGGCAATTCACCAATATTTGGTGAACTGTCTGCTTTCTGAATAGCCGAATAGCCCAGAAATGTCACCGTACGGGGAAACTCCCTGTTTGGTGCCATTTTGGGGCCAGATCGGCTCTCTCTGGGTAACCCTGCTTGTCGCCACCGTTTGGACAAATTGTTTGAAGTTATTTTTTTCAATATTCCAAAATGTCAAAACATAAAACCAGGTTCACATTGCAAACTTATTCAGAGGATAGAGCTGAGATGTCTCTCCCTCGCCGTTCTCTGTTGTGTTTTCCTCTTCTGTTTGTTACTTTTCTCTGGCCGTTTCCACGATGTGGTTTGTCGGTTTATTCTGTCATTTCACATTGTTTGTTTCTGCTCCAATAAAACGTTTTGTTTTTGAGAAATTCTTTAAGAAAAAAACAAACAACAAAAATAAAAACCAAAGATAAAGCTCCTCTTCTTTTCCTGTGCTGGTTCTGACATTGAGTGATCTCCTGCTGCTGCCGAGGACGAAGAGAAATGAATCGCGTTTCTCCTCCATTGATTGGATTTAATGAAAGTCAGACGTGTCTGGGATGACCGCGCTGTCAGGACGTCGACCTCCCAAACCTGCGGATGGAACGGCGGGCATCTTCACCTCGCCCGGTCCCGTTGTCGTCATTCTAAGCGCGGGGCGAATCTCCGCCAGCAGAACGGGGATTTGATATGGTAATATCGGCGCGTCGCCATTAGCATTTGAAATGGATCCATCCAATCAAGAAGTCACCTTGGCGCTTAATAAGTCGCAGCTTTAACATTGCGGGTTATTTTTCAGCTGCGGCTCGCAGATAACGGAGATTTAAACAGGTCCATCTGGAAGAGGCTGCGGCTGCTATTTACATATGTTTATTATTTCCAGCCGCTGACTGACTGATTGTAGCTTCAGAAATCACGCCGCCCGGCACACGTTAATTCCTAAATCCCGCTGTTTACTCATATGATTAGCGCTGGGTGGGAAGAATCCAACTTATATGGCCGAACGTTCAGTTTCTGTGTGTGGCACAACCAGGAGACATTAAGAGTCGCATGAGATGCACTGAGCCCTAATATTTAGGGCCAACAGTGAACTACGGGAAGGTGGCCCATCACAGGTTACAGCCAACAGGGTGGGTGGACCATAGACATTGCTAGTGGGAGCTAAGGGGGTTGATGTCCTGGATGTGCACCTCATGGGCCCTGGATTTATTGAGACACCATTGAGAGACTCCAGGCCAGGTGTTCGAATCTCGCTGCCCATCGAAGACTGACGGCACAAATTGATTTTCCCTCAAAATGTTTTTTAACCACTTCCCGACCGTGGACTGTACATAGTACATCCTGAGGGGAAATCCCCTTAACGATCGTGGACATACTATGTTCTTCACGGTCATCTAACCTCCCTCCCTATACTCACCTCTCTGGCCGGGTTCCCTCGGCGGTCTGGCAAGACTGGAGTCTGCCCCACCTATTCATGGGGTCCGGTCATCGCAATGACGTCATCAAAGTGCATTATGACGTCATCGCCAAGCCCCCCCTCCCCGATGCTGCAGTGGAGTTTAGGAATGGTGAGGGGGAGGCTCTCCCTCCCAAACTGCTCCACTTAGGAAAAAAAGAAAAACACCGCTGGAAAGGGGAGAGTCTCCAGTTTCTGCAAAACCAGTTCGGAACATGTTCTGAATAACATTCCAATGACCTCTATTGTTATCACCAAACATAGAAGAATGTGCTACACCCTATGTACATGTAACTTTGCCTGCATGGTAATTTCTGATTGGTTATGACATCACCTCCTCCATTTTGCAAGTAAGATTATAAATAAATCACACGGACTGAGGAAGCGGTGCCATACTGCGAAACGCGTTTCGGTGTACTCTGCTGTTATGATTGATTTTATTTGATTCATTTAGGAATAAAACGTTTATCTGTGAGTGTTTTCTCCATTTTCCTCTGCTGCTGAGGTTACATTTCCAGAGCATCAGCCTGCTCAAACCTTGCTACAAACTTTGCTGGGAACAGGCATTGGGGTCCCTTATGCTATAGGTTTTTGCAAAGCCCTGCATCTCCACCAACAAAGAAGGGAAATCTGGCATTCCTTACCCAAGCGGCCAGCGGCCTGCATATCGAGTGTCTGATTGAGGACACTGAATCATGCACTCTTGCTACTCAGACCAACGCTGAAGGCCTATCGAATTGTTTTCCATCCAACAAAGGAATAACCAGAAGGAAGCGCTGACTTTGCTTATAACCCCCCTCCCCCACATGAGACTTTGAGTGGTTTGGGATATACCACTACTTGTGAGCTTAACCAGCTGCTGTATTCTGCTCACCTTATCGAATTACACAATCGGCATCGCAGCTTTGCACTTATGCACTTTTTATGATACAAATGGACTGATTTTAACTTCTATTTTTTGCGCACAATCTCCTGTGTTTTGTGACTTTTGCACAGTGAATTTTAACAGTGTTTATCATTATCCATAGAATCAACTACTCTAGTTGCGCTATCACTTGCCTAAACACTGTACAGATGCACTTTTAAACGAACGGTTTTATGCTGCACATATTTTGCAAGTTTGCACACCAGTTTGCAAGTTTTGCACATTTGCACATATAAGATTGCAAGTGGATACACTTGATGTTATGTATTGCTGCTACCTAACACTGCTGCTATAACTAATTTTACAGGGATTTGATTATGACATTTTGTTGTTTTAGCATTTCTATATATTGCACTTTATGCAACTTTGTTTGCTGCTTGATACTACTGTGTTTTATCACTGCTGCCAGAAATGGCAATTCCGCTCTCCTAAAGAGCCGCTATTAGTACACACTTTCCCTTTCTTTACAAGTTTACACAACAGCTTGCAAGTTTGCACATATAAGATTGCAAGTTGATACACTTGATGCTATTTATTGCTGCTACCTAACACTGCTGCTATAACTAATTTTACAGGGATTATTTATGACATTTGTTGTTTCACAATTGTTATATATTGCACTTTATGCAACTTTGTTTGCTGCTTGATACTACTGTGTTTTATCACTGCTGCCAGAAATCGCATTTCCTCTCTCATATGGCGCCACCTGGTGGCTCTTTAAGTACAGACTTTCCCTTTCTTTAAGATTATAAATACTCCTATGTTCTCCAATAGAATTTGAATGAATATATAGAAGCTTGTCTGTGTGTCTCATTCATTCCCGAGCGATGGTCATTGCTCTGACTGAGGGATCAAAACAGATTACCAGAGACCTGTAATCAAGATGGGGGACACAGAGACCCCCAGAAAAGGAGAGAGACTCTAACATAGGGCTCCTCCATATATTCAGGGTGTGCGGGGGTTTTTTAGTGGCTCCTCCATATAGTCAGGGTGTGTGGGTGTCTTTTTAGGGGTTCCTCCATATATTCAGGGTGTGCGGCTTTCTTTTTAGGGGCTCCTCCATATATTCAGGGTGTGCGGGTGTCTTTTTAGGGGTTCCTCCATATATTCAGGGTGTGCGGCTTTCTTTTTAGGGGTTCCTCCATATATTCAGGGTGTGTGGGTGTCTTTTTAGGGGTTCCTCCATATATTCAGGGTGTGCGGCTTTCTTTTTAGGGGTTCCTCCATATATTCAGGGTGTGTGGGTGTCTTTTTAAGGGCTCCTCCATATATTCAGGGTGTGAGGGTCTTTTTCGGGGCTCCTTCATATATTCAGGGTGTGCTGGTGTATTTTTAGGGGCTCCTCCATATATTCAGGGTGTGCGGCTTTCTTTTTAGGGGTTCCTCCATATATTCAGGGTGTGTGGGTGTCTTTTTAGGGGTTCCTCCATATATTCAGGGTGTGCGGCTTTCTTTTTAGGGGTTCCTCCATATATTCAGTGTGTGTGGGTGTCTTTTTAAGGGCTCCTCCATATATTCAGGGTGTGAGGGTCTTTTTCGGGGCTCCTTCATATATTCAGGGTGTGCTGGTGTATTTTTAGGGGCTCCTCCATATATTCAGGGTATGCAGGTGTGTTTAGGGGCTCCTCCATATATTCAGGGTGTGCGGGTGTGTTTAGGGGCTCCTCTATATTCAGGGTGTGAGGGTCTTTTTCGGGGCTCCTCCAATATTCAGGGTGTGCGGGTGTCTTTTTAGGGGTTCCTCCATATATTCAGGGTGTGCGGGTGTGTTTTTAGGGGCTCCTCCATATATTCAGGGTATGCGGGTGTATTTTTAGGGGCTCCTCCATATATTCAGGGTGTGCGGGTGTCTTTTTAGGGGTTCTTTCATACACTATATTGCCAAAAGTATTCGCTCACCTGCCTTGACTCGCATATGAATTTAAGTGACATCCCATTCCTAGTCCATAGGGTTCAATATGACGTCAGTCCACCCTTTGCAGCTATAACAGCTGCAACTCTTCTGGGAAGGCTGTTCACAAGGTTTAGGAGGGTGTTTATGGGAATTTTTGACCATTCTTCCAGAAGCGCATTTGTGAGGTCACACACTGATTTTGGATGAGAAGGCCTGGCTCTCAGTCTCTGCTCTAATTCATCCCAAAGGTGTTCTATCGGGTTGAGGTCAGGACTCTGTGCAGGCCAGTCAAGTTCATCCACACCAGACTCTGTCATCCATGTCTTTATGGACCTTGCTTTGTGCACTGGTGCACATTCATGTTGGAAGAGGAAGGGGCCAGCTCCAAACTGTTCCCATAATGTTGGGAGCATGGAATTGTCCAAAATGTCTTGGTATGCTGAAGCATTCAGAGTTCCTTTCACTGGAACTAAGGGGCCAAGCCCAGCTCCTGAAAAACAACCCCACACCATAATCCCCCCCCTCCACCAAACTTTACACTTGGCACAATGCAGTCAGACAAGTACCGTTCTCCTGGCAACCACCAAACCCAGACTCGTCCATCAGATTGCCAGATGGAGAAGCATGATTTGTCACTCCAGAGAACGTGTCTCCACTGCTCTAGAGTCCAGTGGCAGCGTGCTTTACACCACTGCATCCGACGCTTTGCATTGCACTTGGTGATGTATGGCTTGGATGCAGCTGCTCGGCCATGGAAACCCATTCCATGAAGCTCTCTGCGCACTGTTCTTGAGATAATCTGAAGGCCACATGAAGTTTGGAGGTCTGTAGCGATTGACTCTGCAGAAAGTTGGCGGCCTCTTCGCACTATGCGCCTCAGCATCCGCTGACCCCGCTCTGTCAGTTTACGTGGCCTACCACTACGTGGCTGAGTTGCTGTCGTTCCCAAACACTTCCACGTTCTTATAATACAGCTGACAGGTGACTGTGGAATATTTAGGAGCGAGGAAATTTCACGACTGGATTTGTTGCACAGGTGACATCCTATCACAGCTCCACACTGGAATTCACTGAGCTCCTGCGAGCGACCCATTCTTTCACAAATGTTTGTAAAAACAGTCTGCATGCCTAGGTGCTTGCTTTTATACACCTGTGGCCATGGAAGTGATTGGAACACCTGATTCTGATTATTTGGATAGGTGAGCGAATACTTTTGGCAATATAGTGTATATTTGGGGTGAAGCAGAGGAACCAGAAGGCAGAAAGAGACCAGATCAGGTTACAAATACCCAAAACCCAGCTGCATTATGACGCTGTCATGGAAGTGACGGAGCGCTCCCCGCTTCAAAACCATAGACGTTTATTTTCCTGGCAAAACCCCCAAAAGACACAGACATTTGCCTTGGGAAAGACTTTACGTTCAGTTATATTGTGTGGTTTATAAATTTATTGTAAATTACTTAGCTTTAAATTAAATGTACTTTTATTACTGTATGTGAATGGGCACGTGGAGATGTGTTTTAAAGATGCAACCTGAAGCAATGTTCAATGTCCTCTTTTGTGTGGAATGTGTAAATAATGTGTGATTATTATGCAAGAATGCTGTCTGTTATCTGGTTAAGGAGTCATGAGTCTGGGGCAGTATTTGATTGAAAAGGTAATCTGATCTATTGGAACAATAGATTATGTAAATGATGTGTGAGATGAAGGCTAAGGAATGTTTACTGTAAATATCTAACTGACATAATGTAATTAGAGTTTTAGTAGGTCAATGTTCGTCATTTGGTTCATGCAAATTATAACTGTTGGATCTGGGCATAAATAGTGGCGTTTTTCAATAAAAGTCAAAGATTCCTGTTTGAACATACAGCTTGTCTGGTGTCTCATTCAGGGTACCCACTCTCACCCTCAGAAGGCACAGAGCAGCCTTCTGGAAATTCAAAGAGGCCCCAAGGCAGAGGATCAGAACAAGCAGGTCTGGAGCTACAGATCAGGCTGCTCGAGTCACTGAGTTCTGAGCAACTCAGCGGCCAGGCTGATCTTGGTAAGGGGGTGTCTGGAGAGACAGGACAGGCGGAAGGAGCGGGTTTCCGTCACAGATGTGTGGTCAGTTCTGTCTGGATTTGGTGATTTCTGGTCGGTTCTGTTTGTTTCGCGGTGCCTAGTCTCAGTAATTAGGTATTGTGTGATTTCTGCTGATTTCTGGTGATTTTTGTGTGTGTTCTGGGTGTATTTGTCATCCTTACATTTATTGTGTTTGCCGGATTGCTCGCCCCGGCGCTGTTACACCTCACGGCAGGTCCTCGGTCTCTGCCATCATCACACCGGGACGCGTATTTGTAAAGACCTGTAACCGGATCGACCGGAGGGAATTCTCCTTCTTTGTGAAATGTCATTATTGAGGGTTTCAGGACGAAACAGAGATAAAATCTAGATGAAAGAGTATTTTAATGGCGGCGCTGCCTATCAGCATCTCGCATGAGCAGCTTTATTGAACCGCACCGAGGGGGACGGAATGTTCCGAGATGCAAAAAGGGCCGACAACACGACAGCGGCGATCAGTCTTTTTATTTGTGAATAGACGTGGCACCATAACCATTTATTAGGACACGGCGGGCGCGTCAAGGAGCCAGATAAGGGCGACGCCGGGATTGAATGGTATCAATAGCAATGCGGATTCGGCGGAATGATTACTGAGCGTCGCACGCAGAGAGAAGAAAAGAGAGAGCGAGAGGGTTAGATAACGGGACGGCGGGATTTTAATCTAAAGGTAATGAGTCCGAGGCCTGAAGAGCGTCCAATCAGCGGCCGAACAGACGAGGAGACGGCACCGGTGATGAAAACGGACAGAGAAGGTTACGCAGAGGGTACAGGCCCATCATGGCATCACCGCGGCGCACAGATTGCTCTGCGTCTCCAGACTCCTTTTATAAGGTCATGTGCGGCCCCGAACAAACCCAGATTCTGCGAAACTCTGAGAATGGGAGAAAAAAGCGATAAATCAGGGGAAATCTATAAATAGCTTCAACCCAAATCTACCATAAATATCCCAGTGCCCCCAACCCTAAATATCCCAGTGACCCAACCCTAAATATCCCAGTGACCCAACCCTAAATATCCCAGTGCCCCAACCCTAAATATCCCAGTGACCCCCCAACCCTCAATATCCCAGTGACCCCCCAACCCTAAATATCCTAGTGCCCCCAACCCTCAATATCCCAACGCCCCAACACTAAATATCCCAGTGCCCCAACCCTAAATATCCCAGTGACCCCCAACCCTAAATATCCCAGTGACCCAACCCTAAATATCCCAGTTCCCCAACCCTAAATATCCCAGTGACCCAACCCTAAATATCCCAATGCCCCAACCCTAAATATCCCAGTGCCCCAACCCTAAATATCCCAGTGACCCCCAACCCTAAATATCCCAGTGCCCCAACCCTAAATATCCCAGTGACCCCAACCCTCAATATCCCAACGCCCCCAACACTAAATATCCCAGTGCCCCAACACTAAATATCCCAGTGCCCAACCCTAAATATCCCAGTGACCCCAACCCTAAATATCCCAGTGACCCCCCAACCCTAAATATCCCAGTGCCCCAACCCTAAATATCCCAGTGACCCCAACCCTCAATATCCCAACGCCCCAACCCTAAATATCCCAGTGCGCCAACCCTAAATATCCCAGTGACCCCCAACCCTCAATATCCCAGTGACCCCAACCCTAAATATCCCAGTGCCCCAACCCTAAATATCCCAGTGACCCCCCCACCCTAAATATCCCAGTGTCTCCCAAATCTAAATATCCCTGTGACCCAACCATAAATATCCCAGTGCCCCAACCATAAATATCCCAGTGCCCCAACGTAAATATTCCAGTGCCCCAACCCTAAAAATCCCCGTGACCCTACCCTAAATATCCAACGCCCCAACCCTAAATATCCCAGTGCCCCAACCCTAAATATCCCAGTGACCCAACCCTAAATATGCCAGTGACCCCAACCCTAAATATCCCAGTACCCCAACCCTAAATATCCCAGTGACCACCCCAACCCTAAATATCCCAGTGACCCCAACCATAAAAATCCCAGTGCCCCAACCCTAAATATCCCAGTGACCCCAACCTTAAAAATCCCAGTGACCCCCCAACCCTCAATATCCCAGTGACCCAACCCTAAATATCCCCGTGACCCTACCCTAAATATCCAACGCCCCAACCCTAAATATCCCAGTGCCCCAACCCTAAATATCCCAGTGCCCCAACCCTAAATATCCCAGTGACCCCCCAACCCTAAATATCCCAGTGACCCCAACCATAAAAATCCCAGTGCCCCAACCCTAAATATCCCAGTGACCCCAACCTTAAAAATCCCAGTGACCCAACCCTAAATATCGCAGTGACCCAACCTTAAAAATCCCAGTGACCCCCCAACCCTAAATATCCCAGTGACCCAACCCTAAATATCCCAGAGCCCCAATCCTGAATATCCCAATGCCCCAACCCTAAATATCCCAGTGCCCCAACCCTAAATATCCGAGTGACCCCAACCCTAAATATCCCAGTATCCCAACCCTAAATATCCCAGTGCCCCAACCCTAAAGATCCCAGTGACCCCCAACCCTAAATATCCCAGTGACCCCAACCATAAAAATCCCAGTGCCCCAACCCTAAATATCCCAGTGACCCCAACCTTAAAAATCCCAGTGACCCCAACTCTAAATATCCCAGTGACCCCAACCCTAAATATCCCAGTGACCCCAACCTTAAAAATCCCAGTGACCCCCCAGCCCTAAATATCCCAGTGACCCCAACCCTAAATATCCCAGAGCCCCCAATCCTGAATATCCCAATGCCCCAACCCTAAATATCCCAGTGCCCCAACCCTAAATATCCCAGTGACCCCAACCCTAAATATCCCAGTACCCCAACCCTAAATATCCCAGTGCCAACCCTAAATATCCCAGTGCCAACCCTAAATATCCCAGTGACCCCAACCCTAAATATCCCAGTGACCCCAACCTTAAAAATCCCAGTGACCCCAACTCTAAATATCCCAGTGACCCCAACCCTAAATATCGCAGTGACCCCAAACTTAAAAATCCCAGTGACCCCCAACCCTAAATATCCCAGTGACCCCAACCCTAAATATCCCAGAGCCCCCAATCCTGAATATCCCAATGCCCCAACCCTAAATATCCCAGTGCCCCAACCCTAAATATCCCAGCGACCCCAACCCTAAATATTCCAGTGGCCCCCCAAACCTAAATATCCCAGTGACCCCAACACTAAATATCCCAGTGACCCCAACCCTAAAAATCCCAGTGACCCCAACCCTAAATATCCCAGCGGCCCCAACCCTAAATATCCCAGAGCCCCCAAACTATGAATATCCCAGTGACCCCAACCCTAAATATCCCAGTGACGCCCCAACCCTAAATATCCCAGGGCCCCCAACCCTAAATACCCCAGTGCCCCAACCCTAAATATCCCAGCGACCCCAACCCTAAATATTCCAGTGACCCCCAAACCTAAATATCCCAGTACCCCAACCCTAAATATTCCAGAGCCCCCCAACAGTAAATATCCCAGTGACTCGCAACCGTAAATATCCCAGAGCCCCAACTTTTAAAACGCTTTTGCAAAAAAACGACTGCACGAAAATGCCTGGAATTAACATATAAAGATCCTATGAATAATAATAAAAAAGGCTGTTACAGAAAAAAGAAAAAACTATTTAAAAAAATGCTATTTAAAAAAAAACAGAAAAAAAAATTTGTTGAAAAAATTTGCTGCAGATTAAGACTTTTTGCTGCAGATTAAAATAATAAACGGTTTATTAGATATTTAATAAAACGGGAATATTTTTAACATTGAAACCTATTGGATTAGCCTGAATAAACCTGCCGAATGAAACCACTGAACATCAGGGCATTTCACTGACATTTCTCTGCTGTTCAATGTGAATAGATTAACCATTGCTTCTCTATGGGGGATTTCACTGCCGCCGAACAGGCACCGTATTTCACTGCCGCCGAACAGGCACCGTATTTCACTGCCGCCGAACAGGCACCATATTTCACTGCCGTCGACCAGGCACCGAATTTAACTGCCGCCAAACAGGCACCGTATTTCACTGCCGCCGAACAGGCACCATATTTCACTGCCGTCGACCAGGCACCGAATTTAACTGCCGCCAAACAGGCACCGTATTTCACTGCCGCCGAACAGACACTGTATTTCACTGCCGAACAGGCACCGTATTTCACTGCCGTCAAACAGGCACCGTATCTCAGTCACCGAACAGCACCACATTTCACTGCCGGTGAGCGGCACCGTATTTCACTGCCGAACAGGCACCATATTTCGCTGGCAATTTGCCAATATTTGGTGAACTGCCTGCTCTCTGAATAACCGAATGGCCGCGAAATGTCACCGTATGGGGAAACTCACTTTTCGGTGCAATTTCGGGGCCAGATCGTCTCTCTCTGAATAATCCTGTTAACGTTTTTTCGTTGTGGTCCCCCTGGCCTGGAGACCCTGAGACAGGTGGTGAGGATTGGGGTGATCCCCGTGTAATCCATCGGATCCTCCATGTGATCGTTGCGGCCTTTGGTTCGCGTCCCAGTTATCCGAGCCGCCACGTCGTTGCACGACGTAGAGAATAAGATTCTTCTGGTTACAGATCTAGGACATTGCGCCGTGTCGAATTTAGCAATGCAAATATCCCAGCTGCGTCCAGTGGGACCAGAATACCGGCAATAACTTTACCGTCCCGAATAAACAATGGATTTTGTGGGTGAACAATTTATGCAAGAAAATGTCAAGCGGGTGACACAGTTACCGTACAAAGTGCTCCGTACACGGATAATTATACCAACAGGGCGCGGAATTATGCACAGGATGAAAACCTCCCTGAACGATACTCAATCATCATTAGGGCCAAAAGTACCACGAACAATAGCAATAGGGGCCCGGGTGAAAGACGAACGCAATTACCCGGTTATTAATACCGGAGATTTCCAGAGAGCGGCTCGCTATGCTAAATTCAGAATCCCGATCTGACAGAGACAAAGCGCTGCGAGGCCGGCTAAATTTCCCCCGAGAGCCCAATTTATTGGCAAAGTGGGATATATAGGTTTTTAATGTTCTGCTTCGTTGCAACTTCTCAAAGAAACTTGATCTCCATCCAGCGAGGGGCATAAATAAAGCCGCGCATCTATGCAAATACACAAAGCAGATACGTCTGGAATTAGTCTAATCTCCTCCATGGGCGTCTCGGAAGATTCACGTATCGAAGACCTACATAGGAATCACAACGTATCCAGGGACATGTCGTTAAGTGGAGGTATGATCCATATCGGGCGTCATACATTCTCGTGGCAGGAGGTTCTCGCTGCCTGATCCGCACTGAGCAGGAAAACATGGATGCAAATGAAAGATCTTAGGACACGGCGCGCAGGTTATACGCGGGAAGAGGGAAAAAATGGCTTCTCTTGACGTTCCTTGGTCATTTCAGTTCTAAGAACCTGCCTTCTGTTCATGAATCGCTTCATCCGCGGCTCGTTTTCCACCACAAATTGGTTTTCTTTGCTGAATAAACCCAAAAAGATGCGTTCCAATGCCAGAGACCTGTGTGGGGTAGAATGGTACCGATAAAGGTGTATCTCCAAAAGCATCGTCATGATGCCTGTAACAGCAACTGGGGTTTACTGCTCTCTGGCTTGTGGACCAGACCTGTTACAGTGTCCGTCCCTTCTCTCCAGCCAAGCTGACCCGCAGCAGCTTTCCTTTTCTCCGGCCCAGCTGATCCACCCTCAGCCAGAACTTAAGGGAGTGCTGTATATTTCTAAGTATCTCTCCCCAAACACCAGACACGGCTTAATGCAGGGAATATTTTAATGGAAATGGGAGCAGTTACATGAGAAACAGAGGGAGGTGGGGTGGTGGTAACATGACACAATCGACAGAATACATTGTCTACATGATGAGGGGGGGTGAATTCCTTCAGGAGGTGCAGAAACCTGATCAGTTACACTAGACAAGATTAGCAAACACACAGCATCGGATCAATCTAAAGACAAACAGAAAGCAAGAACAATACATCCACATTGTATCTCTAACACTGTCACGGTGGGTCAGGGGATGGGGCGCCTGGCAGCAGCTTCCTCGCTGCTCGCTGGCCAGGCGCCGAATGTAAACGCTTCCGGGTGCGCTCACGTGGGACGCCGAGGGGCGGGGCCTGGCGTTATGACGCGGACCCGCCGGGTTTAAAACCCAGTCTCACCATTACACCGGTGCCCTGACGTGGTATTCACCTCCCGCAGAGCTCTTGTGAATTTTGGCAAATGTACCCTCCTGTGTATGACCCTTGGCATTGGCAAACGAACCCTCCTGTGTATGACCCTTGGCATTGGCAAACGTACCCTCCTGTGTATGACCCTTGGCATTGGCAAACGAACCCTCCTGTGTATGACCCTTGGCATTGGCAAACGAACCCTCCTGTGTATGACCCTTGGCATTGGCAAACGAACCTCCTGTGTATGACCCTTGGCATTGGCAAACGAACCCTCCTGTGTATGACCCTTGGCATTGGCAAACGAACCCTCCTGTGTATGACCCTTGGCATTGGCAAACGAACCCTCCTGTGTATGACCCTTGGCATTGGCAAACGAACCCTTCTGTGTATAACCCCTGGTATTGGCATTTACTCTGCTCTAGGTTCTGCCCTTAACGTTGGTACCGAGGTCAGTCTATGTGGCACCCTAAGCACGCATCAGATTACCTCTGCTATTACTAAAGTCCTAGGGAGGACTTGTGATCTGTTCTGTACCCCTGTCTGGTGTTTCCCTTTCTTTATCTGTTACCTGCTTAATTGTCTATATAGCTTTGCCGACCATTCAAGGATCGGAAGAGTAGAAAGTGAGCTACATAAAGAGATCAATATCTTGGTAGTCAGAAGGATTCGTGACAATACTCTATTCCATACCTCTGTCTGGTGTTACCCCTTGTTTATCTATTGTCTGGTTAATTGTCTTTCTAGTTTTGCCGACCATTCAAGGATCGGAAGGGTAGAGAGCGGTCTGCGTAAAGGGACCACACTTTTGGTAATCAGAGGGATCCGTGACATTACGTCAGGGCCAATGGATCCCGCAGACCTCTCTAACCAGCTGGCACGTATCGCAGCCAGACAAGAGGAACAGGACCATAGGATGGACCAGATTTCTCTCGCTCTGCAAACCCTGTTAAATCGGTCCAATACAGGTACCACAAACCCTCCAGATCCAGTGTTACCTAGGGTCAGTCCCGTCCCCCCTGAAGGACATAGGCTTAGTATGAAGGCACCCCTACGCTATGATGGTACACCAAGCCTATGTCGGGGTTTTTTGACTCAACTCGAGATCTTGTTTGAGAACAATCCAGGTTCTTGTATGTCTGATAAAGCCAAAGTAGGATATCTGATTAATCATTTAACAGAAAAAGCTTTATTGTGGGCTACGCCGTTATGGGAAAATAAGAAACCCATCATTTATGACTATGAGGGTTTTACCTCTGAGTTAAGACGTACCTTTGATCCTCTAGAAGGGCTACCAATGCGGGTAGGTCCTTGTTTCACATCAAACAAGGTAATAAGAGGGTCGCCGACTATGCCATAGAGTTTAAAACTTTGACTTCTGAGGTACTTTGGCCGAACGACGTTTTAACCTTAGCCTTTACCGAAGGCTTGAACGAGGCTTTTATGTTTGAGCTGGCTCCCTTAAAATTACCAGAAAGTCTGGACCACCTGATAGATTTCTGTATAGCCATGGACGATCAAATCAGGGAAAGGAGACACCCCAGAGATAGACCCAGAAGGGTCTTGCCTCCTTTACCCTCGTTACCCAGACACACCAGTACGTCAGGTGGTTCGGAGAATGTGAAAACAGAGTTGCCAGTCGTTGAACCCATGCAAATAGGGAAGACAGGTATTTCAGAAGCAGAAAGAGCGCACAGAAGAGAAAAGGGGCTCTGCTTCTATTGTGCAGGGGCAGATCACTTCCGCCTTCAATGTCCTCAGAGACCCAGGGTTAGCAGGGCTGAACATAGCAAAGTAGGATTCAGAACAGGAAACACCCAGGTTATCGGTTCTCTGTATGCCTCCTTTGTGGATAATGAGAAAAAAAAAATCCAGGATTCTGTTACCGATCTCCCTAACCTGGGAGGGGGTTCACCTCAAGACTGAGGCGTTCTTAGACTCTGGGGCCTCAGGCAATTTTATGGATAAGAATTTTGCTGCCAAAAACCTCCTACCTCTGGTTCTCAAGGAAAGACCTCTAATGGTGGAGGCCATAGATGGTAAACCCCTGTCATGTCCACATATCACTCACGACACAGTCGATGTATGTATGAAAACAGGAGTTTTGCACCAGGAAACAATAAGATTTCAAATTATTGAATCACCCTCATGTCCTGTCGTTCTTGGGTTTCCATGGCTAACAGAGCACAACCCAGTTGTCGATTGGGTCCAGAGAGACATAAAATGTTGGGGTCAGAGTTGTCAGTCTAAGTGCCTAGGCAGAGTTCAATGTGATTGGTAGCCTCAATATTGCCACAGCCCCTCCTTTGTCCACAGAGGTCCCTGAATGTTACCTGGCATTAAAGGAGGTGTTCTCTAAAGCCAGGACTGAGGTCCTACCACCACATCGTCCATATGACTGTGCCATTGATTTACTCCCCGGTACGATGCCTCCTAGGGGTCACGTATATCCTTTATCACAAAGAGAACGACATTATGGAGGAATACATAAGGGAGAATCTGGAACGAGGATTCATTAGACGGTCCTCCTCTCCAGCAGGAGCAGGTTTCTTTTTTGTTTCCAAGAAAGAGGGAGATCTGCGACCTTGCATCGATTATAGGGGTTTGAATAGGATCACTATAAGAAATGCATATCCCATACCTCTCATAACAGAATTGTTCGACCGATTAAAAGGGGCCCGTGTCTATACGAAGCTTGATTTACGCGGAGCGTACAACCTGGTCAGGGTTAAAAAGGGAGACGAATGGAAAACGGCTTTTAATACACGTAGCGGGCATTATGAATACCTGGTGATGCCTTTTGGGTTGTGTAATGCGCCAGCCGTCTTTCAGGACCTTATAAACGACACTCTAAGGGAATTTCTGCAAGAATTCGTCATAGTATATCTGGATGATATCCTGATATACTCTCCTGATGTGGACACTCATCATGTCCACGTGAAACAAGTGTTGAAAAAACTATTGAAGGCTGGATTGTACTGTAAGCTAGAAAAATGTCTATTCGACATAGTAACTGTGCAATTCCTTGGTTATATAATAACTCCTGGGGGTTTTCAAATGGATCCTAAGAAGCTCTCAGCTATTCTTGACTGGCCTCTACCCCAAGGACTTAAAGCCATTCAGAGGTTTCTGGGGTTTACGAACTATTACCGAAGGTTCATTAAAGATTTTTCGGCCTTGGTGGCCCCCCTCACGGCTATGACAAAGAAAGGGGTGGGAAATCAGAAATGGACACCTCAAGCCACTCAAGCCTTTGAGGCACTAAAGCAAGCTTTCACTACTGCCCCTGTTCTCCGACATCCAGATCCGGCTCTGCCTTTCCAAGTAGAAGTTGACGCCTCCGAACTAGGTCTTGGTGCAGTCTTGTCCCAAAGGGAGGCTCCTGACAAACCCTTGCATCCATGCGGCTTCTATTCTCGGAAGTTGTCCCCGCAGAGAAGAACTATGACATTGGAAATAGAGAATTGTTAGCAGTCATCGCGGCCTTGGCCGAATGGAGATACTTATTAGAGGGGTCTAAGGACCCCATCGTTATCATAACCGACCATAAGAATCTCACGTACATTGGAGATGCCAAACGTTTAAATTCCAGACAAGCGAGATGGTCATTGTTTCTTTCAAGTTTTAATTACGTGCTTACCTATAGACCTGGGTCCAGAAACATTAAAGCAGACGCATTGTCGAGACAGTATGAGTCTTATGAACATAATATCCAAGATCAGCATCCCATTGTACCCCAGGAAAGGATTATAGCCGCTACCGATTAGTGTCTCGTCTCCTCTAATGAAAAGGTTGCAGACCGTCCAGGGTGCAGCTCCTGGGGGAAACCTCCTGCGAGACTCTTTGTACCTGAGAACGAAAGAGAGGAAGTACTTAACATCTATCATGATAATAAAACTTCCGGGCATATGGGTATCACCAAGACTGTGTCTAGTATCAGTAAACTCCTCTGGTGGCCCACGTTGCGCCGAGATGTCAAAGATTACATTGCCGTGTGCGAAGTGTGCACAGGCAGAAAAGTCCCAAAACAGCACCCATTGGCTTACTCCAGCCTTTGCCGATCCCCGAACGACCCTGGTCACATGTAGCCATGGATTTTATAGTAGAGTTACCTGAGTCAAGAGGGAATACAGTGATACTTACGATCATAGATCGATTTTCCAAGATGGGTCACTATGTTCCTCTTCGGAAACTACCTTCGGCAGCTGAACTGGTGCCCATATTCATTGCCAACGTGGTCCGCATACACGGTGTCCCTCTGGAGATTGTCTCTGATAGGGGGACCCAATTCATCTCCGGATTCTGGAGAGGGTTTTGTAAGAACGTGGGGATAGACCTCTCTTTCTCTTCGGCTTATCACCCCCAGACCAACGGAGCAGCAGAACGAGCAAACCAAAATATAGAGAAATATCTCAGGTGCTTTATCTCAGAACAACAAGATAACTGGTCAGACCTGCTACCATGGGCAGAATATGCTTTGAACAGCGCAGTGAGTGAATCCACAGGACATTCTCCTTTCTTCGCTGTTTATGGTTTTGATCCTCCCGTGCTCCCCGCCACGTTTCCTGATACCACGATTCCTGCTTTAGATGAGCAACTGGCATCATTGAAAGAGACTTGGGGGAGAGTGAGACGGGCACTGGAGGAGAGTAGTGCCATCCAGAAAACTAAGGCCGACAGACACAGGAGGCAGGCACCCGTGTATCAAGTTGGGGACAGGGTTTGGCTGTCTTCACGTAACATCAAGCTCTTAGTGCCTTCCATGAAGTTGGCTCCTAGGTATATCGGCCCTATAAGATTCTACGGCGACTCAACCCTGTCTCCTATGCTTTGGCGTTACCCCCCATTTTAAGATACACAATGTATTCCATGTAAACCTTTTGAAGCCGTTGTTATGTAACCGGTACACCAAAGTCCATGCTCCACCGCCTCCTGTCTCTGTGGAGGGCGAGGAGGAGTTCGAAGTTAAGGCCATTCTGGGTGCCAGGATGTCTAGGGGGTCTTTGCAGTACTTGGTCGATTGGGTGGGTTACGGTCCGGAGGATCGTTCTTGGGTACCGGCTGCGGAAGTCCATGCTCCTAGGCTAGTGAAGGCCTTCTATTTGGCGCACCCCGTGCCCCTGGGGGTCGTCCAGTGGCCGCCCCTGGAGGGGGGGTTCTGTCACGGTGGGTCAGGGGATGGGGCGCCTGGCAGCAGCTTCCTCGCTGCTCGCTGGCCAGGCGCCGAATGTAAACGCTTCCGGGTGCGCTCACGTGGGACGCCGAGGGGCGGGGCCTGGCGTTATGACGCGGACCCGCCGGGTTTAAAACCCAGTCTCACCATTACACCGGTGCCCTGACGTGGTATTCACCTCCCGCAGAGCTCTTGTGAATTTTGGCTAAATCCTCCTGTGTATGACCCTTGGCATTGGCAAACGAACCCTCCTGTGTATGACCTTGGCATTGGCAAACGAACCCTCCTGTGTATGACCCTTGGCATTGGCAAACGAACCTCCTGTGTATGACCCTTGGCATTGGCAAACGTAACCCTCCTGTGTATGACCCTTGGCATTGGCAAACGAACCCTCCTGTGTATGACCCTTGGCATTGGCAAACGAACCCTCCTGTGTATGACCCTTGGCATTGGCAAACGAACCCTCCTGTGTATGACCCTTGGCATTGGCAAACGAACCCTCCTGTGTATGACCCTTGGCATTGGCAAACGAACCCTTCTGTGTATAACCCCAGGTATTGGCATTTACTCTGCTCTAGGTTCTGCCCTTAACGTTGGTACCGAGGTCAGTCTATGTGGCACCCTAAGCACACATCAGATTACCTCTGCTATTACTAAAGTCCTAGGGAGGACTTGTGATCTGTTCTGTACCCCTGTCTGGTATTTCCCTTTCTTTATCTGTTACCTGCTAATTGTCTATATAGCTTTGCCGACCATTCAAGGATCGGAAGAGTAGAAAGTGAGCTACATAAAGAGATCAATATCTTGGTAGTCAGAAGGATTCGTGACTATACTCTATTCCATACCTCTGTCTGGTGTTACCCCTTGTTTATCTGTTGTCTGGTTAATTGTCTTTCTAGTTTTGCCGACCATTCAAGGATCGGAAGGGTAGAGAGCGGTCTGCGTAAAGGGACCACACTTTTGGTAATCAGAGGGATCCGTGACAAACACAAACTAACTCCTAAAATACAAACAGCTTCAAGATCAATGTATTTCTAACTCATTAACTCTTAGGTGACCCTTGTTATGGAGCTGATGTAATGCTCCATGCTTCAAACCCCAAGAGACTTTACGTTCAATCTATATCGTGTGTTTTTAAATATATATTACATCGTTTGGTTTTAGTTTAAATTAGTTTAGTGTAAAATGGCGTAACTTTAGTTTTAAATATACTTATATTCCTTTAGGTAAATGTGTTTTTGTATAGCCAGTAAACAGGCTTTACGGCTGTGTAATTTATGCAACAGGGCTTTCCCCCTTATCTGGCTGCATGTTTAATTCAAGGGATCTGTGACAGTGTTTGTCGAGGTTTGGGGGGTTTTCTTTGTGGCCCCGGCTGGAGTGGCGTGGTTTGTCCGGTGGCTCTGCTGGCGGGTGGTCACGGGTAGTATGGCGTCTGTGTCGTAGGCGGAGACCAGACGTCCCAGGTCATTCCTCAGGGGAACTTCGGCGGGCAAGTTGTCCAATAGGCCCACCTGCACGGATCCTGCCCCGGAGCCCCAGTCTAGATGGACTCGGGCAGTGGACAGGCGTATCACTCTACCTCCGGCTACTCGGACGGCAATGGTCAGGCCAGATCGGGCCTTCGTGGGTACCAGGTGGGGTCGGATGAGGGTGATGGTGGCCCCCGAATCGTGGAGACCCTGGGCCGCCCGCCCATTTATCCATACGGCCTGTCGATAATGCTGGCGGTTATCGGCGGCGGCGGCTTGTACGGGGTCTGCCTCGTGTAGCATGCCCCACTCCTCCTGACTGTCCTGGTATTGGGGTTCATTGTCATAACAGTGAGCCGCTGGTGGTGCTGCACGGGCCGGGCCTCTTGGTATGGGGGGTCGGTTAGGGCAGTTCTGGCGATAATGTCCCACTTGGTTGCAGCCATAACAACGGATGGTTACAGCTGAGTTGGTGCGGACTGCGGGACGAGACGCCGGCCAACGGGCCGGGGGGTCAGAATTGTGGATGGGCATGGGCGGTCGAGGAGCAGGCTGTCGATTGCCCCCACTGGTCTTCCGGGTGTCCGTATATTCGTCCGCCCAGGTAGCCGCTTGCTGCACCGTTTGGGGTTTTTTGTCCCTCATCCAATCTCGCACCGCCGTGGCCGTGTGTTCCAGGAACTGCTCCAGCAGCACTAGTTGGGTAATGTCCTCGATTGTTCGTGCTTGACTACCCTGGAAGCAGTTTTTTAAATCACGCTGCAGCCGGTGGGCACATTCCACATGTGTCGTGCCGTTGGGCCGGCGGGAGGTCCGGAATTTTAGCCGACTGACGAAGCGGGCCAGCAGGACCTGCTTGACCTGAGCATAGTCCATGGCCTCTTCATCAGGGACTGTTCTGTATGCTTCCGCCGCTTGGCCTGAAAGTTTGCTGGCCAAAATTCTGGCCCAGGCGGAACGTTGTACTCCATGTACCTGACATAGTCTTTCAAAGTCTTGGAGGAAGCCCTCAATTTCTTCCTCCGCCTCGTTAAATGTTTTGAACGCCTGGAAGGGTACCTTCCGGGGCGCTGGTGTCCCTGGGTTGGGATTTTCTACCCGGCCCGTTTGAAGTTCCGCCATCCGCTGTTCATGCTGGCACTCCTTTTCTCGTTCTATTTCTTGGGCTTTTCGCTGCAGCTCTCGGTCACTCTGCTCATCTTGTCTTTGGATGTCCTCGATGGCTCGTTGGATCGCGGTCTCCGAGGGGGTGGCACCGAACATGGCTATCCTCTCCCGGACTCTTTTCTGAAAGAGGTCTTCTGCGGACGGGGTCTCTGTGCCCCTGTTTTGTTGGTCCATTTTGATCAGTTCCTCAACCAGAGCTTCTTTGGTCTTTGAGCCGGCGGTCCCTCCTCGGCTCTCCAGCAGGTCTCTCAGGGTGTCTCGCTTGCAGGCTGCATAGTTGACCATCTTGGGGTGTCTTAGTGTTGGAGAGCCTCTATCCCACCGCTGCCACCAATGTGACGGAACCATTCTCTTCCGTCTGTCCTGGCTCTCCAGACACCCCTTCATTGCGGTCAGCCCGGCTACTGGGAGCGCTGTCCTCAGAGCCTCGAGCAGTTTGACCCGCCTGCTTCTGTTCCTCTGCCCTGGAGCCGTTAGGAATTTCCAGAAGGCTGCTCTCTGCCTTCTGAGGTTGAGTGTGGAGTGTAGCGTAGTTTGAAATAAAACACCAGACGAGGCTGTATGTTTTAAAACAGGATTCTCTCTCTCTCTGAGCTCTGAGAGTTCTGACCTTTAATGAACAAAAACGCCACCATATATGCTGAAATCCAACAGTCATAATTTGCATAAATGACACACCTCGTCCTACCAATATGCTAATTACATTATGTCAGCTAGGTATTTACAATAAACATTCTTTATATTCTTTAGCCTTTACCTCACACAACGTTTGCATAATCCATTGTTCTAACACATCAGATTAGACAAACACTATCACAGATCCCTTGAATTAAACATGCAGCCAGATAAGGGGGAAAGCCCTGTTGCATAAATTACACAGCAGTAAAGCTTGTTTACTGGCTATACAGAAACACATTTACCTACAGGAATATAAGTATTTAAAACTAAAGTTACGCCATTTTACACTAAACTAATTTAAACTAAATCCAAACGATGTAATATATATTTAAAAACACACGATATAGATTGAACATAAAGTCTCTTGGGGTTTGAAGCATGGAGCGTTACATCAGCTCCATGACAACCCTTATGCCCATTGTTCTTAAGAACTGGCTTTGCTATATTGGTATGCAATCTCTTGGCAGGAGGCCGGCATCCACACCTCTCCAACAGGCACAGAGGGAATGTATAGTGTGGGCAAGGGTGCCAAGGAGGGTGAGGGCACAAAGGTAGTGGGAGCTTCGGTTACAATGCCATCCCACCACCCACTTTCATGAAGTATGCTACAGGTGCTTTGTCCCCCAACACAATCCCTTCCTACGAGGTCTAATGTTGGTCAATAAAAGGGCGTCCTCTACGGGAAACGTCCACACGTATGTTTTATTTAACTTTAATATCAGACAGAGCGACTCGAGAATCCAGGGTGACCTGAAGAGCAACGGAAGAATACGGATAATACAAGAATGGAAAAAATGGAACTCTTCCACCGCAAGAGCTGACACTCATTCACTCTCATGGTGTATTCATAGCACGTGTGTTAGGCGCTTCCATAATGGCAGAGATACACTGAACGCGATGCAACCCTATGCGAGGCATTTGCTTTGTGCCTCGTCGCATCGCAGCCATAGCTGGATATTTTCAGCTCTGGATGCTCGGCCACACGGCCCGATGGGAGCTGAGAGCGCAGAGAAGATGGGACTGTATACACTGAGCGCATCTCGACGCGCAGCGCCTCCTACCCACGCTGCACACCATGTCTCCGGCTTTAGGGAAGGGAGCGGTGTCCACTGGCCGCATCTCCACCTTCACTTTGCTTCTTGTCATTTTACTGTAAATTTACCACCTTGTGTCCGTGTGCGTGGAGTCCATCACCCAGCTGGCCGCAGTCACCGCGCTGCCAGCCGGATCGTATTGTGGATTTCATGGTGGACATTGGGGAATCTCCTGAGGAGGTGCGAGACCTGGAAGCGGCGTCTGTCGTATCTTTGGAAAACCTACCTCCTGGACCGTCAGAAATTGGACAGAACAGGGAAAGTGCTGCCCTGCAACATGTATAATTCAAATGCTGCAGGAAGGAAATCAAGGCCGGTCACCTGGGATTCCTTACTTGCAGCGTATGGGTTTGCTGCAGGGTGACATTTTTCATGCACCGCCCATCAGTATATATACATTATATGCGTTCATTCTGATCTGTTAACACTAACGGGCTGTGTGACCATTTATCCGCCATTACCGCTGGATAGAGTCACTCACTGGGTGTTACACTAACAGGGTTATTCAGAGAAAGGTGAAAACCAGGAGAAGAGAACAATCTAGACCAAATAGCCGATTTGGAAAGTGAGATAAATGGGAGAATTTTTCTGGTTTGGCTATTTTAACCTAGAATTTTCTCTTCTCCAGTCATTCTCCTGAGTTTCACCTCTCTCTGAATAACCCTGTTAGTGATAAACATTGAAGGGATTCACTTATTACAAAAGATTTAGAATAGCGCGAGTTGACACATAAAGCTCAGATAGTGGAGCTGCTCCGGGGTTTGATTTCTATTTAATGGAATTTTTGGATTAAACCCATTGATTGATTTATCAGGATTTGTTTTTTAAATAGAGAAATTCTTTCATTGCACAGCGTCAGATTCCGGCTTAACCCATTACTGCCAATAACACAAAAGCCCTATATATATATATATATATATATATGTGTGTGTGTACGCGTTCCTTATTGTATTAATAACTGGAGGTGTGCACGGCTGAAAAATTTGTTTTGCTTCGTTTTAAAATAATTTTGTTTAGTTTTGGATCGATTTGAAATTGATTCAATATTTATTTATAAAGTATTTTACCAGGAAAGATACTTTGAGATTTCTCTCGCTTTCAAGTATGTCCTGATTCGATAGTTGATAATATATCAATTCGAATTTCAGATCATTAATAAAACCCAAATTAATCAAATTTTTCAGTTAAAAGACAAGCTGGGGTTAAATATTGAGACGTCTCACACATTTAGTATCACAGGCCGATAAACAGGGGCAGGAGGCGGAGCTTGTGAAACAGTAAAACAAAATTAATTTGTTTCATAAAGTCGTTTTCTGGCTGTATTACGTTTGTAAATTAAGATCAATTCGATAGTTGATTTATCGATTCGATAGATGATATCGATTCGAATTTCGGATCACTAAATTAAACCCCAATTAATCAAATTTTTCTTTTATGATGAAACAGTACAACAAGTTAAATTCATTACATACCGTTCCGTTTCGAATTCGGATCAAATCGATTCGTTATTTTGGAAGTACTTCTGAAATAGGAATTAATGAAATTCGTTACGGAACGAAAGCGCACCTCTAATAATAACACAGTATCAATGGATGAATAATGATCAGCGTCGCCTGCTCCAAACATTCTGTTACAGTTTTACACAAAACATTCATTACGTGATTTGGGTTATTTATTGTCACAAACTCAATCAATAATCTGTAATTACAAAACAGAACAAAAAACGCTGCTGATTCAGATCTACTGAATGGAGGCCGATCCTCGGGGGTGGTACAGGCAACACTCTCCCCCTGCTGCTCTCACTTTCTCTCAGTTGGGGTCACACTCTGTAAATGTTGCTCTGCTTGCTATTAACCCCTTAGGCCTTCATTCCACTTTCTCCTACTCCATATGTCTAATTAGCGCTGGCTGGTCCCTCATAAGAAAACTACACCCACATCCAGCCAGCGCTCACTCATTGTGGCCTTTCTCTCCACAAAGTGAAGCCTTGCCTGGAAATACTCCAGGAATCGGTATCCAGTCTATTCCCAGATTCTCCGGCTGCTCGAGTCTCTCCTTCATCCAAAGACCCTGCTGGATTTAAAGACCCTCCTTCATCCAAAGACCCCCTTGTAATATCCAGGTTTACTTTTCAGTTTCATGTCTTCAAGTTTTCATTGTGTTATTCATGCAAGTGACTGCATATCCCACTATCCCTATTGCTAATCAGTTATCTAATATACTTTGAAAGATCCACCACAAATGTCTGTTTCGTGTGTTTATTTAATGCAATGGGGTTCGCACCATAGTCACCACAGCCAAAACCTCTCCTCTTCCTCTCCCTCGCCTCTTCCTCTCCTCTTCTTCTACTTTTCCTCTCCTCTTTTTCTCCTCTTCCTCTCCTCTTCATCTCCCTCTCCTCTTCATCTCCTCTTCTCTCCTTTCCTCCCCTCTCCCTCTTCCTCTACTCTTCTCTCCTTTCCTCGCCTCTTCCTCTTCTCTCCTTTCCTCGCCTCTTCCTCTCCTCTCCCTCTTCCTCTACTCTTCTCTCCTTTCCTCGCCTCTTCTTCTCCTCTTCCTCTACTCTTCTTCTCTTCCTCTCCCTCTCCTCTTCTCTCCCTTCCTCTCCTCTGCCTCTCCTCTTCCTCTCCCTCTCCTCTTCCTCTCCCTTTCCTCTTCATCTGCCTCTCCTTTTTATCTCCTCTTCATCTCCCTCTTCATCTCCCTCTCCCTCTCCTCATCTCCCTCTCCTTTCCTCTCCTCTACTCTTCTTCTCCTCCTCTCCTCTTCCTCTCCCTCTCCCTCTTCTCTCCTTTCCTCTCCCTCTACTCTTCTTCTCCTCTCACTCTCCCTCTCATCTTCTCTCCTTTCCTCTCATCTCCCTCTTCCTATACTCTTCCTCTCCTCTCCCTCTCCTCTTCCTCTCCCTCTCCCTCTCCCTCTTCCTCTCATCTTCCTATCCCTCTCCTCTTCCTATCCCTCTCCTCTTCTCTCCTTTCCTCTCCCTCTCCTCTTCTTCTCCTCTCCCTCTCCCTCTCCTCTTCTCTCCTTTCCTCTCATCTCCCTCTTCCTATACTCTTCCTCTCCTCTCCCTCTCCTCTTCCTCTCCCTCTTCCTCTTCCTCTCATCTTCCTATCCCTCTCCTCTTCCTATCCCTCTCCTCTTCTCTCCTTTCCTCTCCCTCTCCTCTTCTTCTCCTCTCCCTCTCCCTCTCCTCTTCTCTCCTTTCTTCTCATCTCCCTCTTCCTATACTCTTCCTCTCCTCTCCCTCTCCTCTCCCTCTCCTCTTCCTCTCCCTCTTCCTCTTCCTCTCCCTCTCATCTTCCTATCCCTCTCCTCTTCCTATCCCTCTCTTCTTCTCCTCTCCCTCTCCCTCTCCTCTTCTCTCCTTTACTCTCATCTCCCTCTTCCTATACTCTTCCTCTCCTCTCCCTCTCCTCTTCCTCTTCCTCTCTCTCTTCCTCTTCCTCTCCCTCTCCTCTTCCTATCCCTCTCCTCTTCCTATCCCTCTCCTCTTCTCTCCTTTCCTCTCCCTCTCCTCTTCTTCTCCTCTCCCTCTCCCTCTCCTCTTCTCTCCTTTCCTCTCATCTCCCTCTTCCTATACTCTTCCTCTCCCTCTCCTCTTCCTCTCCCTCTTCCTCTCATCTTCCTATCCCTCTCCTCTTCCTATCCCTCTCCTCTTCTCTCCTTTCCTCTCCCTCTCCTCTTCTTCTCCTCTCCCTCTCCCTCTCCTCTTCTCTCCTTTCCTCTCATCTCCCTCTTCCTATACTCTTCCTCTCCTCTCCCTCTCCTCTCCCTCTCCTCTTCCTCTCCCTCTTCCTCTTCCTCTCCTCTCCTCTTCCTATCCTCTTCCTATCCCTCTCATCTTCCTATCCCTCTCCTCTTCCTATCCCTCTCTTCTTCTCCTCTCCCTCTCCTCTTCTCTCCTTTACTCTCATCTCCCTCTTCCTATACTCTTCCTCTCCTCTCCCTCTCCTCTTCCTCTTCCTCTCTCTCTTCCTCTTCCTCTCCCTCTCCTCTTCCTATCCCTCTCCTCTTCCTATCCCTCTCCTCTTCTCTCCTTTCCTCTCCCTCTCCTCTTCTTCTCCTCTCCCTCTCCCTCTCCTCTTCTCTCCTTTCCTCTCATCTCCCTCTTCCTATACTCTTCCTCTCCCTCTCCTCTTCCTCTCCCTCTTCCTCTCATCTTCCTATCCCTCTCCTCTTCCTATCCCTCTCCTCTTCTCTCCTTTCCTCTCCCTCTCCTCTTCTTCTCCTCTCCCTCTCCCTCTCCTCTTCTCTCCTTTCCTCTCATCTCCCTCTTCCTATACTCTTCCTCTCCTCTCCCTCTCCTCTCCCTCTCCTCTTCCTCTCCCTCTTCCTCTTCCTCTCCCTCTCCTCTTCCTATCCTCTTCCTATCCCTCTCATCTTCCTATCCCTCTCCTCTTCCTATCCCTCTCTTCTTCTCCTCTCCCTCTCCTCTTCTCTCCTTTACTCTCATCTCCCTCTTCCTATACTCTTCCTCTCCTCTCCCTCTCCTCTTCCTCTTCCTCTCTCTCTTCCTCTTCCTCTCCCTCTCCTCTTCCTATCCCTCTCCTCTTCCTATCCCTCTCCTCTTCTCTCCTTTCCTCTCCCTCTCCTCTTCTCTCCTTTCCTCTTCCTCTCCTCTTCTCTCCTTTCCTCTTCCTCTTCTCTCCTTTCCTCTCCCTCTCCTCTTCTCTCCTTTCCTCTTCCTCTTCTCTCCTTTCCTCTCCCTCTCCTCATCCTATCCCTCTCCCTCTCCTCTTCTTTCCTCTGCCTCTGCTTCTCCTCCATAGTTGTTGCTAATGCAGCGTCTGGATTGTAATCGTTAGTAATACCTCACTTTGTGCTCCCCATGTTAAGTAATAAGTGCCGGCGCAAGTTAGCGTCGGGAAGCGCAAGCCAAAATTTTAACACCTCCTAAAAGCTGATGCGAAATGATTCTAAAAATGCAAAAATATATTTAACACGCTCCAATCCCCCCTAAAAAAATCCGTACTCCCCTCTCATGCCAAGGTAAAAAGGGTGGTGCGATCCGCCGCTTCTTTCCACGGGAGCAGAGTGAGACTGGGAACAAATATTTTCTAGTCTCCCTCCTGGATCGTACCATGGTGCTGCGCAATCTCGCAGCTCGGAAGCGCAAACCTCCATGGTGTCCGATGGACTCCAGAAGCTGATACTCGCGGAAGCGTTTCTACGGGTAACAGGGAGGTTGCTCTACGTTCCAGGGCGAAATGCTGACACAGCAACTTCCCTAGAATAGGAGGTTAACATGGAGATGGTAAGGACTGCAGGTGCACAATATCCGGCTTGCCGTCTGCATGTTGGAGTCATCTAGGGAATAGCGCAGTATATCAGAAAAGTCCAGCAATCAAAGATCTCCCGTCATGGAGGCTGCTGCAATGATCTGTGACTTTCATTACTTTCAAAATGTTCCTCTATATCCCCCTCCTATGCATTTGTTGGGGCGCCGCCGCCAGAGCGCTGACCCGCAGCAACTGGATGCAACGAAAAAATAACAAATTTACTAAAAAAAGGTTAAAATCGCATCACCCCAGTGAGGTCACCTGATCTGTGCTTTAATTTGCCAAAGATCAATATAACAAATAGGATCACGATGCAGAGAGAAATATTAAAGAAAAATGCTGACAGGGAACATCGCCTGCAATAAATAGCAGCTTAAATGAGCGCGGTACGGTGTGCGTGTAATGTGAGCTCAGTCAGCATGCTAATAGTGCTAACGTGTGACTTTACGCTTTATATGAAGTGCAATAAATAATGAACAATGTCATTAATAAAATATTACACGTCTTATTCGAAGGAAAGTAGCAACTGTTTATGGATTGTTTTAATGTCAGCATCACACATAGAGTATCTCGCATCTTCTAGAGGTGTCTCTCTGTGTCCCTCACATTATAGAGGAGTCTCCATATGTCCCTCACATTATAGAGGAGTCTCCATATGTCCCTCACATTATAGATGAGTCTCCATGTGTCCCTCACATTAGAGGAGTCTCCATGTGTCCCTCACATTATAGAGGAGTCTCCATGTGTCCCTCACATTATAGAGGAGTCTCTCTGTGTCCCTCACATTATAGAGGAGTCTCTCTGTGTCCCTCACATTAAAGAGGAGTCTCCATGTGTCCCTCACATTATATAGGAGTCTCTCTGTGTCCCTCACATTATATAGGAGTCTCTCTGTGTCCCTCACATTATATAGGAGTCTCTCTGTGTCCCTCACATTATATAGGAGTCTCCCTGTGTCCCTCACATTATAGAGGAGTCTCCCTGTGTCCCTCACATTATAGAGGAGTCTCCCTGTGTCCCTCACATTATAGAGGAGTCTCCCTGTGTCCCTCACATTATAGAGGAGTCTCCCTGTGTCCCTCACATTATAGAGGAGTCTCCATTAGGGATGAGCCGAACGCCCCCGTGTTCGGTTTGCATTCGAACTCGAACAAATTTCAAAAGTTCGAACTCGAACACGAACCGAACTCAATGCAAGTCAATGGGACTCGAACGTTCGATTTTTAGAGTACCCTCCAAGAGGGTATATATGCAAGATATTTGCCATAAAAGGTGTATGGGGGTCCGGGTAGTGCCCTGGAGGACAGAAAACAAGGACAAAAAAGTAAAAAAAAAAACGTTTTTAAAGGGAGTTTTCCATGAAATAAAGGTTAATAATAAAAACGAAAAATTCCTTCAAATATCGTGCCTAGGAGGTCCCCATAACCTGCTCGTGAAGTGGCGGATTTCTAGGATGTATAGAAAGATTTAAAAACAAAAAAATGACATTTCAAATGACGGTAAATGGTTTTCCTTTAATCTATTCATAAACAACTGCTTGGGGCGACAGCCTGTATGAAAAGAGGAGACGTTTTAGAACACGCAGAACAAGTTTAGTAATTTTTTTAGCTAAATTATGGTGAAACTTATGCAGGCTTTGGATGAAAGTAACAATAGGTGCTTTAAAATTGGGCCTATAGTGTCGGCAACAGTGCCGTCAAACCATAACCCCTCTGTGGTATTGTGGATGAGTGCAGGGTTGGACCCTGCGGTCAAATATTAAAATGATATGAATCTGGTATAGGCGTCAGTGGCAGTGCACCCAAATATTGTGCCTTTGGTGGCAGCAAGTGCCTTCACACCGTAAGTAATCCCTCTGTGGTATTGTGGAAGAGTGCAGTGGTGGAGGTTTTGGTAATGCAGAAGAGATCCCCGATCTATTCAGTTACATCAGCAGCTATAACAAAACCAGGTCAGCAATGTTTAGGCACTTGTACTGCGCTACTGTATATGGTGAGAATCAGCGCACACCAGTAGCAACAGGAAGCAAACAGAACAGGCAGGGAATACACAGAGAGAAGAGTCAATCGGCAGGCAAAGTCGGCAACAGATCGGGCCCTCAGAACAAGCAGGGTTAGTAACAAGTATTCAAGCTGATTCAGTAAGCTAGCGATGCGGGAATAAAGGCTGAGACACACTGAGTGTGTAGCGACGCACAGCGTAGCGAAGCGAAGAGAAGCAAACATTTTGCAGGCTTGACTTCACTCCGCTCCGCCTCACAGCGTGTCTACACTGCATTATTTATTTATTTATTTATTTATTTATTTATAAAGGATTTTACCAGGAAGGATACATTGAGATTTCTCTCGTTTTCAAGTATGTCCTGGGTTCGAGAACATTGAGTGGTTACAGAAATACAAAATAGTAAAATGCAAGATATTAACACAAGACCAAATATACAGATTAACAGAAAAATAAATATGGAGGAAATAAAGTTTGCTTCTCACCGCACTGGACAGGAATCCACTAACTAAATTAAAATGTACACACAAAACCGTTTTATTTTCACAAAGCACATGTTATATAGGCAAAAAAAGTTTCTACTGAATAAAATACATCAAAAATTACTGTTAATTTAATAGGAATAGTATAAAAATATAAAAAAAAAGGTAACCCCTGATCATATATATTATAGGGACACGGAGCGCTGTATATAGAGTAGGGATGCATTGATATACCACACACAGACTTATATGTATATATCAACACGCACACCTATATATACGTATATATCAACACCAGTGGCGTAGCATGGGGGGGCGCAGTTCTCTTAGGGGCGCATAATTTCAAAAGAAATTTGCGCCCCTAAAAGTTCAGGCCCAGACTGACCCGCCGGGCCCTCAGGCGCAGCCCAAGGGCCTGCGGGTTGAGGGGGACCGGATGCCATGCAGCGGGTGGGGGCCGGATGCCATACAGCGGGAGTGCCTGGTCCTGAACAGCGTTAGTCCGTGTTGAAGGGGAGGCGGCTGTGTGCGTGCGCAGTTCACGCGGTCCGGCCAGTCAGGTGGTACTGAGTCTCTGTACCACCTGACTGGCCGGACCGCGTGACCTGCGCACGCACGCAGCCGCCTCCCCTTCAACACGGGCTCTCATGCTGTTCAGGACCGGGCACTCCCGCTGCATGGCATCTGGGGCACTCCCGCTGCATGGCATCTGGCCCCCTCCCGCTGCATGGCATCCGGCCCCCACCCCCTGCATGGCATCTGGCCCCCACCCCCTGCATGGCATCCGGAGCTGGGGCAATATCCAGGTGAGCTGGGGCAATAACCATAGGAGCTGGGGCAATATCCATAGGAGCTGGGGCAATATCCATATGAGCTGGGGGCATATCCATGAGCGCTGGGGGCAATATCCAGGTGAGCTGGGGCAATATCCAGGTGAGCTGGGGCAAATATCCATGAGAGCTGGGGCAAATCCATGAGAGCTGGGTCATATCCATATGAGCTGGGGCATATCCATATGAGCGCTGGGGGCAATATCCAGGTGAGCTGGGGCAATATCCAGGTGAGCTGCGGCAATATCCATGTGAGCTGGGGCAATATCCATGTGAGCTGGGGCATATCCATGAGAGCTGGGGCAATATCCATATGAGCTGGGGCAATATCCATGTGACCTGGGGCATATCCATGTGAGGCTGGGGGCAATCTACATGTGAGATGGGGACATTCTGTGTATATGTATCTGGGGGGATATATACATGTGAGCTGGGGGCATTTTTATATGAGGTCTGTTCTTTTTGGAAAGCGTTAACATGACATAAAATAAAAGTATCGGTACTCGGTATCGGTGAGTACTTTTAAAAAATATCGGTACTCGTACTCGGTGTTAAAAAAAGGTGGTATCGGTGCATCTCTAGTTTTCATTTGTAGTTTTTTGTTTAATCACCTGTAATAGTGATTCAAAGGCAAGTGTGGTGTTTGTTTATGCTGGAATAAAAAGACCTTTCATTTTCACAACTTCAAGTCTGCGGCTGTTTATACCGTAGAGTAACATGTTGTTTGGCTGGAACCAAGTATCCCGAGTGGTTGTTGTATCATAGTTAAGGGGTTCAATGCCCTAATGGTTGAAGGGAATCAGGGCATGCTAACGTGTCCACAGGTTGGGGGGGCGCACAATTCTTGGCTGGCCCCGGGCGCTGACAACCCACGCTACGCCACTGATCAACACGCAGATATATATATACACCCACCCACAGACATCAGCCAAATGGGGGGGGCGCATTTAGTTGAGATTGTCCACATGCCACCCCCATGTGCGTATGTGTATATATGGTCTGAGCCTCAGACCATATATACACATACGCACATGGGGGTGGCATGTGGACAATCTCAACTAAATGCCCCCCCCAATTTGGCTGATCACTCCAGAAGAAATGTTGAACCCGACAGAGCAGAGATCATATATATTATTCTCTGCTCTATCGGGTTCAACATTTCTTCTGGAGGGATAAGCCAAATGGGGGAGGGGGCAATTAGTTGCCAAAATGTGTGTGTAATAAAAGTCTGGATATATATATATATTTATAAGAATATAGATATACACTATATTGCCAAAAGTATTCGCTCACCTGCCCAGCTCCTGATTTGGATGGGTGAGCGAATACTTTTGGCAATATAGTGTATATCTTATCTATATATATATATATATATATATATATATATATCAAACCTGCCCTTACCTTCCCCTATAAATTTGCTAAAAATATACACACAAAAAAAAAACCACTGCCTGAGACCCCGCGCAGCCCACCCACTCTACCTGGCTGAATGTATCTAATATATATAAAATTAATACATTCAGCCAGGTAGAGAAAGAAAAAAAAAGGTTGTATTTTATTTTCCCGGGGACATTTAAAAATGTCCTCAGATTTTTTTTTTTTTTTTTTAATGTGTCGCCTTACCTTAGCCTGGTGGTTAGTGGGGGCTCCCTGGATCCTGGTTGTGGGGGGGTCTGCCGTGACCGCAGGTGCAGTGGCTCTCTCCCTGCACCGCCTGTCTCTGCCACATGCACCCGGGCAGCTAGCCCGCACAATCGCAGCTCTGTCATCCGGCGGCCGCATGCTCCTCAAGGGGATACTTGGGAGGCCCCGGCAGGCTGCCCTCTACAGTGCCTGATTAGAGGGCCATGTCTGCCTGATGTTTTAGTAACAAGGATGTTTTATCCCATAGGCTTCAATGTTAAAAGTATTCCCGTTTTAATTCAATATATAATAAACTGTTGTTTCTAATATTCTGCAGTAAAAAGTCTCTTTATTTCTATATTTTTTTGTATTTTTTTAAGCATTTTTTAGACTTTTTTTAAAAAAAAAACAATTTCAAACTTTTGGCGAACGTCCCAAAAAGTTTGAAGTTCGCGAACTTTTGAACAACCGATGTTCGATTTGAAATCCGAACAGATCCGAACTGAATGCTCATCCCTATTCTCCATGTGTCCCTCACATTATAGAGGAGTCACCCTGTGTCCCTCACATTATAGAGGAGTCTCCATGTGCAACCTTACATTATATAGGAGTCTCTCTGTGTCCCTCACATTATAGAGGAGTCTTCATGTGTCCCTCACATTATATAGTAGTCTCCATGTGTCCCTCCACGCGCAGCCCCCATCCTCTGGAACGCTCTCCCTCGTACGGTCAGACTTTCCCCTAACTTCTCTTCCTTCAAACGCTCCCTTAAAACATTCCTATTTAGGGAAGCGACCCCCCAACTCACTGACGCAACCATCAATCACTCACCTTACAGTCCTCTCCTCCTGTTTCCAACCCCAACCCTCCTAGATTGTGAGTTCCTACGGGAATAGGGCCCTCATCTCCTCCTGTACTGTTTGTCAAATGTTGTTCAATGTATTGTAACCCTGTCTATACTGTGCCTATTGTACAGCGCTGCGGAATATGCTGGCGCTTTATAGCTTTATAATAAAGAATAATAATAATAATAATAATCCCTCACATTATAGAGGAGTCTCCATGTGTCCCTCACATTATAGAGTAGTCTCCATGTGTCCCTCACATTATATAGGAGTCTCCATGTGTCCCTCACATTATATAGGAGTCTCCATGTGTCCCTCACATTATAGAGTAGTCTCCATGTGTCCCTCACATTATATAGGAGTCTCCATGTGTCCCTCACATTATATAGGAGTCTCCATGTGTCCCTCACATTATAGAGTAGTCTCCATGTGTCCCTCACATTATAGAGTAGTCTCCATGTGTCCCTCACATTATAGAGTAGTCTCCATGTGTCCCTCACATTATAGAGGAGTCTCCATGTGTCCCTCACATTATATAGGAGTCTCCATGTGTCCCTCACATTATAGAGTAGTCTCCATGTGTCCCTCACATTATAGAGTAGTCTCCATGTGTCCCTCACATTATAGAGGAGTCTCCATGTGTCCCTCACATTATAGAGGAGTCTCCATGTGTCCCTCACATTATAGAGTAGTCTCCATGTGTCCCTCACATTATAGAGTAGTCTCCATGTGTCCCTCACATTATATAGGAGTCTCCATGTGTCCCTCACATTATATAGGAGTCTCCATGTGTCCCTCACATTATAGAGGAGTCTCCATGTGTCCCTCACATTATAGAGGAGTCTCCATATGTCCCTCACATTATAGAGGAGTCTCTCTGTGTCCCTTAAATAATAGAGGAGTCTCTCTGTGACGGAAAGCCTCCTAATTGTTCATGGAAGCCCCCAATGCATATTTCATTGTGTTCATGTACAGATACTGTCCTGGTTGTTTAATTCCCCCTGCCCCCATTTCTTGCCAGTTAGCGCACTGAGGCCTGAAAACAGCAAATGGTGTGTTCTCATTGACATGGCATTTCCTGTGGCCTGCTTCCCCAGGCAGTCACCATGTAGACCTAGGAATAGCCAAATGGTTTGGCCAGTCCAGTTCATGTGCAAGCTCACGCTGCTGCACGCTTGTGATGGAAAGCTTCCTACTTCTGCATGAAAGCCCCCCACTATAAAATATATATATATATATAATCAGTGTGTCTATATACAAATCCTGTCCTGTTGATTTAATTCCCACTGATCCCATATCTTTCCAGTTGAAACTCACAGAGGCCTGACCAGAGCAAATGGTGTGAACTCCTCTGCATGGCACTTCCTGTAGCCTGATTCCGACCTAAGATAGCCAAAGAGTTTGGCCAGTACACCTCATGTGAACTCTCATGCTAGTGCCCGGTTTCCCTCTAATTCTCCCAGTCCTCTGTCTTGTTTTAGCCTTGGATTATTGGCTGTTCCCTTCGGCTGGGCCAGTGCCAACTGGAGGGGACTGGGTCAGAATAGGTAATTCTGAAGTTGAGTGGACATTGCTTAGGGCTGGACGTCCCTGAAATCATTTATGGAGTAGGGATGAGCTGAACACCCCCGTGTTCGGTTCTGTTCGCATTCGAACTCGAACAATTTCAAAAGTTCGAGTTAGAACTCGAACCGAACTCAATGCAAGTCAATGGGACTCGAAAGTTCGATTTTTAGAGTGCCCTGCAAGAGGGCATATATGCAAGATATTTGCCATAAAAGGTGTATGGGGGTCCGGGTAGTGCCCTGGGGACAGGAAACAAGGACAAAAAGTAAAAAAAAATACGTTTTTAAAGGGACAGTGAGTTTTCCATGAAATAAAGGTTAAGAATAAAAATGAAAAATTCCTTCAAATATCGTGCCTAGGAGGTCCTCATAACCTGCCCGTGAAGTGGCGGATTTCTAGGATGTATAGAAACACTTAAAAACAAAAAAATGACGTTTCAAATGACGGTAAACGGTTTTCCTTTAATCTGTTCATAAACAACTGCTTGGGACGGCGGCCTGTATGAAAAGAGGAGACATTTTAGGATGCACAGAACAAGTTTAGTGATTTTTTGGCTAAATTATGGTGAAACTTATGCAGGCTTTGGATGAAAGTAACAATAGGTGCTCTAACCCTTTCGCTGCTGAGGCATTTCACGCCTCTGTGCTGAGCTCATTTTTACCTGGTTCGCTCATCTTGTTTAAACGCGTTTTGAAGGCTTATTTTAGTATATGACCCAGACATATTACATATTGTTCTTTCCGGCAGGCTCGGCAAATTCATAATATGTCATTATTATATGTATACGTCATGTCCTGTCTGTATATTATAACAAAAAATGCAATAAAATATGAATTTTCAATAATTTACAACGTGTAAAGTGTTTTTTTCACATTTTAACATGCAAGCAATTGCGGTTATATTTTGTTTGGGGTGCGCTTGTTAAAAAAATTAGAAATGGGGTCTCGTTACATTTTTTTGGAGGGAAAATTACGCTATTTTTAACACGCACCGCATACAAAAATCGTTAGTGCAGCATCATTGTTCACATTATAACTTAAATGGGAACAATATTGCTGCATTAACAAACCAAAAAAACTTGTTTATTTTTTTAAAATATTTCTTTATTTTTAATTTTTATTTTTTAAAAAAAACTTTTTACATGGTCATGTTTGGTATCGTTGGAAAGGCCATGCTCTGGCCGATCCAACATTAACCCCTAGCTGCCACAGATCGGGAGATAGGGGGTTCATTGGAACCCCCTATCTCCACCATTGGTGGCAGTTAGGGGTTAACTCCAGGACTGGCATCATCGTGCTATGCACGATGACGCCAGTCATCAGGGGGCATTCTTGGAAGCTTGGCCGACATCTAAGATGTCGGCCAGCTCCGGGAGAGGATCACGATTCGGCGCTTTTCGGCGCCGAATCGTGATCCGGCATCCAAGGGGTTAAAGGCAGGCACGGTTTGGAAGGGCAGGATGTGCCCTTCCAAACCGTGCCTGCCTTCAGCCGCAGGACCCCGGCGATCGGGAGGGAGAGAGGTCCGAAAGACCTCCCCCCTCCCTTTCAGGCACCTTCTCCGCACTCACGGAGGGGGCGCCTGAAATAGATGTCATCGCGCCATCGCAATGACATCTATTGGTGCCGGCGGCGGTCCTGGGTGCTGGGCTGACATCGAGGATGTCAGCCCGCACTGGGGGGCACAGCGATCGGCCGGAATCCGGCCAATCGCTGGCCACAAAGGGAGGACGCGCTGAGTGCGCCCTCCGCACCCAACAGTATCTGCGGGTGGACGCGCTGAGCGCTGAGCGCATCCACCACAGCGAAAGGGTTAAAATTGGGCCTTTAGTGTCGGCAACAGTGCTGTCACGCCGTAACCCCTCTGTGTTATTGTGGAAGAATGCAGTGGTGGACCCTGCGGTCAAATATTAAAACGATATGAATCTGGTATAGGCGTCAGTGTCAGTGCACACAAATATTTTGCCTTTGGTGACAACAAGTGCCTTCACACCGTAACCCCTCTGTGGTATTGTGGAAGAGTGCAGTGGTGGAGGTTTTGGTAATGCAGAAGAGATCCCCAATCTATTCAATTACATCAGCAGCTATAACAAAACCGGGTCAGCAATGTTTAGGCACTTGTACTGCGCTACTGTATATGGTGAGAATCGGCGCACACCAGTAGCAACAGGAAGCAAACAGAAAAGGCAGGGAATACACAGAGAAAATAGTCAAATGGCAGGCAAAGTCGGCAACAGATCGGGTCCTCAGGACAAGCAGGGTCAGTAACAAGTATACAAACTGATTCGGTAAACTAGCAATGCGGGAATAAAGACTGAGACACACTGAGCGTGTAGCGACGCACAGCGTAGCGAAGCGAAGAGAAGCAAACATTTTGCAGTCTTGACTTCACTCCGCTCTGCCTCGCAGCGTGTTTACACTGCATTATGTTTGCTTCTCACTGCACTGGACAGGAATCCACTAACTAAATTAAAATGTACACACAAAACCCTTTTATTTTCACAAAGCACATGTTATATAGGCAAAAAAAGTTTCTACTGAATAAAATACATCAAAAATTACTGTTAATTTAATAGGAATAGTATAAAAATATGGAAAAAAGAGGTAACCCCTGATCATATATATTATAGGGACACGGAGCGCTGTGTATAGAGTAGGGATGCATTAATACCATACACAGACATATACGTATATATCAACACGCAGATATATTTATGTACACCCACCCACAGACCTCAGACCATATATACACATACGCACATAGGGGGGGTGTCATGTGGACCATCTCAACTAAATGCGCCCCATTTGGTTGATCCCTCCAGAAGAAATGTTGAACCCGACAGAGCAGAGAATATATATATTATTCTCTGCTCTATCGGTTTCAACATTTCTTCTGGAGGGATCAGCCAAATGAGGGGGGGCAATTAGTTGCCAAAATGTGTGTGTAATACAAGTCTGGATATATATATTTATAAGAATATAGATATATATCTTATCTATATATATATATATATCATTCCTGCCCTTACCTTCCCCTATAAATTTGCTAAAAATATACACACAAAAAAATAAACCACTGCCTAAGACCCCGCGCAGTCCACATGCCACCCCCTCTACCTAGCTGAATGTATCTAATATATATATAATTAAATACATTCAGCCAGGTAGAGAAAGAAAAAAAAGTTTTATTTTATGTTCACAGGGACATTTAAAAATGTCCTCGGATTTTATTTTTTTTAGAAATGTGTCGCCTTACCTTAGCCTGGTGGTCAGTGGGGGCTCCCTGGATCCTGGTTGTGGGGGGGTCTGCCATGGCCGCAGGTGCAGTGGCTCCCTCCCTGCGTTGTCTGTCTCTGCCACATGCACCCGGGCGGCTAGCCCGCACAGTCGCAGCTCTATCATCCGGCGGCCGCATGCTCCTCAAGGGGATCCTTGGGAGGCCCTGGCAGGCTGCCCTCTACAGTGCCTGATTAGAGGGCCATGTCTGCCTGATGTTTTAGTAACAAGAATGTTTTATCCCATAGGGTTCAATGTTAAAAATATTCCCGTTTTAATTTAAGATATAATAAACCGCTGCTTATAGTATTCTGCAGTAAAGAGTCTCTTTATTTCTAGATTTTTTAAGCATTATTTATACTTTTTTCAATTTTATTTTTTTTCAAACTTTTGGCGAATGTCCCTAAAAAGTTCGAAGTTCGCGAACTGTCGAACGGACGATATTCAATGCGAACTCAGAACAGATCGAACCAAACAGCTTATCCCTATTATGGAGGGGTTGAAAAAGACCAGTTTTTGCTAACTGAGGCAGCTCAGTGGTGGATCCACAGGAATTAACATCTAAGCGGTTGTGGACTGAACTCAGGATTTCTGCTCCTCCTCTTCCAAGTCCACTGGAACCAGAACTTATTTAGATGAAGGGACTGTGAGTTTAGCTGTTGTGTTTATTTTCCCTTTTATTTTATGTAACTCTCTGTACCATTTATCCCTTTTTGTGCACTGTCTCTTTATGTATTAAACCCCTATTTAATAGCTTGCTGGTGTTGGCTGTTTGGTGACTCGTGTGATCAGAATTACCAATTCTATCCTGTATTTTTGGGAACCATCTGTGTCTGGGTCTGGGATACCTTGTCCCTTTTTAGGACTTATAAAGGTGAAGCTAATCGGGCTGGTAGGGGTAACTCTCAACGAGTAGAGTGGTAACTGCAGGTGAGGGAGGTGAACCTAGTGTGCAGAGCACGGGCAGGAAGGCAGCAGCGTCTGCAGCAGTGCTCTGGGGGTCACCTCCTGGCAGCCAAGCTATAGCCCCTGGTCCTTGTAGGTGACAAGCTGTCACTTTCCACTTTTCAGCCAGGCCTCCTAGTGGTGGTCCAGTGCTTGTATTGTTTGGTTCTAGCCAGTCCAGGCTCTCTGCCCCTGGACTTCCATGTAGCTGATCTGGCCTGAGGTCACATAGTCTGCCCAGTTCCCATAAATATTGCTAGCAGTGCAATAGCTCCTGGCTCTTGCATGGGTTCATGTTCCTGAGGGTCATTGTTTCCTGTGATTCTGCTGTTGCTGTTTAGTTTCTGTGTTACTCTGTGTATGATATTGGCTTAGCTTTGACTATTCTCTTGTCTTTTACTTGTACTCTGTATTATTGGTATCCTTTGTATTGACCTCTGCTTGTCTGACCTGCTCTCTTGGCTCTTGATCCCTGGCATACAGCTGACACACTACCCTGGCGTTTAGACCCACTTGCATTCCCTGACTATTCTATTATATGTTCTTTGAGTCCTGTTCTCCTGTCTCTGTGTTTTTACCCACCAGCATTACATTATATCAGTCAGTGTTAGAGGACATCGCAAGGACCTCATCCAAGTTCAGGGTTCCCTGTGTTGCTGCTGGGCATATTGTCTTGTTGTCTCTTGTTAACCCCTGTTGTTCTATCATTTATTCCTTGTACCCTGTATCCTGTATAGCATTAGAAGGCCAGTATAAGGACCTTGCCCCAGATCTTCCTCGTGTGTGTGTGTGTGTGTCTGTGTGCTGTTGTGGTGCTCCAGTTATGTTATTCGTGTACAGTATCTGTGTTACATACTGTGTCCTGTGTTCTGCATCAATGCAGCCAGCAACAAACCTGCCTCAAGTGCGTAACACCCAATACAAAGGGCCCACCTTGGCTAGCGCCGGGTGCCCCCGTGACACAAGCCCAGCATAACGTCATACTCACCCTCCTCACCAGCTCAGATATTCTGCTCAGTGCCGTTTGGGTAACCCTGGGAATGCCACCAGCTGGAGTGCCAGGCTGAATAACTCGCCGGCGCACATCCACCATCATAACACCGCGTTGTGACGAGGCCTGGAGTCTATTTATGTGATTACAGCTTCACTGCTGCATCTCACGTGTCATTTTAAATGTGTTAAACACAGAATATTGCAGAGATGATTGACAGGCGGAGATGTACCGCCATCTAATTTCTCTGAATGCTCTGTAATCCACACGTCGATTAACGCTATAGGGGCATGAAAGGCATTTTAGCCCCCCATGGTCTCCCATAACACTCGCAGCAAGCTTTACCAGCTCAGGGGAAACAGATTACCAGCTTCCCCGTGTCCTTGTAACCCGTTAACCCATTGTTTACCTGGATTTTCAGACCGTGTGGAAATGACATTATGTGTCCTCTGAGCCTGGACTCGCTTTTCCTTCAGTCTTTCCGTGTTTCTGGCCTTTAGGATCTGCACCAGTTTCCACAGACTTGATTTGCTGGGAGTAAACAGAGTGTACCGGTGGAAGATAACAAACTGCGGACACAGAGATGTCTCCAGTAACAGAGGGAGACATTTCCTTTAGATTGTAAGCTTCTGTGTCCAGACCAGCACTGATCACTGTTTGATCCAGTTTGGTTCGCCTGGACGTGGAATTCACATTAAAACATCAAGTAATACATTAATTTGTGATATTACACCCAAATTACGGGGCTGTGCGGGATCGTTCCCGTCCCGAGCCTGTGAGGCAGGAGGCGGAGTCACACTCAGCTGTCACATCAGCTGGTGGATCTCTCTAGGCTGGTGGATCTCTTTGGATCTCTCCAGGCCAACAGATCTCTCTGGGCTGGCAGATCTCACCAGGTTAGCAGATCTCTTCAGGTTGATGGATTTCTCCTCGCTAGTTGATCTCTCTGGGCTGGTTGATCTCTCTTGGCTGGTGGATCGCTTCATAATAGCAGATCTCTCCGGACTGGCAGATCTATCCAGGCTGGTGGATCTCTCTGGACTGATGGATCTCTCCAGGCTGGCAGATCTATCTAGGCTGGTGGATCTCTCTGGGCTGATGGATCTTTCCGGGCTGGTGGAACTCTCTTGGCTGATGGATCTCTATGGGCTGGCAGATGTAGCCAGGCTGGCAGATCTCTCTGGACTGATGGATCTCTCCAGGCTTTCAGATCTCTCTGGACTGATGGATCTCTCTAGGCTGGCAGATCTCTGTGGACTGTTGGATCTCTCCAGGCTTGCAGATCTCTCTGGACTGATGGATCTCTCTAGGCTGGCAGATCTCTCTGGACTGATGGATCTCTCTAGGCTGACAGATCTCTCTGGACTGATGGATCTCTCTAGGCTGGTGGATCTCTCTGGGCTGATGGATCTTTCCGGGCTGGTGGAACTCTCTTGGCTGATGGATCTCTATGGGCTGGCAGATGTATCCAGGCTGGCAGATCTCTCTGGACTGATGGATCTCTCCAGGCTTGCAGATCTCTCTGGACTGATGGATCTCTCCAGGCTTGCAGATCTCTCTGGACTGATGGATCTCTCTAGGCTGGCAGATCTCTGTGGACTGTTGGATCTCTCCAGGCTTGCAGATCTCTCTGGACTGATGGATCTCTCTAGGCTGGCAGATCTCTCTGGACTGATGGATCTCTCTAGGCTGGCAGATCTCTCTGGACTGATGGATCTCTCTAGGCTGGCAGATCTCTCTGGACTGATGGATCTCTCCAGGCTTGCAGATATCTCTGGACTGATGGATCTCTCCAGGCTGGATCTCTCTGGGCTGGCACATCTCTCTGGGCTGGCGAATCTCTCTGGATTGGCAGATCTCTCCGGGCTGGTGGATCTCTCTAGGCTGGCGGATCTCTCCAGGCTGGCGGATCTCTCCGGGCTGGCGGATCTCTCTTGGATGGCAGATCTCTCCGGGCTGGCGGATCTCTCTGGGATGGCAGATCTCTCTGGGCTGGCGGATCTTTCTGGGATGGCGGACCTCTCCAGGCTGTCAGATCTCTCTGGACTGGTGGATCTCTCCAGGCTTGCAGATCTCTCTGGACTGATGGATATCTCTAAGCTGGCAGATCTCTCTGGACTGATGGATCTTTCCAGGCTTGCAGATCTCTCTGGACTGATGGATCTCTCCAGGCTGTCGAATCTCTCTGGCTGACGGATCTCTCTGGGCTGGCACATCTCTCTGGGCTGGCACATCTCTCTGGGCTGGCGGATCTCTCCGGGCTGGTGGATCTCTCTAGGCTGGCGGATCTCTCCAGGCTGGTGGATCTCTCCGGGCTGGCAGATCTCTCCAGGCTTGCAGATCTCTCTGGACTGATGGATCTCTCTAGGCTGGCAGATCTCTGTGGACTGTTGGATCTCTCCAGGCTTGCAGATCTCTCTGGACTGATGGATCTCTCTAGGCTGGCAGATCTCTCTGGACTGATGGATCTCTCTAGGCTGGCAGATCTCTCTGGACTGATGGATCTCTCCAGGCTTGCAGATCTCTCTGGACTGATGGATCTCTCTGGGCTGGCGAATCTCTCCGGGCTGGTGGATCTCTCTAGGCTGGCGGATCTCTCCGGGCTGGCGGATCTCTCCGGGCTGGCGGATCTCTCCAGGCTGGCGGATCTCTCTGGACTGATGGATCTCTCCAGGCTTGCAGATCTCTCTGGACTGATGGATATCTCTAAGCTGGCAGATCTCTCTGGACTGATGGATCTTTCCAGGCTTGCAGATCTCTCTGGACTGATGGATCTCTCCAGGCTGGCGAATCTCTCTGGCTGATGGATCTCTCTGGGCTGGCACATCTCTCTGGGCTGGCGGATCTCTCTGGGCTGGCGGATCTCTCCAGGCTGGTGGATCTCTCCGGGCTGGTGGATCTCTCCAGACTGGCAGATCTCTCTGGCCTGGCGGATATGTTTGGGCTGGTGGATCTCTCCGGGCTGGTGGATGTCTCTGGGCTGTCAGATCTCTCCGGGCTGACGGATCTCTCTTGGCTGGCAGATCTCTCCGGGCTGGCGGATCTCTTGTAAACCACTATTTGTGTTTGTATTTCCATCAACACATTCCCTGTGCGCGTCATTTATCACCAAACTATGTCTCGTGCGCCTCGTTATCTCTAACCTCACAGAATGAGCTGCACCCTGCGTGTAAAACACGTTCAATAAAATGTAACAAAGGGAATAAAACGATACAATAAACATAACACCACGACGAGGCTGTAAATGCACAAACTGTGAATGTATTGACTGGAATGAGATGCTCTGTGTGTGGGCAGCAGGGATAAGCGGGGGCAGTCTGAGCCCCAGAGGAGACCCCGGATGGACTCGCTCCCCACTTCTCCAAGCATTGAGATACCAGGCCACCAGGAAAAAGGAATCGGTCCCTACATGAGCCGCCTGGTCACCTGTGCAGGTTCCTAAAGGCAGGTGGGTGGGTCTGGGCCCCGCTGGCTCCTCCTTCAGGGCGGGCATTGAGTGTTTTGTCGACTTTCATATAGTTTGGAAATTCGTAAAAAACATAAAATGCCCAGCATGCTCTGCTCAAACACATATTATCCCCATAACTAGTGCAGGGTGAGAGGAAATGGGGGGAGATCACTCAATATTCCCTAGGTTACCAGGTATCCAAAGCCCCCCATCATGTATATATTAATATCAGTTACCGTCACTCGGCCGTCACTGCACTCTCTGCCGGCGGCCGTGATGCACGGGGGGACAGCAAGTGTTAGTTTGTTCAAGTGTTTTGACCTTTGGGTTTTTTTTGCATGAAAATCTCTGATTTTGAGCCGATAATAAACCTTTCTGATGATGCGCACGGTGACATCACACCCCGACCCCCCCCCCACCCGTCCATCCCTGATTAATTTCAGCCTGAATCCGGCATTTATCTAATAGCTGCGTTTAATTGAATTAGCGCGTCTGATCAGAATGCAGAGCAGGACGGGGAATCCCAGGCCGCAGCGGCACAAATCCATGCGATTTGAAAGGCAGGAGCGCAGGCAGCTAATTCCCCGCTCTCGGCCGTGCTGGAGACTCGCGGAGCGCCGGCGTCTGAGCAGTATTCCCTCTCAGAGGGGAGACGGCGTGATTCAACGTGTTTTTCATTTTCAAAGAACTTGTCAAAAGCTCCCTGAGACGTCGGGGCCGATAATATGGATTCCGCTCTGCGAGAGAGTTGGGCTGGGCGGGGGAGGGGGGCGCGCAGGCCGCAGGCGGGGGCCGTGTTAGAGAAATTAGCTCATTTTGTTATATTGACTTCTGCTTCTCACCTGTCCTTTGGAAATTTCTATATTATCTCTGCATCCGAGGCCGAGAGTTAACCTCGAGCAGCGCCAGCGATGTGCGAAACGCGCTGCGACGCGGCATGGACGCACAGCCTGCCTGCTCCTCCGGCGTGGGAAACGTCTGCGGAGGTCGTGACTGGTCTTCTGATAAAGAGCAAGATCTGCAGAAGGTTTCGGGCTGACGAGGATCACCATCATTTCCTCTTTTATAAGAGGTAGATGCCCACCTGATTGTCAGCTCCTTGGCCAAGATATCAGAAGCCGCTGCTCCTCTCCGTTACACTACGTTAACAATCCATCCCCTGCAGAGTTCTTGGAGGTGATGAGGTTTGGGAGACCAAGCTGGCAGAGAGGAGAAACCAAAGCGCTCGGCTCCATAAAGAGTTCCCAGACTCCTCCAGATACACAGAAGCCATTCCTGAATGTGAACGGATCGTGGTTGCATTACAGACTGCGAGGAAATTACCAATTTCATAAAACATGTGACTTCTTCCCTCCTCAGCCTCTGTCTGGCCAATCGACCACCTGTTTGCCTGTCCAGCACCCTCGCACGTCTCGTTGCGTTTGTCATCGTTGCGTGTAGCGTGTAGCGTGTATGCCCCGGATCTGCATGCGTTACGTTCTTTCGATGCTGCTCACTCCTGTTCTGACACGGTTTTCCTCCGGTGCAGCTCGCAGACCGTCTCGCCATTTAACGGATAAGTCCCGCTTTGTCCTGAATGGCTCCTCGCAGGAGAAACGCGTTGACGGTAGGACGTTGCACTGGCGCGGATGAAGCCGTCGGTGTCATTTCTGTGTTATTGCTTCCTTCATGTTAATAAATCTTTGTCTTCTGCTGCTTCTGCTCTTTTATTGGTTCTTCAATCATCTTGGCGTCGTGGTCCCCGTGTAAAGATGTCCGCCGCGGACGCTGCTCAGGTTTATTGTTGTGGCGATGGATTCCAGGATAAGTTTCTGCTTTTCGGGATCTCTCTGTGTCTGGGCAAGGCGGGCGTCCACGTGCCCCGGGGCCGGGCGCTTCTGATGGAGAGGTTTGTGCTCCGGGTCAGGATTAATATTAATCGAATCCTGCAGCTCCGGCAAATCAAAGCAATCAAAGCGATAAAAGATGGGTGCAGTGAAAGGAAGGAATGATGACGCGCCTATAGCGAGCGGGACTGTCTGTGCCGTGGCGGCCAGCAGCGGCTTATAGAGGACTTGGCAGGAAGAGCAACAACTCCCATGATGCTTTCCAGACCGAAACACCAGCAAAGCATTATGGGAGCTTTAGGTGGCTAGCCTCAGTTTGCGGTATGTCTGGCTAAATCTGGGAAGGGGCACGGACAGATGTCGTGGGGCGTCATTTACTGAGCATCGCGGTGCTGCCGCCTCTTCTAAAAACAAAAACACAGGATGAAATACAGACAAAAAATACCGGGTGATTCATAAAGACCCAAACCCACAGGTTTTGTTATAGATCTTAACGAATGAGAGGAAAATAATGAGAGTTTCAGGAAACGTACCTCCTTTTATGTTGAGCACATCCCATCACGGCACATGCGGGAAGCGGCTGATGTTTTGTGTCAGGCACATGTCGATGCGGCTCTGCACGTTGTTGTTGACGTGTCTCAGTATCGAATCATCAAACTGTTGGATCTCATTCCGCATGTTACGCGCTAAAGGGTCCATCGTGGGGGGCTTGTTACAGTGCACTGGTCCTTCACATAGACCCACAAAAAAGAAGACCGGGCTAGTAAGATCAGGAGACTGGAGATTCCTGGAAATAACATGGTGCTCAAGGAAACTCTGGATTGTCGCCAATGACTCACGTGACGAGCTGCATGGAACCCAAAAGGTCCAAGCGGTAAACGCACACTTTTCCAAGGAGTAAGCTGTTTTGTTACATGGCTGTGCTATTCTCACGGCTGTGCTATTTTCATGACTGTGCTATTCTCATGGCTGTGCTATTTTCATGACTGTGCTATTCTCACGGCTGTGCTATTCTCATGGCTGTGCTATTCTCATGGCTGTGTTGCCACCTAACGGCCATTTCCTTCATGTGCTGTGATCACTTAGATTGTAAGCTCTCGAGCAGTGTCCTCTCTCCTACTGTTTGGTGTGTGTATGCATACTTGTTATTCTGTCTCTCCCATTGTACAGCGATACGGAACTTGTTGGCGCGTCATAAACGCTTGTAACTGTAGCTGGGATGTGCTCAACATAAGAGGAGGTATGTTTTCCCTAAACTTTCAATAACTCCCTTTCATTCAATTAAATAAAACAGACAGAAAGATATATCTGTATGCTTGGGATCATTGTCCTGTTGAAAGGTCCAACGTCTCCCAAGCCTCAGGTTTGATGACGGACTGCATCACATTGTCATCCAATATCTCCTGGTACTGAAGAGAATTCATGGTACCTTGCACACGCTGAAGCTTCCCTGTACCTGCAGAAGCAAAACAGCCCCAAAGCATGATTGACCCCCGCCATGCTTCACAGTAGGCAAGGTGTTCTTTTCTTCATAGGCCTTGTTCTTCCTCCTCCAAACATAGCGTTGATCCATGGGCCCAAACAGTTCTAATTTTGTTTCATCAGTCCACAGAACACTATCCCAAAACTTCTGTGGTTTGTCCACATGACTTTTGGCATACTGCAGTCGGCTCTTCTTATTCTTTGGAGACAGCAAGGGGGTGCGCCTGGGAGTTCTGGCATGGAGGCCTTCATTACGCAGTGTGCGCCGTATTGTCTGAGCTGAAACTTCAGTACCCACATCTGACAAATCTTTTCTCAGTTCCTCAGCAGTCACACGGGGACTTTTCTCCACTCTACGCTTCAGGTAGCGCACAGCAGTCAAAGTCAGCATCTTCTTTCTGCCACGACCAGGTAGCGTTACAACAGTGCCCTTTGCCTTGAATTTGCGAATGATGCTTCCTATGGTCTCTCTTGGTATGTTTAACATCTTTGCAATCTTCTTATAGCCATTGCCCTTCCTGTGAAGAGTAATCACCTCTTCTCTTGTCTTCCTGGACCATTCTCTTGACTTCACCATGTTTGTAACCACACCAGTAAATGTCTAGAAGGAGCTGAGTATCACAGTCATTTTAAAGCTGCCTAATTGGTGCTTATTATGCTTTATTGCTGCTCCGTGACATCCACAGGTGTTTTCAATACCTGATTGAAAACACTTGAATGAACCTCTGTTCTTCAGAGTGGTAGTCTTTAAGGGGTTGAATAATTGTGTCAATGAAGAATTCACAAAAGAAACATTTACTACTGTATTACAAAACCAATTGATGTCATTTTGGTTGCATATGGTTCTTTAAAAAGTCCTTGTAGGATTTCATTCTGAATACAATTACAAATGTCACTAAATTCCCTAAAACCCTTTACAGCATCGGGGGTTGAATAATTTTGAACACAACTGTATAAGTAGATATGCAGACGGGCTGTAAGAGACGGTTCTGTAACAGATTCAGTGAGCTCCCCGGGTCCGTCTGTCCTGGTTTAACCACTTCACACGTGTTTCGGCGGAGCAGTAATTACGCTCGCGGCGCTTGATCTCGTTATTCAGGATTTACTGGATTAAATTTATTTTCATGTTTCTTGAAAAGATTCATCAAAGGGACGGTGAGAGCGTTATGGAGATGCTACATGCGGGGGGGACGTACGTGGGGAGTCCATCTGTAGAATATAATTATTGGTGGCGGCTACATGTGCACAAAGCTGAAAAATTTGTTTTGTTTGAAAATAATTTCGTCTGAAACAGAATTAGTTTGAATACTGATTTGTTTAAATACTGATTTGTTTAAATACTGATTCGTTTGAATACTGATTCATTTGAATACTGATTCATTTCGTAATTTAGTTTGTAATTTGGGATCGATTCGGATCACTAAAAAAAAGAATAAATCAAATCCTACTAAATTACTGTTACATAAGTGTTAAACATGAGGGTTAAAATGCAAACTAGTATTAAATATTGAGCTGTCTATTGACTGTGGTGCTGAATACAACAGATTCAGCACCACAGCCAATTGACAGGGGCGGGGAGCTGTGTGAAACAGTAAAACTAAACCGATTTGTTTTCATAATTTCGTTTGTAATTTGGTATCGATTCGGATCACTTAAAAAAAACAAATCAATAAATGGTTCTCTTGTAAAACAGTATAACGAATCAAATTCATTATATACTATTTTGTTTAGTTTAGATTTCAATTCGCTATTTTGGAAGTACATCTGAAACACAAATTAACGAATTTTCAAACGAATTGAGATTTGTTACGAAACGAATACACACCTCTAGTGGCAGCCGACACGTTAGCCGGTTCTTACTGGTCTGTTAGGACATGACATGGCAGATCGCGTGTCGGCCGCCCTCCTTATAATGGCTAATTAGATTCACTGAATCAAATTGTCCTGGGCAAGTGAACACAGCGGAGAAAACTGTGGCCACGCGTGCAGGCCATGGCCAGGGACAACCAAGTGTGCCCAGTGGAGGCTCCAGGTCCGAGACGGCTGTGATGCCACGCCCAGGCACCATTTTTCTGTTCCCAGGCTTTGTCATTGTGTTACTACAAAAACTACAGCAACAAAAATAAGACTAAAGCCTAAAAATGACAATATTTACCGCCTTCGTGAGCAACACTAGAGGGACTATTCACAAAACTCCGAAATCTCGTGCAACTCTGCTACTTTGCATTGCGGCTCACTTTGGCGATTTCCATTTAGCCGAAAATATGGTGAATTCACTATTTAGCAAGTGGTCACCATATTTTGCCGAAATTGGAGTCACTGAAGCAGTTATCGGACATTGGTGAAAGCGAAACGTAACCCCTACCCTTAACTCCGCCCATAAACACACCCTCTTCAATTATCATTAACAATATAACAAAGCAAATGTAAACATAAAGGAAAATAATGTGCGGTGCGTATGAGTGTATCACAGAATCCACAGCAATAAAACTTACGTTCATATACACTGCACATTACTGTGAGTTTTATTACTGTGGAGCTCTGTGACACACTCATGCACACCGCACATTACTATCACAGAGCTCCACAGTAATAAAACTGTAATGTGCAGTGTATATGAACGTATAGTAATGTGCAGTGTATATGAACGTAAGTTTTATTGCTGTGGATTCTGTGATACGCTCATACACACTGCAAATTACTGTGAGTTTATTACTGTGGAGTTCTGTGATACGCTCATACACACCGCACATTTCTGTATCACAGAACTCCACAGTAATAAACTCACAGTAATGCGTAGTGTGTGTATCAGAGCACCACAGTAATAAAACTGCACTTTTTCTAGCACCATAATATCCTTTCTTAAGAAAGGTGCCCAAAATCATATGGCATATTCAAGGTGCGTCTGACCATTGATTTATACAGAGGCAAAATTATGTTTTCATCCCGAGAGTGAATTCCCCTTTTAATGCCGATACCTTGCTGGCCTTGGCGGCTGCTGTTTGACATTGCACATTGTTACTTAGTTTGAAGTCTATGATTATTCCCAAATCCTTCTCCTGCTTTGATTTCCCTAACTCCGTACCATTTAGGGTATACGATGCTTGTGTGTTCTTCAATCGAAAGTGCATAACTTTGCATTTATCTACATTAAATATCATCTGCCATTTAAGTGCACAGTCTCCCAATCTAAATCCCTCAATGTTGTGTATGAGCGTATCACAGAGCTTCACAGCAATAAAACTCACAGTAATGTGCAGTGTGTATGAGCATATCACAGAGCTCCACAGCAATAAAACTCACAGTAATATGCAGTGTGTATGAGTGTATCACAGAGCTGCACAGCAAAAAAACTCACAGTAATGTGCATATTATTATTATTATTATTATTCTTTATTTATAAAGCGCCAGCATATTCCGCAGCGCTGTACAATAAGCACAGTATAGACAGGGTTACAATACATTGAACAACATTTGACAAACAGTACAGGAGGAGATGAGGGCCCTATTCCCGTAGGAACTCACAATCTGGGAGGGTTGGGGTTGGAAACAGGAGGAGAGGACTGTAAGGTGAGAGTGATTGATGGTTGCGTCAGTGAGTTGGGTGGTAGGCTTCCCTAAATAGGAATGTTTTAAGGGAGCGTTTGAAGGAAGAGAAGTTAGGGGAAAGTCTGACAGTACGAGGGAGGCGTTCCAGAGAGTGGGGGCTGCGCGTGAGAAATCCTGCAGTCTATCATGGGAAGAGGTGATGCGGGGAGAAGCTAGGCGCAGGTCACTGTTTGACCTTAGGGAGCGGGCTGGGGTGTATTTGGTGATTAGTGAGGACAGGTAGTGGGGAGCTGAGTTAGTGAGGGTTTTGTAGGTAAGGATAAGGATTTTGAACTTAATTCTGCAGTGGATGGGGAGCCAGTGAAGGGACTCGCAGAGGGGAGCGGCAGAGACAGAGCGGCGGGTGAGGTGAATTAGCCTGGCGGAGGCGTTCAGGATGGATTGTAGGGGGGAGAGGCGGGACAGAGGGAGGCCAGATAAGAGATTATTGCAATAGTCGAGTCGGGAGATTACCAGGGCGTGTATGAGTTGTTTTGTGGTGACAGCGGTAAGAAATGGCCGAATTCTGGAAATATTACGCAGTTGGTATCGGCAGGAGGAGGAAAGAGACTGGATGTGGGGGATGAAGGAAAGAGCAGAGTCCAGTGTAACTCCAAGACAGCGAACTTGGTTTGATGGGGAGATGGTGATACCCTCCACCGTGATAGAGAAGTCAGGAGGTGGGGAGGCATTAGAGGGAGGAATAAGTAGGAGCTCAGTCTTTGACATGTTGATCTTTAGGTGGTGGGAGGCCATCCAGGAGGAGATGCCAGATAAACAGTCACTGACTTTTGAAAGGACAGGGGGAGAGAGATCAGGGGTAGAGAGGTAGATCTGAGTGTCATCAGCGTAGAGGTGGTAATTAAAGCCAAAGCTGTTGATGATTTTGCCCAGGGAGGAGGTGTAGATGGAAAAGAGCAGAGGACCAAGGACAGAGCCTTGAGGTACACCAACAGATAGAGGCAATGAAGAGGAGGAGTTACCAGCAAAGGACACACAGAAGGACCTGTTGGATAAATAGGAGTCAACCCAAGCAAGTGCAGTGTCACCGAGACCCAGAGAGTTGAGGGTCTGTAGAAGGAGGGGGTGGTCAACAGTGTCAAAAGCAGCCGAGAGGTCAAGCAGGATGAGAATAGAATAGTGGCCATGTTTTTTAGCAGTTAGGAGGTCGTTGGTGACTTTGGTGAGGGCAGTTTCAGTTGAGTGTAGGGGACGGAAGCCAGATTGCAGGGGGTCAAGTAGGGAATTGGAGGACAGGAAGAGGGAGAGGCGGTTGAAGACTAGTTTTTCTAAGAGCTTTGATGTGAAGGGAAGCAGGGATACAGGGCGGTAGTTGGATGGAGAGTTGGGATCTAGGGATGGTTTCTTTAGTAAAGGGGTAACTAGCGCGTGTTTGAAGGCGGATGGAAAGGAGCCAGTGGAGAGAGATAGGTTGAAGATGTGTGTGAGAGCAGGGGTGAGGGAGGAGGAGGGGGAGGAATTAGATGTGAGGGAATGGGGTCGAGCGGGCACGTGGTGAGATGTGAGGAGGACAATAAGGAATTGACTTCCTCCTCAGTGGCTGGGAGGAAGCGGCAGAGGGTGGCAGAGGGGACCTCTGGGAGTGGAGGTGGCAGATAACTATCTTGTGTTGGGATGTTGCTTCTGATAGTTAGAGTTTTACTGAGGAAGTAGTCTGCCAGGTCTTGAGCGCTGAAGGCAGCTGAGGGGGGAGGTGCAGGTGGGTAGAGGAGGGTGTTGAAGGTGGACCAGAGCCGTTTAGGGTTGGAGGACAGCGTAGATATAAGAGATGAGAAGAAGGATTGTTTGGCCAAGTGGAGGGCAGAGGTGTATGACCGGAGAATAAACTTGAAGTGAACAAAATCAGCTTCAGAGCGGGATTTCCTCCAGGCACGCTCTGCGTATCCAAGAGCTACACAGCAATAAAACTCACAGTAGTGTGCGGTGTGTAGGAGCGTGAGTTATATTGCTGTGGAGCTCTGTGATAAAGTAATTTGCGGTGTGTATGAGTGTATAGCAGAGCACCACAGCAATAAAGCTCACAGTACGGTAATTATATCCAAGCTGACATGGAACAAGGAAACCTAACTGGAGAATCTTCCTTGATTTTGCCAAGGCCTTTGACACAGTAGACCATGGCATCTTGTTAAAAAAACTTAAAAACTCCGGAATTGGCGATCACACACTAAAATGCTTTCATTCATATGTATCGACCGATCACAAAATGTGTCCATTTCTGGTGGCTCCTCCCTCCCCCTCCCAGTCGCGTGCGGTGTACCCCAAGGCTCATTACTTGGCCCCCTGCTATTCACGATATTCATAAATGATCTGCCCAACGTCTGCAAAGCCTCAAATGTACACATGTACGCAGACGACACTGTGATCTATACCAGCAAAGCCTCAACTGTACACATGTACGCAGGCGCCACTGCAACCTATACTAGCAAAGCCTCAACTGTACACATGTACACAGACGACACCGTAATCTATACCAGCAAAGCCTCAACTGTACACATGTACGCAGACGCCACCGCAACCTAAACCAGCAAAGCCTCAACTGTACACATGTACGCAGACGCCACCGTAATCTATACCAGCAAAGCCTCAACTGTACACATGTACGCAGACGCCACCGCAACCTAAACCAGCAAAGCCTCAACTGTACACATGTACGCAGACGCCACTGTAACCTATACCAGCAAACCAAATCTCCCGCAGCTGGAGGCCGCGCTGCAAGACCAATTCACAGAGGGAGAAAAGTGGATAAAAGATAACAAACTTTTTCTAAATACTGACAAAACTGTTACAATGCTCTTTGGAACAAACCTAAACTACACAAATTACAAACTCCCCATCTATGGGCTCTATTACTCTCTTCGCATTAAAACGCAGGAGCAGTTTTCCCTCTTGCGCCCGCGTTTTAACGCTTGATTACAATGCAGGCGCAAAAAAAATGCTGCCTGCATTGTTTCAGAGTGTAAAATTCTGGATGCTCGCGGCAGCGCTGAGCGCAGCCGCGAGCATCCACTCGCTGGAGTCCATAGGACTCCATGGAGTTCCTCCCTGCCGGTCACGTCACCAGCCGGATCTCGCCTCGCGAGATCCGGCCGGTCAGCGTAGGGATACGCAGGGAGAGACTGGAGGGACTTTTTCCCCCAGTATTTCCCTGCTCCCGCCAGCTGGAGGAGGCGGACAGATCCGCGGTCCTCGCCGCGGGACAGAGGGTAAGTATAGGATGCTTTTTTTATTTTTTAAGCCTGGTGATAACGGATTCTTCAGAAGCGGAATCCGTTAACACCAAGTCATGGCTCTGGATAACTTTTCGCTGACCAGAGCCAGGCATTAATAAGCGCTGGGACTCTGTAATACCAGCGCTGATTAACACTTTGTGTTCCCCATGTTAAGTATAGGGAGTGCAAAGTACAGTAACCTCGCACAGAGGAGTGCAAGGTACCAAACGCAAAAGGGTTTTTTAACCCGTTTGGTTTGTAATATGCGGTAAATACCGCAGCAAACGTTAATGCTCACGCAAGTGAGCATTAATGTTTGCGTCAACATTGCAATAGAGCCCAATGTGTCAGGACAAAATCAAATGACACGCTGACCCCCAGTCACTTCTCTCAAATATCTAGGTATGTGGTTGGACCCAAATATATCCTTTGGCCCCACATCGAAAAACTCTCATCTAAACTTTACCCCAAACTAGGTGCCCTGTACAGAAACAAATCCTGCCTGAGCCCTGCGGTAAGAAAGCAGATTGTACAGCAAATGTTTATTCCAGCTATTGAATACGGAGATGTAGTGTATGCAGCCGCCCCACAAACACACCTCCAGAAACTTACTACATTGTATAACTCATTCTGTCGCTTTGTGCTACAATGTAACTACATGACCCACCATTGTGACATGTTAAAATAACTAAACTGTTCGGGCACATCCGCCTTCTAGAATCAGCGACTATAGGCCCCTTGACGTGGTCTGACCATAACCCAGTAATAGTTACTTTACACTCGCCGCTAGTAAGGCCCAGAGAGCGGCTTTGGCGCCTCAACGAGACACTTATAACCGACCCACTGATTAAAGAGGAAGTCACTCAACTGCTGCACAATTACTTTAGAGAAAATGCCCCACCACACTCCACACCCCAGATCATTTGGGAGGCCCATAAAGCGGTAGTGAGAGGATGCCTCATCCAACGAGGCTCACAGAAAAAGAAGGCATACGCTGCCACACTTGACTCCCTGCTTCAACGCATTCACGACTTAGAACAGGGACATAAGCAAAACATAGACGACGCGAGTTACGCCTCTCTTCTGGAGCTCCGGACTGAACTTCATTCCTTATTGAATGTTAAAGCCCAGAAAGCTTTTTTAGCTACTCGCAGACTCTACCACGAACACGGTAACAAATGCGGGCGGTTGCTGGCCCGGGCACTCAGATCCCACAGGCAGAAATTGTACATCTCCAAACTCCGTACACCCCAGGGATCTCACGTTACGTCGCCCCGGGACATGATAGCGCTGCTTCAGGACCACTTCTATCACTTATACAACCTCCCTCAGGAAGCAGGTAGTGCCCCCCCTCCCTCTTTAATGCTTCAATTCATACGTAAAAATGTACACACCAAATTGTCCCTATCTCAGCGAACGGAACTGGAAGCACCTTTCACCATAGAGGAACTATCACAAGCAATCAAAAAGACACCGCCAGGCAAGACCCCAGGACCGGACGGGTTTTCCCTACGGTATTATAAAGTATTTCTTTCCTCCCTTGCCCCAGCATGGCTCGCTGCTTTCAATACACTGACTCAGGGCTCACACCCCCTACCACCGCAAACACTAGCGGCCACAATCACCCTTATCCCGAAGCCGGGAAAAGACCCAGACATCTGCGCGAATTACTGCCCCATATCACTGCTTAATCAAGATATCAAACTGTTTGCAAAAATTATCGCCCTGAGGCTGGCCCGCTATATCCCTGGACTGGTACACCCCGACCAGGCGGGATTTGTACCGGGCAGGGAAGCAAGGGATAACACCGTGAGAGCGCTCAGCCTGATACATTCGGCCTCCCACCCCAAATCTGAACCCACGCTTTTGCTCTCCACGGACGCCGAGAAGGCGTTCGACCGAGTACGGTGGATCTTCCTCTTCCAAACCTTGCGCTGCATGGGCTTTGGCCCCAATATTATGGCATGGATTGGAGCTCTTTACACCTGCCCTTCGGCGAGAATTAATCTGAATGGCATCCTCTCCCCCTCGTTCCCCATACGAAACGGAACACGGCAGGGATGCCCCCTCTCCCCGATGCTGTTTGCCCTCACCCTTGAACCTCTCCTGCAAGCTGTCAGGACCAATACCTCAATACACGGTGTGGGGGTGGGCGCACAACAGCACAAGGTGGCCGCATACGCGGACGACCTGCTGTTTTTTATTAGCCAACCCCTAATGACCCTGCCATCCCTTACAGCGCTCCTACGCGAATACAGTTCGTATAGCAACTACAAAATCAATATGACGAAGTCTGAGATCCTGGGGGTGAACATCCCGCAGACACTGCGCACGCAGTTGCAGGAGGCATTCCCGTTTAAATGGCGCTCCTCCGCAATTACATACCTAGGAGTCCAATTGACCTCGGACCTATCCACTCTGTACTCAGCGAACTTCCTCCCATTGTTGCAATCCATCTCCTCTGATCTAACGTCCTGGGCCTTCCCCCATGTCACCTGGTTTGGCCGCATTAGTGTTCTAAAAATGAATATCCTCCCCCGCATACTGTACCTCTTTCAGACTTTACCGATAGCCATACCCAGACTGTTCTTCAGTTCTCTGCAGTCGATTTTTAACAAGTACGTGTGGAACACTCGACAACCTAGACTTAAACTTAGCCTCTTGACCGCCTCAAAACGCAAGGGGGGCTTGGCCCTGCCTAACATTAGACAATATTACCAAGCCGCACATTTACTCCGCATAACCGAATGGACGAATAACCCCCCTCACAAACTCTGGATAAGCCTGGAGGGGAACCTTACTGGTACTGACCTGGCCTCACTCCCGTGGCTTCTGGGCACTACTGTCCGCATGCGGGACCCCTCACACCCTACCGTCTCTGCTACCCTTAAAATTTGGGAATCCCTCCAACGCTCTATGAAAATTGCCCCATGGCCCTCCCCCTCCTCCCTGTAGACTGCTTACCTGTATACTCAAGATATGTCCGCCCCACCCAGGAAGGGAATCAACAGATACGCGCCCCAATATACATTGCAAGGAGACACATTTAAACTTCCTGCAGAAATCCCACTGCCGCATCCACACTCATTCCTTACGCGATTTCATTGCACCGACTGACCACATACTTGCGCACTCTGGCACAGCCGTCCGCATTTACACGACCCCTTACCCCTTTTGAATTGCTGATACAACGCCCCAGCGCCCTGACACACGGTATATCCCTCCTCTATAGCCTGCTCAGGGATCTGACCAGCACTGAACCCCCATACAGAGCCAAGTGGGAAGCTGACCTTCAGCAGCCCTTCACTGATGACGAATGGAGAAAATCACCACCCTTGCCACAAAATGCTCTATAGCCAGCAGAACACAGGAAACGGCCTACAAACTGCTATCCAGATGGTATAAACCTCCCGCACTGATCGCCCACTACGACGCTCGAACAGATGGCTCTTGCTGGAAATGTCACGCTCCTCACGCCGATATGCTGCACATGTGGTGGTCCTGCCCGCAACTCCAACTTTTTGGCGCACAGTACATGAAACCATTTGCAAAGTTTCCACTATGCCCCCTGACTTCTCACCGGCCCCGATGCTCCTGCACCGCACACCCTTGTCGGTAGGAGCCTACGCAAAATCTATGGATATCAGACTGCTGAACGCGGCCAAAGCGGTCATTCCCCGCCACTGGAAATCGTCTACTGCCCCATCTATTAGGGAATGGGTGCAGGAACTACACGAACTATGCAATATCGAAGATCTTCTTCACCGAGCGGCAGGCACCACAGATAAACATCTGCGCCGTTGGTTCTACTGGCCAGACGCATGTCCTCACGTGACTGATCCTCCCAACTCCTGAAACTATGGGACTTGAGTGGTGAGGAAGACATGCAAGAGATAGAAGATATACACTAGTATCTAAGAATTGCAGTATAAGGGAAAGGGACTCGCAACTTTGAGGGACACAGATTACTGGTCCACCATGACCCCTGGGAAACTCGCTCCACTCCCCCACCTCCTCCCCCCCTAAACTCCCCCACGCCCCTCCCTTTCACCCCCCCCCAAAATATTAAACAGTTATTTTGTATTTACTTGATGAATCTATCATATGCCAACTGATTACATTTATTTGTGGTACAAAAATGTGGATAGACCATGGAAACTGGTATATTGTATCGTACTGTACAAATTGAAGTTTCATCTTTGTTGAAGGCACCTTTATTTCCAATAAAAAACTTTTATTACAATAAAAAAAAAAAAAAACTAAACTGGCCATCGCTGGAATCCAGACGCACTCTTCACCTTTCCAACCTGGTGTTTAATAGCTTTTCTGGGAAGCTGCCTCCCTACCTGAATAGGCTGCTTCCCCCACAGTGACTATATACAGAATGCGCCTGTAAACCTGTAACACAGTGACTATATACAGAATGCGCCTGTAAACATGTAACACAGTGACTATATACAGAATGCACCTGTAAACATGTAACACAGTGACTATATACAGAATGCGCCTGTAAACCTGTAACACAGTGACTATATACAGAATGCGCCTGTAAACATGTAACACAGTGACTATATACAGAATGTGCCTGTAAACATGTAACATAGTGACTATATACAGAATGCGCCTGTAAACATGTAACACAGTGACTATATACAGAATGCACCTGTAAACATGTAACATAGTGACTAAATACAGAATGCGCCTGTAAACCTGTAACACAGTGACTATATACAGAATGCACCTGTAAACATGTAACACAGTGACTATATACAGAATGCACCTGTAAACATGTAACATAGTGACTATATACAGAATGCACCTGTAAACTTGTAACACAGTGACTATATACAGAATGCACCTGTAAACATGTAACATAATGACTTTATTTCCTACATATTTATTTCTGTGTTAATCTGTATATTTGTGTCGTTTTTTTACTATCTTGTAGTTTATTACTTTGTATTTCGGTAACAACTGTAAAATTTCAATCCTCTTGAATCCAGGACATACTTGAAAACGAGAGAAATCTCAATGTATCCTTCCTGGTAACATCCTTTATAAATAAATAAATAATAAATTAATATTCGGTGTGTAGCATAGAAGAAAAGAAAAAGTGGGCTGCTCAATCCAAAATGCCCAGGCCTATCTTTTGTCCCAGTCCGGGCCTGGACTAATTCAGAAATAACTGGTTAGTTGATTTACTCCATATTCGCATGGGCTGTTTACCCTCCAGCGGCTGCCTGTATCTGTGCTTGAACGTGCCTCTCGTTACATGATCTTGGGGGAGCACGGCCGAGAGCACGAGAGACACGTTCAAGCACAGATGCAGGCGGGTAAACAGCCCATGTGAATATGGGGTACTTCAACTAAGGGTTTATTTCTGAATTCGAGCAGCCGGCCCCAGCCCATAGATAGCCCACACAAGCCAGCATGTGAAAAAAAATCATAGAATTAGTGAGGTGGAAATAATAGAATTAGGGGGGGTGTTGAAATAAAAAAAAATATTGGGGGGTGGTTATAAAAAAATGGGGGATAAGAAAATAATTACCTTCCCTGGCCTGCCTGCCTGTTCCCTGCTCTGGTCGGGACTTGTGAGTGGAGAAGGCTCATACATAGCTTGTAGTCACTGAGCCACATCTGGTGGCAGCTCCTCCTGGCTCAGATGGACAGATCACTCCCGCTGCTTTTTTTTTTGTGCATGAATGCTTCCAGGCTATGGTCTGCGAGTCAGCAAAGGTGACACAGACCACCCGGAAGCTGAGTGCAGACACTGGGAAGATGTAAAAGCACATGTCTCCCAAAGCTGGGGTCAGTCGATCCCTGCTTGCAGCGCCCCCCCAGACAAGCGCTCGGGGGCATGTTCCCCCATCTGCTCCCCTCGCTACGCCACTGCTGAACAGTGAGTTTCCCCGCATGGTGACATTTCGTGGACGTTCAGCTATTCAGAGAGCAGACAGTATGCCGAATTTGGGCAAATTGCCAGTGAAATACAGTGCCTGTTCGGCGGCAGTGAAATACGGTGCCTGTTCGACGGCAGTGAAATACGGTGCCTGTTCAGTGGCAGTGAAATATGGTGCCTGTTCGACGACAGTGAAATACGGTGCCTGTTTGGCGGCAGTGAAATACAGTGCCTGTTTGGCGGCAGTGAAATACAGTGCCTGTTTGGCGGCAGTGAAATACGGTGTCTGTTCGATGGCAGTGAAATACGGTGCCTTTTCGGCGGCAGTGAAATAAGGTGCCTGTTCGGTGGCAGTGAAATACGGTTCCTGTTTTATGGCAGTGAAATAAGGTGCCTGTTCGGCAGAGGTGAAATACTGTGCCTGTTTGGTGACAGTGAAATACAGTGCCTGTTCAGCAGAGGTGAAATACGGTGCCTGTTCAACGGCAGTGAAATAAGGTGCCTGTTCGGTGGCAGTGAAATACAGTGCCTGTTCAGCAGAAGTGAAATACGGTGCCTGTTCGGCGGCAGTGAAATACGGTGTCTGTTCGACGGCAGTGAAATACAGTCCCTGTTCGGCGGCAGTGAAATACGGTGCCTGTTCGGCGGCAGAGAAATACGGTGCTGTTCGGCGGCAGTGAAATCCCCCATAGAGAAGCAATGGTTAATCTATTCACATTGAACAGCAGAAAAATGTCAGTGAAATGCCCTGATGTTCAGTGTTTTCATTCGACAGGTTTATTCAGGAGAATCCCATAGGCTTCAATGTTACAGATATTCCCGTTTTAGTCAATATCTAATAAACCGTTCATTATTTTAATCTGCAGCAAAAAGTCTATATATTTATTTTTTTAGGCACTCTTCAGGATTTTTCCGGCATTTTTTTCCCGATTTTTTTTCTTTATGTTTTTAGTTATTTACTCTTTTTTAAAGCGTTTTTTTTTCTGTAACAGACCTTTTTATTATTATTCATTGGATTTTATGTGTAAATTCCAAACATTTTCATCCAGTAGTTTCTTTGCAAACAGTCAGGGTTATTCAGAGAGCGTGAAAAGCAGGAGAATGACTGGAGAATGAAAAATTCTAGGTCAAAATAGCCGATTTGGAAAGTGAGATGAAAGGGAGAATTTTTCTGGTTTGGCTATTTTGACCTAGAATTTTTCATTTTCCAGTCATTCTCCTGCTTTTCACGCTCTCTGAATAACCCTGAGTGTTTCAAATTAAACTTTCAACCTTTTTTTTTTCTTACCCCGTTCGTCGGCTTGTCGGCTTTCTCCAGTCAGTGCTGTATTTGGCGGATGGTCAGCTTTTTTTCAGACTCGTTCAGGGTTTTTCTTGGCGGTTTTGCGGTGGATGGTCGGCTTTTTCCAGATGCGTGTGGTGTTTTTTTGGCGGGTTTTCTGTTTGATGTGGCACTAACCACAATCACGCTATGTAACCACAATTACAATCATCATAATCCGCGCCGCCCAGTTAAAGCGACGCCGGGACCTAGTTCTCACCTCTGCCGTTTTTTGATTTTTTATAATAAAACCCATTTAATGAGAATGTTACATTATTTCTTCTAGCTCGTACATTAAATTCTAACACGTTTTTATAAAAGCCTGTGATCCACAAACAAACACCCCGCGCGCGATATGAGAAGCTGCGAACCCCTCACATCTCACGCAAACTTCAAAGTCCCAAAAGTTGATTTAATTAAAGTATTTTTAATGCTCTCAAAGACATCAATCAGAATGTAAACGCGCCGACGCTCAGGGATTACTGGTTCTGGTAAACTCAAACAAAAAGATAATTAATAAGAATTTTCTTTTATTAAGGATTGTTTTGTAGTTAAATGGTGGTCACAGAGGGGGGGCAGGGAGGGGCAGGGAGAAGCCGAGCGCAGGGAGGGAGCCGGGCGCAGGAGTGAGCTGGACGAAGGGAGAGAGCTGGGCGCAGGAGTGAGCTGGGCGCAGGAGGGAGCCAGACGCAGGGAGAGAGACGGGTGCAGGGAGAGAGCCAGGTGCAGCAGGGAGCTGGACGCAGGATGAGAGCCGGGCGCAGGGAGGGAGCCGGACGCAGGGAGAGAGCTGGACGCAGGGAGAGAGCCAGGCGCAGGGAGAAAGCCAGGCGCAGGAGGGAGCCGGATGCAGGGAGAGAGCCGGGTGCAGGGAGAGAGCCGGGCGCAGGGAGGGATCCGGGCACAGGGAGAGAGCTGGGCACAGGGAGGGAGCCGAGCGCAGGACGGAGCTGGACGCTGGGAGAGAGCCGGGCGCAGGGAGGCAGCCAGGTGCAGGGAGAGAGCCGGGCGCAGGAGGGATTTGAATGCTGGGCAGGAGCCGGGCGCAGGGAGAGAGCCGGGCGCAGGGAGAAAGCCGGGCGCAGGGAGGGAGGCGCTGGTATCAAACCCATATCGAGTCCTGTAATGTTCATTGTTTGACCATCAGCAGCGCGGCTCTCCCAAATCTATGAAAGATCAGCTGAGTAATCAGAACAACAAGGGGTTAAAGCAGAAGTGTAGTCACTGGAACTGTGATGGAGGACAATATCCTCTTCCTTCAGATGCCAGTCTCTGTTCTAATCGGTGGAGAAATCAGGTGAGTTAAGGTGCGCACTTAAAGAAATCACACAGACAACGAATGGGTCTATGCAGCCTCTCTGGACAAGATCCAGCGAGTTCTCCTTTTACTGATAAATTCTGATACATGTTTTATAGCAGTTTGGGGAGTAAGCGAGTGGGAGTCAACTTAACATTTTGGTCAACTTCAGCATAAAATTGTACACATACAGATTATTTTATTAACTATATAAGAATCAAATATCAGCTATTTCTAAAGGTCAAGGTATCATGCGTCATTGACAAGTGTCAGACGTTTTTCTCCATCACGGGTGTGTGTGGATGTTCTGTTCTAGGATGCAGGATGCAAGATGGGTCCGCACCCTTGTTCTTAATACTGAAATAAATTCCTCATGACTTTGCGGTTAGCTATTCTACAGAAACAGCGAAGTTACGCAAGATACATTTTGGTTTTATCTGAAAAGACAGTTATATTAATCATCTCTTAAAGACATAGCAAACTTAAATGAGCATTTTTCTAGGCCTTTGAATATTATTAAAGCAGATACATATTCTTGTCCATAACAGTCCCCCCTAAAAATGCACATTTCTCAAGTGTCCCCTTGGAGACGAGCTGCGCCTTCATCCGTTCCCCTAATAGTCTCGCCAGCCATCTGCAATGTTCACCGGAGTTTGAGACCAGAAACTCATATTGAGTAAAACCCCTTTGTAATCCGGACTTTGGGCGTGGTCGAGACCGGTGGGTCAAGAATCGGGCCTACAACTCGTCTTGCAATGGGTCACTAATCTCGTTTCATAGCTAATTCACATACGGGTTTCCCAAGGGAGGGGGTGCATGGATTCATTACTCTGTGGTTGCTTCATCACTGGTGGGTGGAGTTTGTCATAAATCTCATTCTTAGGTATCTCCATAAATTGTAGACTAACATAGGAGGTGTCAATGTTCTCCCCAGTGTCCCCACACAAGTGACTAAGCATAACAGGGGTAGTGGACTCCACAGTTCTTTCTAAAACCTTTTTAATGCAGGGTAAAACACAACATCCAATCACTGCCAACAGAACCATTACTACTAGGATAACTATCCCTATTTGTGTGAGGATCTTTTGCCAGCCACTCATCCTACTAAAATACTGATCCCATGGATCAGTAATACCAGAGTTCTTCTTCAGTTCCTCAGACAGGTCTTCCAATTGTTTAATGGCTTTAGTGACCTTACCAGTGGGGCCTGTGTTATCCGGGATAAAGGTGCAACAGGAGCCACCAGTACCTTTCAGCATCTTACAGACCCCACCCCTCTCTGCCAGTAGCATATCGAGGGCCATGCGGTTCTGGAAGGTCATCGCAGAGGTCGGGCCTAGCTGGTCGGCCAAACCCTGGAGGGCATCTCGGGTATAGTTAACAAACCTCTGCTGGTTGTAATAGATGTAGTTAATCCAATCAACATTCTTGTTGATGGTTATCATGGGGATTAAAGATTCGAATCCCGCCTTTACCTGGTCTCTATCTTTGAACTCATTAGGCACCCCCCTTGGGACTCCTATGACATCAATGTAGACGTGTGGATCGAAACTGCCAGGTACAGGTTTCGCCTGTCTCCTTTGTCTAGTGAGTCCAGGGGTGTGGGCTATTGGCAGATCATCATCAGAGGGCAGGATGTGGAGGGGCATGATGGCTTTAGCCAAGGCACACTCACCATCCCAAGCACCTACCAAGTGGGAGCGGACTCGCAGGTCACCGCAGATCCAATAGACCTCTCCCAGGGATATCACCTGGTTTTGCACTTTCTCCATAGCGCTGTACCGCGCACAATAACCTTCTGTGAAGTTCCCAACTACCCAGGCACCGGTCCCCCAAGAGGAGTAACAGATGTAGTTCCCGGGGTAGATAGTGATACTCTCTGAGAGTCTGGGGTTTTGTGTCTGGAGGGGTATTTGGACTTCCATTCTTTGCAAGCATCGTGATTTAGAGTGGTGCTGGTAAACAAACTGAGAAAACATTCCTCGATATCCTCGGGGATATTGAGAGGTACCGTACCTAGATGAGGCCTAGCACTACCACACACATAGCAATTGGTTCTGTTGTGGGACTGAGCACAATATTTCATCCATTATAACCAAACATTCATATCCGAGTAACCTGTTTCTATGGCCATAGTATCCTCGAACGTGGGATTAGCGAAGGCTACTATACCATTGGAAGAGATCATCATGTGGTGATTAAGGGGTTTGGACTGTTGGTGCGGAGGGACCCAGTCAGAGGCAAGGTACATATCTCGTAGGTGGAATTTTCCCAGGCTCCAGGGATTCTCTGACCCCCTTTTTCCCACATTCCCAGAATATAGGTACCCGCATCCCCGGGTCCAGGATTTTCTAGGGTTAAGAGAAGTTTCAGTGCCGTCGCCCCTGTTCTAGATTTAAATACTTTGTCATCATCTGAGTCCTGCAGTTCTTGGGTGGGGCATGTGTTAGGGGCCATTTTCAGTGTCATGCGAGCAAGAAGTGATTTACCATTGTTATCTTTCTTGTCTAGGGCGCTTTGTGGTTTGTGTCCCCAGGAAACCCCAGTATTCCATCCCACTGATCCCCCAACTACCACACTCCTGTCCCCAATAGCTATTGGTAACGCACATATATATATATATCGTAGTTGTGTGGGATCCCATTTCTCCGGATACACTGCAGGCGGGGGCCTGGGCACGGGTTTACCTTACAATAGTTAAAGGTGTAAGTGGCCATTCGAGTGTTAGAGGAATTGTACCAGAAAGTGGTTAGTTTGTTTTCGGCGGCAGCAACTGTCGTGGCATCAGCAATCTGTTTGACAACCTGTGGAATTATGCCAATGCCCACCTGTTCCCCCACAACTTCTTGCACCATAGCAACAGTCGCCTGTCCCATTATGACAGCCACATTTTGCCCCTGGATTCCCACCCCCCAAATGAGAAGGATATACATAATCATGGTTGGGTTGTTGTCTGGTCCGTTTCTGGTGTACAGGTCTTTTTACAGTGGGAAGCGTGGATCCAGGTGGATTTTCCTTCCAGCTTTACTGACGTTGCTGTTGTGAGGAGGACCTGGAAAGGACCGTCGTATCTGGGCTCAAGTGGGTTTTTCCGAAGAAACTTCTTCACTAGTACCCAATCTCCCGGGACTAGTTGATGAGTGCCGTCAATACTTTCAGGGTCTGGAATGCAAGAGAACACCTGACCATAGATATCAGTTAATGTTTTTAAAACACTGGTGACATATTTTACTAGGCTGTCAGACTGTAACTGTAATTGTTGAGGGAAATAGCACCCTAGTCTGGGGGCCGTGCCGAACAGTATTTCGAAAGGTGACAGATTGTGTAGACCGATGAGGGCATTCATCAATGTTTTTGAGAGATGTGAGGGCCCATGTGCCCATTGTACTACAGCCGGATAGAGTGCCTTAGGTAAGCACACTTTATTTCTTATGCAGAGGAGTCCGTGCATGCTTGTGGCCCCCCTTTTCTCCCCAGTCTCCCTTCTCACTGTGTGATGCAGAGCCCTGCAACTGTGTGAGTTGTAGTTCTGAGACAGGAGTCTACTAGTAGTGGGGCTAGCTGCTCGAGTTCCTTTTCCTGTGTCTGAGTGGCTGCCTGTCTTGCTGCCTGGTCTGCTAAATGATTTAATATCAGCTTCTGGTGTATTAAGCTTTCCATGTGCTTTTACTTTTAGCACTGCAACCTGTTGTGGTAGAAGTAGAGCATCCATAAGGGACTGTATGGCTTTCCCATGTTTAACAGGTGTGCCTGCTGCTGTCAAGAAACCCTGATTTCGCCATAGCACTCCAAAATCATCGGTGACCCCGTACGCATATTTTGAGTCTGTGTATATATTGGCTGTCTTTTGAGCACTGATTATGCAGGCCTGTGTAAGTGCGTGTAGTTCCGCTTTTTTTTTTCTTCGGGCAGAAAGGGTGGGGGCGAGGGTGGAAGTTGAACAGAATTGAAAATTCGCTTGTGACTGCGCACCCAGTATGATATTTCCCGGACTCGTCTGCAAAGCGGGAGCCATACAGTGTCAGGTAAGGGGCTGTGAAGAGGAGTATTGCACACAGAGGGCAGGTGTGCTGTTTCTGGGAACTATCAGCATGGTCACCACCCCCCTCAGGAAAATGAAAGAGAGCAGCCAGGTGAAGGCGTCGGAAGAGGGCGACGTTATCCGGGAGCAGTACGGAACATTGCAGGCGCAGGTGCCTTGCGGAGGACAGTTATATGGGCTGGGTTTTTTGGAGGAAGGCAGAAATGTCATGCGGTGCCAATACTCGGGGCTGCTCACGTCTTTCTTTTTATTATGCAAATTAATACTTAATCAGCAGGCATCACTAGACTGTTGTAACTAATATCTTGAGCTGTTAGAGAATTGGGGGACAAAACTTTTCTGGCATTAGTAACTTTATCATGTACATAGCTAGGTTACACTCTGTCTGTGGGGTCGTCATTAACTAGAAAATCCTATACAAAATACGCATTTCTCCTTAAAAAAATAAAAACCTGCAATCCTCTGATACTGACAGTTTGCATACTATCCATTTTAAACCAAAATAAGCTATTGCAGGAGGTAAAAAAAACTTGCTCTACCTTTAAATTGCATAGAGTTGTATATATAATATATTTTTTCTCTCTCCCTACAGGGTTAAAAATATCTGCATGTTCATAGAAAAAAAGGGGAACCAATTTAATCTTTCTAGTTTCACTATCTGGTCTGCGTCCTGCTTCCCTTTTTTTTTTTCCACATAAAAAAACATAAAACAAAACGGGATATTTTAAAGTTCACTTTTTTTTTCTTTTCTGAACACTTATCTCTATCGGGCTCCGTAGCACTCTGTCCTGCAGAGCAATACTGATAGAATGTGTAGCCTCTCTATCCCGAGAATATTTTGTATAAAACTATTGTAGCGCTCACTCCCGGAGGAGCCGCTAAATTTAACCTCGGGTTAGTCTCACCACACTAGGGAATAATTATACACCAGCACTGTTGTGGCTTTTATAGATTATATACTTTACTGATCCCAATAAAGCGGCATATATAATGTAAACACGGTACATGAACAGGACTTCGTAATGCGGGAAAAAAACACGCGGCGGCAAAAAGGAAAGTTTAACCCCTTTGTTTCTGGAATGTATGTCCCGCGAAAGTAATGTCTCAAAAAGGTGTGTGTGTGTGAACTCAGGTACCCGGGTACTATATTCAACTGGCCAGTGAATGGAATGAGCAAATCTTTGACTAGTCACATTGGGGCTCTGTAGATTTAAACAATAATGCAGCGTGCTTCGTTAAACTTGAGACTGTGGCCTGGAAGGACTCTCACCCATCCGTTAGACAATCTGTTCCACTGCCCGATCAAGGATGTCTCTCTGCTGGATTACACTGGAACTCTGTGCCACCGGATCCGCTTCTCCTGCTTGTCTGATCTCCGCAACGAGAACTACGGCCTACCACCTGCACTCCCAATGGATCATCGCGGTCTCCTTACTCGGGGTCCAAACCGGAACTATGTCTCTGTGCAAAACCTCTCAGCGATATATAGATAGGTCTCCGCCAAGTCACTGTCTCTGATCAGCAGCACCCGCTAGGCCGCGCCTGCTCTCCGGCCTGGTCTCGATCCCTGGCAGTCTCACATGCGTCTTCTACCTTTCGTCGCTCGGCTCACACTGGCTCTCCTTCTCGCTCTCCCACCCACTTCCTGTTTCTCTCGCAAAGCACGATGGAATTTGTAGTTCCGTTTGTGTCCAGTATAGTTCATATTGTGCCTGTCTCCCTCTGGTGGCCAAACCAAGTAAATGCAGCAACATATCTTAAAACAGCGCTACACTATTTTTTAGTAAAATAATAAAACATTAGGGCGTTAGCAAAAATCCCTCAATTAATATAGACAAACGTTTCTATCTACAAGAATAAGAATTCCGCATACGTACGTCTTATACTTCACATATACACTACAACAGTAAACAACGCAGATTCTCTTGGCAAGCACCTAACAATGGAATCATGTCACAAACAAAGCAGGTGTCATGTCTCATCTGTCTACTTTGCTTTTGGTCTTTGCTTACCGTGCTTTACATCTCTGACATACATACTATTCACCTACATGTCCTTCTTAATGCTCTCTACTGGAAAGCAACCTGTAGTTGCCATATCTAGGATAGGCTTTCCTAACCTCTTCTCACATTGACTCATAAACTATCATCCGCATCCTATAGATTATCAGATTCTGGTTTAAAATAACTTTCATCACTTATAAAAATTCATCATATTTTGTAACCATTTACACGAATCGGAACAGGCGTCCCTGTCCAATCGCCGATTAAATTTATACCTTTTTAGTCTCATACTTTATATACATACACATATACATCCATATACACATATATATATTACATTTATAGTAGTTGCTTGGTCAGACATCATCTTGGTGGAAAGGCCTAAGCCAGGGATTGTGGGTGGTGGGAAATTATCAGATACAATGGCAGTATCCTGCTAAGGGCCATTGGCTGCATCCGGCCTTGGGGGGGGGCCGTCACCTGCGGGGTGCTTTACAATCCCGTTTGAAATAGCTGGATTCTCCACAATTAAAACAGGTTCTTGGTGGACACCCCCCTCCCCACCAGGCTCCCTTTCCACGGTGCCTGCTGTTATACTGAGAGTGTGCTGCTGTGTCCAGGTGACATTATTCTTGGGCGTAGGGGGTATTTCCTGGGTGTTTTGGTGGGAAGGGTAGGTGGTATCTAAATTGGGCAAATGAGGCATAATAGGGGATATTGTCGGTACCTGGCTTGTGGCTGTTAATGAGGACATGACAGGACGAGGGGTGTAGTACGACCCATCGATGCGTAAAACAGGGTAGAGACCTGTCAGATGTTTTTGGGCAGTTGTCGTTTGGGTTGGGTTTATTATTTTCTCTTGTGATATTTCACATAAGAAGGGGGTTCGGATTTTGGGGTGAGGTAATAGTAATTAGTTTTTCCCTTCTTACTTTCCACTGTTTCTATCCACCCCTCCTTCTCAATCTCATTTGCAACCCTATACCATGCTTCTGCTACATTCCATAATCCATTGTCTATCAACATTCCTTTTTTATTCTTCAATAAACTTCCCCATTCCTCTGCCTGTAATCTGGGACTATCTAATCCGCAGACCTTGCCTAAAAGCTTTAGCTTCGTCACATTTAGTTTTCCTGTCCTTTCCTCAACCAACTTACATGGGGTATTCCATATTCCATTATGCCTACTCTGTTCATTAACCATTCTTTGATCGTTAGCTCTTTTCCTGATCAATTTAAAACAATTCACGTAGTTTATCAACAGTCAGAAACGAGGATAGACCTATATCTATCGTGTCCTATTTTAACCACGACAATAAAGCGTCTCGTCCTCCCCTATATTCCAAATATAGGATCCTGTTAGCAGGTGTAATTAATACCTGTTTTACCGCAGCATATATATCCTACAGGTGCTTCCTTTACCGCGTCACCTGTTCCTACTAGATATATATATTCTTGTGAGTTACTACTAGATATGCCTAATGCATCCTCTATATACCGGTACTCACAAAAACCCCTCTGACTGTCAATCAAACTATACTTCAGAGATATATCGCGTCCTACTACCAAGCTTGTGTTCACCTGTTACTGTTAGGAAAGTCCTACCAGGTATGCGTCTATTACATCACATCATCTGTTATCGCCTGGAGATAGCTAACCAGGTACACCCCACTTGTTACCACAGGATCACGATAATCTCTCTGATTAACAACCAAACCACAATGCTTTATCAGAAAATATGCCGTCAATTCAAAGAACCGGGAACAGACGTACAAACAATCTGAGGTCAGAACACAGGAATCCACAAAAAAACAACAACAACAAACCAAACGGCAAGAACAACTGGAGAAACAAACAAAAAACCAACAAACAACAGAGCTCCACAGCAATAAAAGTCACAGTAATGTGCGGTGTGTATGAGTGTATCACAGAGCTCCACAGCAATAAAACGCTTTCATATAGGATTTATTCTCATACATCATACAGCAGTCTCTTTTACACATTGCACAGATATTCACACAGCGCACACAGACACTGCACATTCTCTCACTGCGCACAAAACACCCTCACACTACATCTACAAGTGCATCACACACCCTCTGACACTGTACATTCTCACACTAAACACTCTCACAAGGCACATACACACACACACTTACCCATCGATGTCTCCTCCTGCAATCCTGCTCGCCTGACTTCTTCTCTTCCTCCAGCGCAGGGACAGGAAGTGCAGGAGGATGGGGAGGAGTCAGGAAGGTAGACTGTATGCCTTGTAGACGTGGAGCCAGATGCTTTGCGGTCTGTGCTTCATGGAAGCATAGATGCATTGCTGCATGGACGGGCCAGCCCTGAAGGATGACAGGCGACGAAATGCACCCCTCCCAGCTGTGACCCAGGGCAGCCTGCCCCCTCGCCTCCCTCTTAGTACGCTACTGCCAGAGGGCAAGGACAACTATAGAGACAAACCAGAGGGCGAGGGCAATGACAACTAGAGAGACAAACCACAAACCAGAGGGCAAGGACAACTAGAGAGACAAACCACAAACCAGAGGGCAAGGACAACTAGAGAGACAAACCACAAACCAGAGGGCAGGGTAAATAAAACAAATGAAAGGCAAAGACAACAGGATGCCAAATAAACAGAAATCTATGGCAAGGATAAAGTAAACAGAAGGAAGACAAAGCAAGGGCAACAGGGAAGCAAAAATAAAGTAAAGCAAATACTCGATAAAGTCAGAGGCGCTCACTGGCATTTTTCAAATCCATCCTGCCTATGTTGCGGCAGATGGATTGGAACCAGACAATCCATTTCAGGATGCAGACGCTGCAAAACATCACCGGGATTCTCAATACAGATCTGCCGCCCATCTTTCATGCTGCAGGACAGCAGCAGCCACCACCCATACCACCTGATGCAGGCCCTCAACCCTCTGGCAGCAGCATACAATACTCTGGTTACCTGGCAGAATTAATGGACGACAATACGCCAGAGTATTGCAATTTGTAGAATGTTTTTATGTTCATAGAGTTTGTTAAAAAGTCAAATGTTTCATATTCTTATTTTTAGTAGAAAAAAATTTCATGTTGCCTTTTGAAATAATAGATAAATAGTTTAGGCATCGAACTTTGTTATTGGCTTCACAAGTTATTTGTGAGTGAATGTGTTGCCTGAGCGTGCTTGTGTATGTATGCAGGTGAGAATAGTGTGTTTGTGAGCTTGTCACTCAAAGGCACCTACAGTCATGAACAGTGAGAGGAGGCAGCGACACACACAGATTTGCACAAATCCACCAACTCACAATGATAACAGATATTACAAGCATAGGAATATCATTACATTTAAAATGCTTATGTACTTACTGATAGGGATGGGTGGCCGGTTCGTATCAGTTCGAAGTACGATTCGAAGGTCGGCAGTTCGAAAATTCACGAACTTCAAACTTTTTGGGCTGTTCGAAAAAAGTTCGACCAAAACAAATGTTTGTTTTCTAAAAAATGCTTAAAAAATCCTAAATAATCTAGAAATAAAGAGACTCTTTACTGCAGAATATTATAAGCAACGGTTTGGTAGATATTGAATTAAAACGGGAATATTTTTAACATTGAAGCCTATGGAGTAAAACATTTCCCACACCTTTAACATTGAAGCCTAGGGAGTAAAACATTTCCCACACCTTTAACATTGAAGCCTATGGGGTAAAACATTTCCCACACCTTTAACATTTGAAATGAACTATCGAAAGGATATCCATTCGATAGTTCATTTCAAATTCGATAGTCAATATCCAAATCGGTGCACATTCAATTTTTTTTATTAAAAAACGTTTTTTTAATGTGTTTTTCATTGTTTCCTCTCCCCCAGTGCAGTACCCAGACCCCCATACACCTTTTATGGCCAATATCTTGCGTATATGCCCTCTTGGAGGGCACATTCATTTTCGGAGGTTCGACCCATTTTGACTTGCATTACGTACCAGTTTGAACTCTTTTGCCCATTGGGGGTGTTCAGCCCATCCCTAATTACTGTAAGTTGATAACTAGCATCTCCTCTACTGACATGGCGGCCCGCATATTTGTGTCCATCTTGGTCAGTGGCTCCTTTACACTGGCCAGCAGTTCATCGAAGGCGGCTATGGACATCCGGAGGTAATTGACATATTTCGCCGGATCTCCTTCTCTCTGCGGCTTGTACAGCGTCTGGAAATGTCCATGAGTGTCTCCCACGGAGTTTACGGGATGAACCCACCACTTCCTTTTCTTCTGGAGTTTCTTCGAATACGCATATGCCAACAGCAGGGCCGGCCCGAGACATTGTGCTGCCTGGAGCGAAGGATGAAATGCTGCCCTCCCCAAAAAACAAAACCACCTAGTGTGTATGAGCGTATCACATGACACGCATTGAGCAGGAAGATCGGGGGCCGGGCGATACCCTAATCGCAAGATACAGTCAGCCTGCGCCGTGCAACACACTTTATATTAGGAATGAGTAAAGTGACCCTGTCGCGCCCCCCTCCTTACGTTTGCAGTCTGTCAGGGTACGGTGCTGGTCCTCCAGGGGCCTGTCAACAACCATCAGCACCTCACAACTTGTGCATGTGACCGCCGCCGCAGCACAGTGCTTGAGGAGGTTGCGGATCTATCCACAGGCTAGCCGCCCACACTTCTTGATCCCGCCACCCGCGCTCCCGTGTAAACGCATGCCTGGTATGCGTGTGGGTGGGCGAGGTCAGCGGCGTCACGCAAGCCACGTGCCGGCCACCAAATTGGTTATGCCGCTGCACCGCGATCCAGCGCAGCGGGAACAAAAAAATAGTGCAGCAGCCTGGCAGCGTCGCCAATCAAAATGGAGGCACAAAAATTTGCTGCTGTGAAATATTCGCCACAAAACGCTTTTTTTTTGTTTTTTTGTCTCCCTTTTTTTTTTTAAACTTTATTAAAATTTTGTTTCTTCCAGCCCAACTTATTTATTTTCAAATCAAATTCGGTTTTTTTCTTCGCCCATCAAAAAATAACGGATGGTCTGACGTCTAACAATCTCTTCCGCCATTAGGTGCGTCCTTTTTCAAGTGCGTACTTCGCGCAGCGGACTTAACACCAACTTTTCAAAGACGTTAAAATTATGCGCGCAAACGTTGTCCGTTAAAATCTGCGCATAGATTGCAATACTATCCGCCTACCAGCGCACAAACGCATTTGTGCTCACAATGTTAAGTATAGGACGCGCGCAGTATATTACGCTCGCAAAGGGTTCGCGCGGGTTCACCCGCGGTAGACGTTAACGCGCATGTTTTGCGCGGACGTTGTAATACGATGTTCAGCGCAAAGGGTTTTGCCCCTCGCGTTGACGTTTGCGTGAAGAATTTAATAGAGGGTTGAGGGCTGGAATCCTGACAGTGAATAGATGAATCGCCCCGACGTTGCAGATACGTGATTGTCACGGGATGGCCCAGCACCCTCAGCCAGGGGCGGTGCAGTGACAGTGGGGACATGGACACTTGGGTGTGGTGGCACGCACCCCGTTTACCAGTTTTTATTTAGATATGACATTGTGTGGTGTTAATAACGTGTTTTCCCGTTGGTTATGGTGTATTGTATTTTCCCCTGTGTTTGCCTTGCTCGCCGCCATTTTCCGATCCTTGTGGCGCAGTTGGAATTTCGATTCGGAAAATGGCCGATTCGAACCATCCGGTTCGAATCGTAAAATGGCCGATTCGGACCATCCGGTCCGAATTGGCGACTCCCTGAAGGCTAAGGGCCAATGGGTCCTGGGAGGGCGGGCAAGGAGTCCCATTGTATTCTAATTATGATAAGAAGTAATAAAAGCCTGTACTGTAAACAATAAAGGCAGTTCCTGCAGTACATTCAGCTTTGTCTGGTGTGGCTTGATTCTCCGCCGTATTTCGGATCTGAGTGTCCTCCGCGGCCTCAGAGTACGGTGCCCATCCGATCCGAATCGAGCGCGCCGACCCTGCATCGAGCATCAGGGCAGAGGCGCTGCTCAGGAATATTCGATCGGAGAAGTACAGCGATCCGAACCGAACGGCCCCGCCGGGAGCCGCGCATCGACAGTTGCGGTAAGGCCCAAACTTCCCACTGGCCCCACCAGATCCGAAGCACCCTCCCCTACGATCCGAAGCACCCTTCCTACCGATCCGAAGCACCCTTCTCTACCGATCCGAAGCACCCTCCCTACCGATCCGAAGCCCTCCAGTTCCGATCCGACCCGCCAACCCCTTCCGACTCGAATCACCGCCGCTCAAGATCCGAAGAGACACCCGCCCCCGGATCGGAAACGTTTCCCACCTAAGAACCGAAACGTTTCCCCATAAGATCCGAATCTTCCTCCGCGGCCGCTAGGGCTGATTCCCGCAGGCGTCCCACACTCGCCAGGACAAGGAACCAGTTGCTCGGGACGCTGAGTGCTGTATGGCTCAGTGGTCGGACTGGTTCCAGGCAGGGGTCCCCACCACCGCCCGCTAACCCTACCTTAGGGTCACGCCAGGCCGCACGAGACGCCGAGTGGGCGCCACTCGGTAGTCGGGCCAGCGGTAAGCGACGGGGTCACGCAGATTGAGCACACCCGCAGGCGGAACAACATCTCCATTCCGTCATACTGGTGGCAGCGGTGGGATCGCTCTCTGCAGACCCCAGGGGGACCCTCATCATGATCAAATATTCTGCCTATAAGCGGGACGTCCTGCGCGGGATGTTGGAGAATCGGGGCGGTGTCCCGGGCTCCAAGAGTCGGGAGACCCTGATAGAGGAGTTGAGGAGGATAGATCAGGCGGAGGCGTTCGCGGAGTTGCCCGCGGACCCAGTACCGGCTGCCGTCCCCGCTGAGGCCGAGGACAGCGAATTCTGCCGGAAGATGCGGGAGCGGATCTCCATGATGGGTCCGGCTCCATCGGAAGCAGAACTGAGGAAACTGGGTCGGGAACTCGGTCAGGAAGAAGAGAGGGAGAGAGAGCGGGTGCACGAACTGCGGCTGGCCGAAGTGCGAAGCCGGCGGAGTAGCCGCTCGCCATCGGACCGATATTCCGACCGGAAAGTGCCGTTCCAGGCGTTCAAGGAGTTCCGGGAAGCTGAGGAAGAGATCGAAAGCTATCTCCAGGACTTTGAGCGCCTGTGTCGGGTGCATGAAGTGCACCGCGCCGACTGGATCCGGATCCTGGCGAGCAAGCTGACCGGTCGGGCCGCCGAGGCCTACCGCACGGTGCCGGATGACGAGGCCACTAGCTACTCGCACGTCAAGCAGGCGCTGCTGAGTAGGTATGCCGTGACCCCTGAAGCCAGCCGGATGAAGTTCCGGAATTCTCGCCGGCCCAGTGGCGCCACTCACGTGGAGTGGGCCCATCGGCTGCAGAGGGACCTGCGCACCTGGCTCTCGGGAAGCCAAGCGGAGTCGGTGGCCGAGATCACCCAACTGCTGCTGCTCGAGCAGTTCTTCGAGCACACACCCTCCGCTGTCCGAGAGTGGGTGCGCGATAAGAAGCCCTATACGGTGCAGCAAGCGGCCACCTGGGCCGACGAGTACACGGACACCCGGAAGCTGACGGGGGGGGAGCGGCCCCTGGCCAGCCGTCCCATTCTACCCGCCCCACTACTTCCACCACCTCCACCACCAGTGGTCCGGGCGCCTGTAGCACGGGCTCCCAGCCGGCCCACCAACATGGCTAATGTCCGCTGTTACGGGTGCAACCAGGAGGGGCACTACAAACAACATTGCCCCAACCGCCCGGAATTGACCCGGCCGGCCGCCAGGCCATCGCTGGCGGCCCATTGTTGCGACGCCGGAGCTCCGTGGCCGGAGGCCCCGGAGGAATGGTGGGAGCAGTTGCACGAAGCCGACCCCGTGCAAGCCGCCGCGGATGACAACCGCCGACACCACCGCCAGGCGGTGTGGATAAATGGGCGGCCCGCTGAGGGGCTGCGAGACTCCGGGGCGACCATCACCCTCGTCCGGCCACACTTGGTCCCGCCAAGCGACCGCCTGCAGAGCACTGTAGCGGTACGGGTGGCGGGAGGGAAAGTGCTCCGGCTGGAGACGGCCCGGGTGTACCTGGACTGGGGGAACGGGGAGAAAGAGGTGCGGGTGGGGTTGCTGAGACACCTGCCGGCCGAGGTGCTCCTGGGGAATGATCTGGGGCAGTTAGTATCCGCTTACTCCACAGATGCAGCTACCCCGGTTACCACTAGGCAACAGAGCCGACGCCACGACCAGGGCACTCCGAACGGGACCCAGGTGAGACCTCCACCAACACCATCCCGACCTCCCAAACCTCCCAAACCCCCCAAACCGCCTCGACCTCCGAGACCCCCCAACCCTTACCGACCTCCTCGACCTCCCCGACAGGCCAAAACCCCAGGCCCTTCTCGACCTCCCAGTCCGTCACCCCCTCCCCGACCTCGACGGGACCTGATGCTTTCCCTTCGCTTGTCCTTCCTTCCCCGTGGTGCACCCCGGAGACTCTGCGCCACCAGACGCAAACCGACCCCACATTACAGGGCTACCGGGACCGGGCTGGGCAGGGTCTGGACGGCCAGGGGAAAGACAAGGTGGAGTGGGAGGACGGGCTGCTGTACCGCTACACCGTGAGGGAGGGGCCAAGAAGAAGCAGATTCCGCAGAAGCAGCTGGTGGTGCCGCAAGGACCCAGGCAGGAGCTTCTGCGCTTGGCCCACGACATTCCCCTTTCAGGTCACTTAGGCCAGTCGAAGACCCGGCACAGGTTGGCGCGCGCGTTCTACTGGCCCCGCCTTAGCAACGACACCCGCGACTATTGCCGCACCTGCCCAGTTTGCCAGAAAGCTGGGAAGGCTGGGGACCATCCGAAGGCGCCCCTGCACCCCATGCCCATCATCCAGGAGCCCTTTAGCCGGGTGGCGGTTGACATCGTAGGGCCGTTACCACGGCCCAGTGCCACCGGTAAGAGGTATATTCTTACCGTGGTGGATTATGCCACCCGGTACCCCGAGGCTGTGGCCTTGGCCAACATCCAGGCGGACACCGTAGCGGACGCGCTCCTCAGGGTGTTCACGAGGGTGGGGTTTCCCCGGGAAATCCTGTCCGATCAGGGTACCCAGTTTACCGCTGAGCTCACCCAACAGCTCTGGCGTCTCTGTGGCGTTAAGGCGCTGCACAGCGCCCCGTATCACCCCCAGACCAACGGGCTGTGCGAGCGGTTCAATGGGACCCTGAAGCAGCTCATCCGGGCCTTTGTGCATGAGAACAGGGACTGGGAGAAGTATCTTCCCCACTTGCTGTTCGCTTACCGGGAGGTTCCGCAGGAATCCACCGGGTACTCACTGTTTGGAACGCCGGGGTGCGAGGTCCTCTGGATCTGGTTAGGGCTCAGTGGGAGGGGCGCCGGCGGAGGACGGTGTTCCCGTGGTGGAGTACGTTCTGAAGTTGCGGGAGCGCTTGGCGGACCTCCAGGGGTTCGTGCAGGAGAACATGGAGACGGCCCAGGCTCAGCAGAAGGCGTGGTACGATCGCGCTGCGTGCAGCCGCTCGTTCTGTGTGGGACAGAAGGTTCTGGTGTTGAAACCACAGCGGCAGAACAAGCTGCAGGCGGCCTGGCAAGGTCCCTACAAGGTGGTAACCCCTGGGGGATACCACCTATGTGGTTGTGAGCTGCGCGGACACCAGAATCCAGCGGACGTTCCACGTCAATATGCTGAAGGCCTTCCATGAGCGGCCAGAGTCGGTGGACGCCATATGTGCGCCGGCGGCCGAGGAGGTGGAGCCCTTTCCCTTGGAGGAACTCCCGGGGGTAGCTAAGCAGCCTTCCGGGGTGGAGCAGGTGCAGCTGGGGGAGGAGCTAGGGCCCGAGAAACAGGCGCAGGCGCGGCGGCTGCTGCTCGCCTATCCGGGGGTTTTCTCGGCCCTTCCGGGATATACGGACCAGGCCGTCCATCAGGTGGACACCCCCGGCCAGAGACCACTCCGACAGCCCGCCTACCGGATCCCGGAAGCAGTCCGCGAGTCTATGCGGGCTGAGATCCGGGAGATGTTGGAGCTGGGGGTCATTGAGCCGTCGGCCAGCCCATGGGCGTCGCCCGTGGTCCTGGTGCCCAAAAAAGACGGTACCACCAGGTTCTGCGTCGACTATCGGCGGGTAAACGACTGTACTGTTACGGACGCTTATCCGATGCCCCGAGTCGACGAGTTGCTAGACCAGATCTCCGGGGGTCATTTTCTGACCACGGTGGATCTGTGCAAGGGGTATTGGCAGATTCCCCTTGCCGAGGAGGCGACCCCGAAGTCGGCCTTCATCACCCCGTTCGGCCTGTACCAGTTTCGAGTCATGCCGTTCGGGATGAAGAACGCCCCTGCTACCTTCCAGCGGTTAATCGATCGCCTCCTCGATGGCCTCCAGGGATTCGCTTGCGCGTACCTGGATGACATAGCCATCTATAGCCAGACCTGGGAGGAACATCTGGAGCATGTAGGGACTGTCCTGGGCCGGATTAGGGACGCCAACCTGACCCTAAAGCCGGAGAAGTGTAAGTGGGGATGGCCGAGGTGCAGTATCTGGGCCACCGGGTGGGGTGCGGGATACAGCGGCCGGAGCCCGCCAAGATAGAGGCTATCTTGGATTGGCCCACTCCTGTGACCAAGACTCAGGTTCTCGCCTTCTGGGTACCGCGGGGTACTACAGGAAATTTGTACCCCACTACAGTGACCTGGCCAAACCCCTGACTGATCTGACCAAGAAATCCCTGCCCCGCCAAGTCCTGTGGTCCCCGGAGTGCGAACAGGCCTTTCGACAATTGAAGGCCGCCCTGACCCAAGCTCCCCTGCTGGCAGCTCCCAACTATAATAAACGTTTTATTGTCCACACAGACGCGTCCATGTTCGGACTGGGAGCTGTCCTGAGTCAAGTGGGGGACGACGGGGGGGATCATCCGGTGGCGTTTATTAGCCGGAAGTTGTTGCCACGTGAAGTGGGGTATGCTGCCGTGGAGAAGGAGTGCCTGGCCCTGGTCTGGGCCCTACGGAAGCTCCAACCCTACGTCTACGGTCGGTCCTTCACCGTGATGACCGACCATAACCCCTTGGTATGGCTCAACCGAGTGGCGGGGGAGAACGGCCGCCTGTTGCGGTGGAGCCTGGCTCTCCAACCCTTCAACTTTTCCATCCAATATCGGCCCGGGTCGCAGAACGGTAACGCGGATGGGTTATCGCGACAGTCGGCCCGGGAACCAGGGGATTGGGGAGCCCCGACTACCTCGGCACGACCCGGTGGGGTCCAACCGAGTGCGTCGGACCTTGGGAGGGGAGGAGTGTCACGGGATGGCCCAGCACCCTCAGCCAGGGGCGGTGCAGTGACAGTGGGGACATGGACACTTGGGTGTGGTGGCACGCACCCCGTTTACCAGTTTTTATTTAGATATGACATTGTGTGGTGTTAATAAAGTGTTTTCCCGTTGGTTATGGTGTAATGTATTTTCCCCTGTGTTTGCCTTGCTCGCCGCCATTTTCCGATCCTTGTGGCGCAGTTGGAATTTCGATTCGGAAAATGGCCGATTCGAACCATCCGGTTCGAATCGTAAAATGGCCGATTCGGACCATCCGGTCCGAATTGGCGACTCCCTGAAGGCTAAGGGCCAATGGGTCCTGGGAGGGCGGGCAAGGAGTCCCATTGTATTCTAATTATGATAAGAAGTAATAAAAGCCTGTACTGTAAACAATAAAGGCAGTTCCTGCAGTACATTCAGCTTTGTCTGGTGTGGCTTGATTCTCCGCCGTATTTCGGATCTGAGTGTCCTCCGCGGCCTCAGAGTACGGTGCCCATCCGATCCGAATCGAGCGCGCCGACCCTGCATCAAGCATCAGGGCAGAGGCGCTGCTCAGGAATATTCGATCGGAGAAGTACAGCGAACCGAACGGCCCCGCCGGGAGCCGCGCATCGACAGTTGCGGTAAGGCCCAAACTTCCCACTGGCCCCACCAGATCCGAAGCACCCTCCCCTACCGATCCGAAGCACCCTTCTCTACCGATCCGAAGCACCCTTCTCTACCGATCCGAAGCACCCCCCCTACCGATCCGAAGCCCTCAGTTCCGATCCGACCCGCCAACCCTCCGACTCGAATCACCGCCGCTCAAGATCCGAAGAGACACCCGCCCCCGGATCGGAAACGTTTCCCACCTAAGAACCGAAACGTTTCCCCATAAGATCCGAATCTTCCTCCGCGGCCGCTAGGGCTGATTCCCGCAGGCGTCCCACACTCGCCAGGACAAGGAACCAGTTGCTCGGGACGCTGAGTGCTGTATGGCTCAGTGGTCGGACTGGTTCCAGGCAGGGGTCCCCACCACCGCCCGCTAACCCTACCTTAGGGTCACGCCAGGCCGCACGAGACGCCGAGTGGGCGCCACTCGGTAGTCGGGCCAGCGGTAAGCGACGGGGTCACGCAGATTGAGCACACCCGCAGGCGGAACAACATCTCCATTCCGTCATAGTGATGTTCGCCTTTCGATGCATTTCGGGGCCAGTTTCGATCTCACTGAATAAACCTCATAGTGTGAAAATAAATAAAAGGACAAAACGTGCAGAAACAGCGACGAAACCCGCACGACTGCAGAGATTTACTGACAATTCTGGAATAAAAGATACGATATGATTACGATTCACACACACAGCGTGGCCGGTACCGGCATGTCCCGGTGGCCTGCTCATTATTAACAGGACTCTTACGGCATATCAATATGAGATCCGGGTGCCGGGTCAGTGTGGGGAAAAAACGAGACGTTCCATCACCCTGCGCTTTAAAAAACAATGTGTGATGTAATATAAAGGCGGAAGTGGTGCCAACGCGCCGCGTCTTCTCCGGACAGAATGTTCTCATGGATTTTTTTCTGCAACACAATGACTTTTTGTGATTGGTGTATTGATAAAGCGCTCGGGGCTCAAACTCGCCCTTGACCGGACGAAAGACACCGCGTCAAACACGGCTCATATTCCTGCATGTTGCTGCTGTGTCTAGTAATATCGTGTGAGATCAGCGCGCGGCGCGGCCAAGTCCTCAGTGTCTCCTCCTGGTATCTGCATTAATGTCGCGCCACGGCGGGTCCTCAGCAGGGGCGGACTGACCCATCGGGCACTCGGGCACTACCCAAGGGCCCGCGGGTCGGTAGGGGCCCAGTTTGGGGCAACACAGTGGGCCCCCGCCGGTTTCCCTCTGACCCGCGGGCCCTCAGACAGTGCCGCCGAGGAGCCGGTGAGCAACGGGGGGGGGGCATTATATATCCATGTTTGAGCAGCTGGGGGCAATATATATCCATGTGTGAGCTGCTGGGGGCAATATATATCTATGTGTGAGCTGCACATTACTGTGGGTTTATTGCTGTGCAGCTCTGTAATACGCTCATACACACTGCACATACACACTGCACATTCCAGTGAGTTTTATTGCTGTGGAGCTCTGTAATGTGCAGTATGTCAGGATTGTACAGTATCTGTTAAAGTGATTGGCAGTTTCTCACATTTTCCACAGGGACTTTCTGTGCCGCGGCGCAGCCTTAGCTGCAATGAGTGGGTGATGGCTGCTGCAGCAGTGCGGTGGCCATCTGTAAGTATGGAGGGGGGGGGCACAATTCGCTGCTGGGTCCAAGTGGATTTTATTCACACAATTTTCAAAAAGGTTATTTTTAGGAGTTCAGAAACAAATTCTTTAGCACAATAATGTACATGTGGGTGTTGCGTTGTAGGGGGTGGTTTTTTATGGGTGTGGCCTCCTGTGGGTGCAGAACAAGGGGGGGCCCCATGCAGGGCCGGCCCGACAATGGTGCAGAGCGGAGCAGCGGCGCCAGGCGGCAGAAGTTTGGGGGCGGCAAATTTCAGCCCCCGGTGCCGCTGCAGCACTCTGCACTATTTTTTCATGCGGCGGCGGCAGATCGTGCGGCCACCGCGCTCGTTCCTTCAACGAGCGGCAGCCGTATGAGTATCTGCCGCTCGCCTAAGTTCCATCCTCCAGCCTGCCGCGATCGAGATCACGTGATCTCGCGAGACCGTGGCAGGCTGGAAGGTGGATCCCAGGCGAGCGGCAGATACTCACGAGGCTGCCACTCGTTGAAAGAAGGAACGCGGCGGCCGCAGGATCTGCCTGTTGGAGGGGCCGGCAGAGGTGAGCCTGGGTGCAAATATATCCGAGAGCTGGCCTGGGGGCAAATATATCCGTGAGCTGGCCTGGGGGCAAATATATCTATAAACTGGCCTGGGGGCAAATATATCCATGAGCTGGCCTGGGGGCAAATATATCCTTGAGCTGGCCTGGGGGCAAATCTATCCATAAACTGGCCTGGCCTGGGGACAAATATATCCATGAGCTGGCCTGGGGGCAAATATATCCATGTGTGAGCTGGGGCAATATACCCATGTGTGGGCACTGTTGGGTATGTGACGCTGGGCTCTGCTGGGCATGTGATGCTGGGCACTGCTGGGCATGTGAAGCTGGGCACTGCTGGGTATGTGACGCTGGGCACTGCTGGATGTGTCATGCTGGGCACTGCTGGGTATGTGACGCTTTGCTCTGCTGGGCATGTGAAGCTGGGCTCTGCTGGGCATGTGAAGCTGGGCTCTGCTGGGCATGTGATGCTGGGCACTGCTGGGTATGTGATGCTGGGCACTGCTGGGTATGTGATGCTGGGCACTGCTGGCTATGTGACGCTGGGCACTGCTGGGTATGTGACGCTGGGCACTGCTGGGCATGTGAAGCTGGGCACTGCTGGATGTGTCATGCTGGGCACTGCTGGGTATGTGACGCTTTGCTCTGCTGGGCATGTGAAGCTGGGCTCTGCTGGGCATGTGAAGCTGGGCTCTGCTGGGCATGTGATGCTGGGCACTGCTGGGTATGTGACGTTGGGCACTGCTGGGTATGTGACGTTGGGCACTGCTGGGTATGTGACGTTGGGCACTGCTGGGTATGTGACGTTGGGCACTGCTGGGTATGTGATGCTGGGCTCAGTTATATACACCTCACATTACTGTATCACAGAGCTCCACAGCAAGAAAATTCTAATGTACGGTGTGTATGAGTGTTTGAATTTTATTGCTGTGGCGCACTGTGATACACTCATACATGCTGCTTTTTTTTTTTTGGGGGGGGCAGCATTTCATCCTTCGCTCCAGGCAGCACAATGTCTTGGGCCGGCCCTGGCCCCATGACATCCTATTGCCCCGGGGCCCCATTAGTTGTCAGTCCGCCCCTGGTCCTCATTATCTCCTCCTGGTATCTGTATTAATGTTGCGGTGCAGCCGGGTCCTCATTGTCTCCTCCTGGTATCTGCGTTAATATTGCGGTGCGGCTGGGTCCTCAGTGTCTCCTCCTGGTATCTGCGTTAATATTGCGGTGCGGCCGGGTCCTCAGTGTCTCCTCCTGGTATCTGCGTTAATATTGCGGTGCGGCCGGGTCCTCAGTGTCTCCTCCTGGTATCTGCGTAATATTGCGGTGCGGCTGGGTCCTCAGTGTCTCCTCCTGGTATCTGCGTTAATATTGCGGTGCGGCCGGGTCCTCAGTGTCTCCTCCTGGTATCTGCGTTAATATTGCGGTGCGGCCGGGTCCTCAGTGTCTCCTCCTGGTATCTGCGTTAATATTGCGGTGCGGCTGGGTCCTCAGTGTCTCCTCCTGGTATCTGCGTTAATATTGCGGTGCGGCCGGGTCCTCAGTGTCTTCTCCTGGTATCTGCGTTAATATTGCGGTGCGGCTGGGTCCTCAGTGTCTCCTCCTGGTATCTGCGTTAATATTGCGGTGCGGCGGGTCCTCAGTGTCTCCTCCTGGTATCTGCGTAATATTGCGGTGCGGCCGGGTCCTCAGTGTCTCCTCCTGGTATCTGCGTTAATATTGCGGTGCGGCTGGGTCCTCAGTGTCTCCTCCTGGTATCTGCGTTAATATTGCGGTGCGGCTGGGTCCTCAGTGTCTCCTCCTGGTATCTGCGTTAATATTGCGGTGCGGCCGGGTCCTCAGTGTCTTCTCCTGGTATCTGCGTTAATATTGCGGTGCGGCCGGGTCCTCAGTGTCTCCTCCTGGTATCTGCGTTAATATTGCGGTGCGGCCGGGTCCTCAGTGTCTCCTCCTGGTATCTGCGTTAATATTGCGGTGCGGCCGGGTCCTCAGTGTCTTCTCCTGGTATCTGCGTTAATCTCGCGGCTCAGTCTGCCGCCTCATCCTCTAATGACGGCTTTGCTCATGATTCGAGAGGCCAACCGTGACTATCGCTTCCGTTCCCAAAGTCTCTCGACACAGACCGGTGCCTCTTCGCTGTGAGGACACATCGCGTCGCGGTCACTGCCATTAATTAATGGGACCTCTGCAAGTCTCCAGATAACCGAGGCTCTTGGCTTGGAAGGGGTAATGCGGTGGCAGATCCTGAAGCCGTCTCATTCTATGTCGGAGATAATCCTTTCCGGGGATTACAGGAATCTTTGTATCAGGAGCGCACTGACAGAGCAAACACTTATCCCCGTGCAACTCAGCGAGGAGAACTGAGCCGCCCGGATCCCCGGAGCTGAATGAGGCCCTTCTGCATGGTGTGGCACCGCCGAGATATCACCGATCTACCGCACCGCAGAACCGGCATTTATTTATGGCTTTAGTTACACGTGTACACGGAGCGTCCGCATTCTCGAAAACATGCGCGTTACATGAAGCCAGAGACAAAGCAAGTGTCAGACGCAACCCGTGCCCTGATTCGCATACTGTATAACTACTGCACCTCCCTCTACTGTAACCTGTAAAGTGCTGAGTACACCTGTTACAGCTATATAAATATACACTGTATAACTACTGCACCTCCCTCTACTGTAATGTAACCTGTAAAGCGCTGAGTACACCTGTTACTGCTATATAAATATACACTGTATAACTACTGCACCTCCCTCTACTGTAATGTAACCTGTAAAGCGCTGAGTACACCTGTTACTGCTATATAAATATACACTGCATAACTACTGCACTTACTGAACCTCCCTCTGTATTGTGCTGTGATTTCTCATCTTGTCCTGCCCTGGTTTTTATTCATTTATACATGACTAGTTGTTAAGCCGGCCCGGAGTTCAGTCTAGTGTTGTTGCCAGCTCAGAATTCATGTCCACATATTTGTTTTTCCAATGTCCTATCCAAGAGTATCTCCATATATAAATGTGTTTGTAACGCGTCTGGCGCCATCCCATCCGCAACAGGAAGGCCAAGTGAGCAGCTGTGATGGGTGCGCGGGCATCTCACAGCGCATTACTAAGGCATTTATATATTAGAGCAGGATACAGGGCCGCCATCAGGGCATTACGCCCCATACAGCAGTAAGGGGCCCGGTGCCTGGGGGGCCCGGGCCGCCGGGGTCCCCGCCGGGCCGCCGGGGCCCCCGCTGGGGCTGCCGGGGCCCCCGCCGGGCCCCTTACTGCTGTGACTGCAGTCTGCTATGATGGCGGCCGCTGCCCGCTGCCTTAATTTCTTTGGCCGGGCCGCGGGCGGGCCAAGCAGCGTGCGTCTACTTCCAAGGCACGCTGCTTTGGCACCGCCCCCAGTCACGTGTGTGACGGCGCACACGTGACGTGCGTCGTCAAAAGAACTCTGACACCGCGTGGTGAAGAAGCAAGAAGAAAGAAGCAAGAAGAAGCGGAGAAGCAAGAAGAAAGAAGCAAGAAGCGGAGAAGCAAGAAGAAAGAAGAAAGAAGCGGAGAAGCAAGAAGAAAGAAGCGGAGAAGAAAGGAGAAGAACCAGTCCAGGACAGAAGACTGTAGCGGGTGAGTAGGACGGGGTCAAGACCGGGCCCATCCCCAGGCACCCAGGCCCATCCCGGGGACCGCACCAAGGCCCAGCCCAGGCCCATCACCAGGGCCCGTGGACCAGACCGGGCCCAGGCCCATCCCCGGGGTCCAGACCGGGCCCAGGCCCATCACCAGGGCCCGGGGACCAGCCCAGGCCCAGGGCCCGGTGACCAGCCCAGGCCTATCACCAGGGCCCGGGGACCAGCCCATCGCCTGGGGACCAGCCCAGGCCCAACACCAAGGACCAGACCAGGCCCAGGCCCATCCCCAGGGACCAGACCGGGCCCGGGCCCATCCCCAGGGACCAGACCGGGCCCAGGCCCATCCCCAGGGACCAGACCGGGCCCAGGCCCATCCCCAGAGGACCAGACCGGGCCCAGGCCCATCCCCAGGGACCAGACCGGGCCCAGGCCCATCCCCAGGGACCAGACCGGGCCCAGGCCCATCCCCAGAGGACCAGACCGGGCCCAGGCCCATCCCCAGGGACCAGGCCCAGGCCCATCCCCAGGGACCAGACCGGGCCCAGGCCCATCCCCAGGGACCAGACCAGGCCAGGCCCATCCTCAGGGACCAGACCGGGCCCAGGCCCATCCCCAGGGACCAGACCGGGCCCAGACCCAGGGACCAGACCGGGCCCGGGCCCATCTCCAGGGACCAGACCGGGCCCAGGCCCATCCCCAGGGACCAGACCGGGCCCAGGCCATCCCAGAGGACCAGACCGGGCCCAGGCCCATCCCCAGGGACCAGGCCCAGGCCCATCCCCAGGGACCAGGCCCAGGCCCATCCCCAGGGACCAGACCGGGCCCAGGCCCATCCCCAGGGACCAGACCGGGCCCAGGCCCATCCCCAGGGACCAGACCAGGCCCAGGCCCATCCTCAGGGACCAGACCGGGCCCAGGCCCATCCCCAGGGACCAGACCAGGCCCAGGCCCAGGGACCAGACCGGGCCCAGGCCCATCCCCAGGGACCAGACCGAGCCCAGGCCCTGGCCCATCCCCAGGGACCAGACCAGGCCCAGGCCCATCCCCAGGGACCAGACCGGGCCCAGGCCCATCCCCAGGGCCCAGACCCCAGACCCCAAGGCCCAGTCCCCAGGGCCCAGACCCCAAGGCCCAGTCCCCAAGGCCCAGTCCCCAGGGCCCAGACCCCAAGGCCCAGACCCCAGGGCCCAGTCCCCAAGGCCCAGACCCCAGGGCCCAGTCCCCAAGGCCCAGACCCCAGTCCCAAGGTGCAGACCCTAGGGCCCAAGGCCCAGTCCCCAAGGCCAAGACCCTAGGGCCCAGTCCCCAAGGCCCAGACCCTAGGCCCAGACCCAGGGCCCCAGACTCCAGGCCCAGACCCCAGACCCTATGGCCCAGACCCAGGGACCAGACCCCAAGGCCCAGACCCTAGGGACCAGACCCCAAGGCCCAGACCCTAGGGCCCAGACCCAGACCATAGGCCCAGACCCTTATGGCCCAGACCCCAAGGCCCAGTCCCCAAGGCCCAGACCCCAGGGCCCAGTCCCAGTCCCCAAGGCCCAGTCCCCAAGGCCCAGTCCCCAGGGCCCATACCCCAAGGCCCAGACCCAGGGCCAGTCCCCAAGGCCAAGACCCTAGGGCCCAGTCCCCAAGGCCCAGACCCTAGGGCCCAGACCAGGGCCCCAGACTCCAAGGCCCAGACCCCAGACCCTATGGCCCAGACCCAGGGACCAGACCCCAAGGCCCAGACCCTAGGACCAGACCCCAAGGCCCAGACCCTAGGGCCCAGACCCAGACCATAGGGCCCAGACCCTTATGGCCCAGACCCCAAGGCCCAGTCCCCAAGGCCCAGACCCCAGGGCCCAGTCCCAGTCCCCAAGGCCCAGTCCCCAAGGCCCAGTCCCCAGGGCCCATACCCCAAGGCCCAGACCCCAGGGCCCAGTCCCCAAGGCCAGACCCCAGGGCCAATCCCCAAGGCCCAACCCCAGGGCCCAGTCCCAGTCCAGGCCCAGACCCCAGGGCCCAGTCCCAAGGCCAGACCCCAGGCCAGTCCCAAGTCCCCAAGGCCCAGACCTCAGTGCCAAGGCGCAGACCCTAGGGCCCAAGGCCCAGTCCACAAGGCCCAGACCCTAGGGCCCAGTCCCCAAGGCACAGTCCCCCAGACCCAGGGCCCAGACCCCAACGCCCAGTCCCCAAGGCCCAGATCCTAAGGCCCAGTCCCCAAGGCCCAGACCCCAGGGCCCAGACCCCAGGGCCCAGACCCCAGGCCAGACTCAGGGCCCAGGGACCAGACCCCCAAGGCCCATTCCCTAGGGCCCAAACCCAGGGCCCAGACCCCAGGGCCAAGACCCCAAGGACCAGACCCCAGGCCAGACTCAGGGCCTAGACCCCAGGTCAGACCCCAGGGGCCAGACCCGAAAGCCCAGCCCAGACCACAAGGCCCAGAGCACAGACCCCAAGGCCCAAACCAGACCCAGGGACCAGGCCCAGACAAAGGCCATCATATACATCCCATTACTGTGAGATTTATTGCTGTGGATTCTATGATACGTTCATACACACCGCACATTACTATGGAGTTTTATTGCTGTGAATTCTGTGATACGCTCATACACACTAGACATTACTGGGAGTTTTATTGCTGTGGTGCTATTTTATGTCCTTTTTTTTTGAAGGGGGAGAAAAGCTGTTAGAGGTTGATGGAGTGCCGGGGGGGGGGCCCATCGTGAGGTTTAGTAAGGGGCCCCATCATTTCTGATGGCTGCCCTGGCAGGATATATTTGCCCCAGCTCACATGGCTATATTACCACAGCTCACATGGATATATTGCCTCCAGCTCCCATGGATATATTTGCCCCAGCTCACATGGATATATTGCCCCAGGCCAACTCACATGGCTATATTGCCCCAGGCCAGCTCACATGAATATATTGCCCCAGGCCAGCTCACATGGATATATTGCCCCAGGACAGCTCAAATGGATATATTGCCCCAGGCCAGCTCACAGATATATTGCCCCAGCTCACCTGGATATATTGCCCCAGACCAGCTCACCTGGATATATTGCCCCAGCTCACATGGAAATATTGCCCCAGCTCACACGGAAATATTGCCCCAGCTCACCTGTATATATTGCCCCAGGCCAGCTCACCTGTATATATTGCCCCAGCTCACCTGGATATATTTAGTACAGGAGGGGTGGGGTCGCGCCTATTCCCCGAAGGGTTGGCTGCAACCACCAAATGCATCCAGCCCAACAACATGTGTAGAACATAACAAAGAAAAAAATGTCATCTGCGCTTACTCCAATTATACCGTTTCAAACTAAACACAATTAGAGGTTTGGTTTCTTATTAATGGCCATTATAAGACTAGCTCGCCCGCCAACGTCACGGCACCTCTATAAGGGCGAGTCCTAACCAAAATTAAACCACAGGCTGCTACATAGCGAACCATACCTGCTCATGCTGCTTGTCAAACATGAGGTAGACTGGTGGGCCTTTATTTATGCTCCCCAGAAACAAAATCCACTTTCATCTGGATATATTGCCCCAGGCCAGCTCACCTGGATATATTGCCCCAGCTCCCCTGGATATATTGCCCCAGCTCACATGGAAATATTGCCCCAGCTCCCCTGGATATATTGCCCCAGCTCACATGGTAATATTGCCCCAGCTCACCTGGATATATTGCCCCAGCTCACATGGAAATATTGCCCCAGCTCACCTGGATATATTGCCCCAGCTCACATGGATATATTGCCCCAGCTCCCCTGGATATATTGCCCCAGCTCACATGGATATATTGCTCCAGCTCCCCTGGATATATTGCCCCAGCTCAAACATAGATATATTGCCCCAGCTCACGCATGGATATTTTGCCCCAGCTCACACATGGATCTATTGCCCCAGCTCACACATGGATATATTGCCCCAGCTCACGCATGGATATTTTGCCCCAGCTCACACATGGATATATTGCCCCAGCTCACACATGGATATTTTGCCCCAGCTCACACATGGATATATTGCCCCAGCTCACACATGGATATTTTGCCCCAGCTCACACATGGATATATTGCCCCAGCTCACGCATGGATATTTTGCCCCAGCTCACACATGGATATATTGCCCCAGCTCACACATGGATATTTTGCCCCAGCTCACATATGGATATATTGCCCCAGCTCACACATGGATATATTGCCCCAGCTCACACATAGATATATTGCCCCAGCTCACACATAGATATATTGCCCCAGCTCACCTGGATATATTGCCAGCAGCCGCGTGCTTTACCTCCTTCGAGCGGGCGCCAGCATAAACTCTGCTGCTTGCTCTCCTGGATGGGATCTATCCACCAGCCAGCCGCGATCTTGCGAGATTGCGGCTGGCTGGTGGATAGATTCCACCCAGGCGAGCGAGCGGCAGAGTTTATGTTGGCGGCTGCTCGAAGGAGAATAGTAACGCGGCTGCCGGCGGTTGGATGCGCGTGCACCCAGCTGCACGCTGGTTGCGCGTCCATTTGAAGACGGCGGCATGGTGACGGACACGCCCCCGTCTTACTGTATTATTGTATAGATAAGCCTTTGCACCCCCCCAGCCCAGCCCTGACTCCAGGGGCACTTAGGGGGGTGGGGCGGACTGCCCCGGGTACCAGGTGGGGACAATGATAGGGGGGTGCCACGGTGTGGCTCAATCCAGAAGTGGGGGCGCGGGAACATGGGTGTATGGGAACATAGGGGCACAGAAACATGTGGTCATAGGAACGAGGTGGGTGCGGAAATATGTGGGCGCGGAAACATGGTGTGCGGGAACATGGGGGCGTGGAAACATGGGGTGTGGAAACGTGGTTGCGGGAACATGGGGGCGTGGAAACATGGGGTATGGGAACATTGGGCATGTAAACATGGGGATGAGGAAACATGGGGGCGCAGGAACATGGGGGCGTGGAAACATGGGGTGTGAAATCTTGGGTGCGGGAACATGGGGACATGGAAACATGCGGGTATGGGAACATTGGGCATGTAAACATGGGGATGTGAAAACATGGGGGCGCAGGAACATGGGGTGCGGGAACATGGGGAGTGGAAACAGGAGTGGAAAAAATGGGCCGCAGGAAAATGGGGGTGCAGGAACATGGGGTGCGAGAAAGCAGGTAGAGGAATTTATTACAAGAATGACATGGCGCTGCACATCCCTGCGCTCCTCCGTCACCCCCGCATCACCCCTCAAGTAAATGACACAGTGCTGCAGACCCCCCTCAGGTAAATGAGGTGCTGACGCGGCAGGGCCGCAGCGAGTCGTTGATTAATACAGATATATGGAAGCTCCTGGATTTTATGGCTACTGCTCTCATTGGAAAGCCATAAAGGCCGGATACAATGGATGCCGCGGTGACGCGCAGCTCCTCGAGCCCCTTTAATGACACCATAAAGCTCACCGTGTTACCGAGCTGTCACTACACAAGGACAAACAAACAATTGTGCTTCATTCGACTAAACATAAGAGACTCAGCCATGGAGAATGAAGAAACTGCACCCCCCCCCGGGACTAACGGGGACGCCATGACCCAAACTCTGAAATGCCATGACAGGTCACTCCCCAGTATGGAAGGGCCAGGGGCGGCACCCTTCCCATCGACACCTGGTCGCCCGGAAGGAGAGGGAGGAATGCGCCTGTTAGGTTTCCATGTGATACTTTCTGTAACAATATCACTCAGTCAGGTGTACATCTAATACAAACTATAACACGAAAAATACACATAAATCAGTGGAACGCGTCTCCAGGAGCGCACTCGCGCCGTGCAACATGGACTCAAACCATCAAGCCACACACACGTCCCCACCATCTTCCCTCTGCAACAAACCAGCAAGGTGTTCTTCAACCAGCGTCAGTTTTGTCATCTCACCCCACATTGTTTCTGCTCTAATAATGATATCCTCCTCCCACCCAGTCCCAATCGTATAGCTCTCCCCTCCAACTGCTTCCACATCTCACTATGATTACCCTTACCAAGCCAATGCCCTCATTCTATCCCTGCTGTATTATCTGCTCATCTGCTCCAACCTCCCCCGCTCCCTTCTGTTTCTCTTACCTTTGTCTCTTAGATTGTAAGCTCACATGGTGTCTGGCTGAGCACCTGTATAAATTGCTGTATCAGCAGTTATCCTAAACACAGGAGCATCTGTTCCTCATGTATCACCCTTTATTATGTCTCATTTTTGTGCTTCCCTAATGTACAGCGCTGCAGAATTTGTTGGCGCTATATTTTATTTATTTATAAAGTGTTTTTCCAGGACGGATACATTGAGAATTTCACTGGTTTTCAGTTTGTTCTGGATTCAAGAACATTGAATTGTTACAGAAACACAAAGTAATAAAACGCAAGATATTAAAAACACAAACATACAGATTAACCCAGAAAACAAATATGTAGCAAATATAGTCACTGTTACATGTTTACAGGTGCATTCTGTATATAGTCACTGTGTTACATGTTTACAGGTGTATTCTGTATATAGTCACTGTGTTACATGTTTACAGGTGCATTCTGTATATAGTCACTGTGTTACATGTTTACATGTGCAATCTGTATATAGTCACTGTGTTACATGTTTACAGGTGCAATCTGTATATAGTCACTGTTACATGTTTACAGGTGCATTCTGTATATAGTCACTATGTTACATGTTTACAGGTGCATTCTGTATATAGTCATTGTGTTACATGTTTACAGGTGCATTCTGTATATAGTCACTGTGTTACATGTTTACAGGTGTATTCTGTATATAGTCACTGTGTTACATGTTTACAGGTGCATTCTGTATATAGTCACTGTGTTACATGTTTACATGTGCAATCTGTATATAGTCACTGTGTTAAATGTTTACAGGTGCAATCTGTATATAGTCACTGTTACATGTTTACAGGTGCATTCTGTATATAGTCACTATGTTACATGTTTACAGGCGCATTCTGTATATAGTCACTGTGTTACATGTTTACAGGCACATTCTGTATATAGTCACTGTTACATGTTTACAGGTGCATTCTGTATATAGTCACTATGTTACATGTTTACAGGAGCATTCTGTATATAGTCACTATGTTACATGTTTACAGGCGCATTCTGTATATAGTCACTATGTTCACATGTTTAGGTGCAATCTGTATATAGTCACTGTTACATGTTTACAGGTGCATCTGTATATAGTCACTATGTTACATGTTTACAGGCGCATTCTGTATATAGTCACTATGTTACATGTTGTTACAGGAGCATTCTGTATATAGTCACTGTGTTACATGTTTACAGGCGCATTCTGTATATAGTCACTATGTTACATGTTTACAGGAGCATTCTGTATATAGTCACTATGTTACATGTTACAGGCGCATTCTGTATATAGTCACTATGTTATATGTTTACAGGCGCATTCTGTATATAGTCACTGTGTTACATGTTTACAGGTGCATCTTCTGTATATAGTCACTATTATATGTTTACAGGCGCATTCTGTATAGAAGCACTATGTTATATGTTTACAGGCGCATTCTGTATATAGTCACTGTGTTACATGTTTACAGGTGCATTCTGTATATAGTCACTATGTTATATGTTTCCAGGTGCATTCTGTATATAGTCACTGTTACATGTTTACAGGTGCATTCTGTACATAGTCACTATGTTATATGTTTACAGGCGCATTCTGTATATAGTCACTATGTTACATGTTTACAGGCGCATTCTGTATATAGTCACTGTGTTACATGTTTACAGGCGCATTCTGTATATAGTCACTGTTACATGTTTACAGGTGCATTCTGTACATAGTCACTATGTTATATGTTTACAGGCGCATTCTGTATATAGTCACTGTGTTACATGTTTACAGGTGCATTCTGTATATAGTCACTGTGTTACATGTTTACAGGTGCATTCTGTATATAGTCACTGTTACATGTTTACAGGTGCATTCTGTACATAGTCACTATGTTATATGTTTACAGGCGCATTCTGTATATAGTCACTATGTTACATGTTTACAGGCGCATTCTGTATATAGTCACTGTGTTACATGTTTACAGGTGCATTCCGTATTGAGGTATGTTAATAGGGAGCTCTTAAGGGACTTAAGACTGGTGGAAGATTTGACGGCGTCTGGGAGGTTATTCCATAATTGTGGTGCTCTGTAGGAAAATGAGGATGGAGCCACTTTCTTTTTGTATTGTGGTATTGTAAGTAAGTTGCAGGTCCTGGATCGGAGCTTATAGGATGAGGGAACTGCTGGGGGAAGCAGCCTATTCAGGTAGGGTGGCAGCTTCCCAGAAAATCTCTTAAACACCAGGTTGGAAAGGTGAAGAGTGTGTCTGGATTCCAGCAACGGCCAGTTTAGCTCTTTTAACATGTCACAATGGTGGGTCATGTAGTTACATTGTAGCACAAAGAGGCAGAATGAGTTATACAATGCAGTAAGTTTCTGAAGGTGCGGTTGTGGGGCGGCTGCATATACTACATCTCCGTATCCGCTAGGCTTTCGGGTTAGGTTTGGACTCGATTTCCTCAAGGTAAAATCTCAGCCGGTTGAGTGTGGTAAACACATCACGCAGCCCATCAGAGGGTTAAACTAGAGCTCATCCAGGTCTGGAGTAAAGACGTGTCGATCCGCGCCAAGATGGTAAGTTTGATTAACTGCTTATTGATCATCTCCAATTACCTCCATCCCGGAGGAGAAGCGATGCATTTTTAATATCTGAGGTTAGTTCAAAGTGCTCGGCCGGATGAATTGATGAACCTCCACATGACGGTAAGAGCCGCCGCGCTGCGAGCTTAATATAGAATACGATAAATCCGCAAGGACTAAACGTCTTCTGATGAATCTTTCCACCAGCCCAAATATAGAGAATAAATTAATACAGACTCACATTCCTCTTAAAGGGACAGCGCCGGCCAGGAATGCCCCCCATCCCCCCGCAACTCTCCATATAATGTAACGTCATACGGATAATATATCACAACCGTAATAAAGAGATATATGGAGGCTCTGGGGTGTGACAGAAGCTCTGCCTCTGCATCCAGGACATAAAGCTCAGCACTCACAGGCAGTTACATTCATCATAACGTATCAATGGACCTGCGGCATGAGCTGCGCGCGCTGCGCTGGCCGGTTATCACGGCTGGAAGATGTGGGTGAAATAATAACCCGAAATAATAAAACACAACCCAAAGTACAATCAAAGGGAGGGAGATCATATTATCAGCGCACTACACACTCAGCACTCACATGTGACCAAGCATGCACTGGCCCCTCAGAGAGCAGCGCTGAGCCCCCAGTGATAGCTCTGCCAAATGATCACCAATGGCAAATCCTGATGCAATGTTATTCAGACTTCTGCAGGACACGCCGTATATTTTGATTTATTTTACATATTATTTCCCATAACGCTCATTCAGTGTATCCACATAATGTTCATTCCGCACTCTCCCTGGAATGTTCATTCAGCACTCCCCCTGGAATATTCATTCAGCACTCTCCCTGGAATGTTCATTCAGCACTCTCCCTGGAATGTTCATTCAGCACTCTCCCTGGAATGTTCATTCAGCACTCCCCCTGGAATGTTCATTCAGCACTCCCCCTCGAATGTTCATTCAGCACTCCCTCTGGAATGTTCATTCAGCACTCCCCCTGGAATGTTCATTCAGCACTCCCCCTGGAATGTTCATTCAGCACTCCCTCTGGAATGTTCATTCAGCACTCCCCCTGGAATGTTCATTCCGCACTCTCTCTGGAATGTTCATTCAGCACTCCCCCTGGAATATTCATTCAGCACTCCCTCTGGAAGGTTCATTCAGCACTCTCACTGGAATGTTCATTCAGCACTCAGTGCTCCCTCTGGAATGATCATCCGGCGTCCCCTGGGAATAGTTATTCAGCGCTCCCAGACTTGTCATTCTGCACCCCTCATGGAATGCTCATTCAGCGCTCACCATGGAATGCTCATTCAGCGCCCTCCGGGGAATGCTCATTCAGCGCCCCCCCATGGAATGCTCATTCAGCGCTCACCATGGAATACTCATTCAGTGCTCCATATGGAATGCTCATTCAGCACCCCCATGGAATGCTCATTCAGCGCTCACCATGGAATGCTCATTCAGCGCCCTCCGGGGAATGCTCATTCAGCGCCCCCCTCCATGGAATGCTCATTCAGCGCTCACCATGGAATACTCATTCAGTGCTCCATATGAAATGCTCATTCAGGCTCCCCATGGAATGCTTATTCAGCACCCCCATGGAATGCTCATTCAGCTCTCGCCATGGAATGCTCATTCAGTGCTCCCCATGGAATGCTCATTCAGCACCCCCAAGGAATGCTCATTCAGTGCTCTCCATGGATTGCTCATTCAGCGCTCCCCATGGAATGCTCATTCAGAGTTCCCCATGGAATGCTCATTCAGCACCCCCCATGGAATGCTCATTCAGCGCTCCCCATGGAATGCTCATTCAGCGCCCTCCATGGGTGCTCATTCAGCGCTTGTCATGGAATGCTCATTCAGCACCCCCCATGGGTGCTCATTCAGCGCTCGTCATGGAATGCTCATTCAGCACCCCTCATGGAATGCTCATTCAGCGCACGCCATGGAATGCTCATTCAGGGCTCCCCATGGAATGCTCATTCAGCACCCCCATGGAATGCTCAATCAGCGCTCCCCATGGAATGCTCATTCAGCGCTCACCATGGAATACTCATTCAGTGCTCCATATGGAATGCTCATTCAGGCTCCCCATGGAATGCTTATTCAGCACCCCCATGGAATGCTCATTCAGCGCTCACTATGGAATACTCATTCAGCGCTCCATATAGAATGCTCATTCAGGCTCCCCATGGAATGCTCATTCAGCACCCCCCATGGGTGCTCATTCAGCGCTCATCATGGAATGCTCATTCAGCACCCCTCATGGAATGCTCATTCAGCGCTCGCAATGGAATGCTCATTCAGTGCTCCCAATGGAATGCTCATTCAGCACTCCCAATGGAATTCTCATTCAGCGCTGCCCATGGAATGCTCATTCAGTGCTCCCAATGGAATGCTCATTCAGCGCTCCCCATGGAATGCTTATTCAGCGCTCCCCATGGAATGCTCATTCAGCGCTGCCCATGGAATGCTCATTCAGTGCTCCCAATGGAATGCTCATTCAGTGCTCCCAATGGAATGCTCATTCAGTGCTCCCAATGGAATGCTCATTCAGTGCTCCCAATGGAATGCTCATTCAGCGCTCCCCATGGAATGCTCATTCAGCACTCCCAATGGAATGCTCATTCAGTGCTCCCAATGGAATGCTCATTCAGCGCTCCCCATGGAATGCTCATTCAGTGCTCCCAATGGAATGCTCATTCAGCGCTGCCCATGGAATGCTCATTCAGTGCTCCCAATGGAATGCTCATTCAGTACTCCCAATGGAATGCTCATTCAGTGCTCCCAATGGAATGCTCATTCAGCGCTCCCCATGGAATGCTCATTCAGCACTCCCAATGGAATGCTTATTCAGCGCTCCCCATGGAATGCTCATTCAGTGCTCCCAATGGAATGCTCATTCAGCGCTCCCCATGGAATGCTCATTCAGTGCTCCCAATGGAATGCTCATTCAGCGCTGCCCATGGAATGCTCATTCAGTGCTCCCAATGGAATGCTCATTCAGTGCTCCCCATGGAATGCTTATTCAGCACCCCCATGGAGGAAAATTAATTATGTAAGAATTCTTGCCAAGTCTGACGCACAAACCCTTATTCCTGCCGGAGAGTCGGGAGCCGGGGGCCCCGCGGCATTATGTCGCTTTGTGACCTTCTCTCTTAGTTCTCAGAATTCGGGTGTAAGGCTAGGGTCAGACGAATGCATGTTTCACGTCTACCGTCAAAAAGTGCATCCATGCGTCCGGACGCACTTTTTCACGGAAGACGCAATAGCGGGCATACGGTGCGCAATTCCGGACGTGATTTTTGACAGCGCTAGAAAAAAAGAGAAGTCTGGGTAACCAAAGTTTGCGTCTCTGAACGTTATGTTGGCCGGACATGGTGCAGCGTCTGACGTCTCCTAATCACGCACACACGCCGCTATGCCGACGCAGCGCACTCTCTACGTCAGTACTAGCGGTTCCACGTTCTCAAAAAAATGCGTTCGTTTGCCACTTGCGTTGCAGCCGAACTTTGTATATTGGCCGTCATTTGCTGCTACTACGGCCGTAATAATGTGCGGCTGAAAGCACTTTCGCACTTTTTTCTCGTGATACCCATCTTCGCAGCGATTATTCACACATGGAGCCTGTGTGACCGGCATGTAATATCCAGCAATATCCGGTAATGTTCCTCAGTCATTTTAAGGAGACATTTATGAATTAGCAAAGAAAGACCCGCCCCTAGCGCCACCATAAATAAATAGCCCCAGAAAATGCATAATTCATTAAAATGAAACGTAAAAAGCACCAGAACCGCCATTAAACCTGCCAGGTCCAAAGTGAAGGATTCCTGGATTCCTCTCCCCACGCGTTTCATCGTTTGGAATAGGGGGACGGCAAGACACGAAGGCCCTAATCAGATTAAAAGTAACTCCGCCCAACAAAAAATAAAAGACGAACATTAGCATAACGCTATGACATCAGAAAGCAAAAGGTCTCCGAAATCCTTAAAGGGACACAACCACGTACATAAGCCATAACTAGATTACTTGTGCATAACAAATAAAAACACCTTATAAAACACATTCTAAAGCACATTATAAAAAATAAAACAAATTCTAAAGCACATTATAAAAAACATGATAAAACACATTCCAAAGCACATTATAAAAACATTATAAAAACATTCCAAACACATTCTAAAGCACATTATATAAAACATTATAAAACACATTCCAAAGCACATTATAAAAACATTATAAAAACATTCCAAACACATTCTAAAGCACATTATAAAAAACATGATAAAACACATTCCAAAGCACATTATAAAAACATGATAAAACACATTCCAAAGCACATTATAAAAACATTATAAAAACATTATAAAACACATTCCAAACACATTATATAAAACACATATTTTTTTATTTAGAAAGGATTTTACCAGGAAGGATACATTGAGATTTCTCTGGTTTTCAGTATCTCCTGGGTGGCGAGTATGTACCGTTAGGTGTCTTGCCCAAGGACACTTACTGGAGAGGTGCTCTTGCTGGGTTCGAACCCATGTATCCACAGGCTCTCTCCACGCAGAGCAGTGAAGTTACCTCTACTCCACCCAGCCGGTACATTCCAAAGCCCATTAATAACACATTATAAAACACATTCTAAAAGCACATTATAAAAAACACCATAAAACACATTCTAAAGCACATTATATAAAACATAAAACACATTCTAAAGCACATTATAAAACACATTATAAAAACCTTATAAAACACATTATAAAACATTATAAAATACATCATAAAGCCCATTATAAGCCATTCTAAAGCACATTATAATGCACATTATAGAACACATTATAAAATACATGCTGCTGTTTTAACTGTGTCTGAAGTAATTTCATGTAACAAGGAAAAAATAAAGTTATTTTTTTCTCCTGTTTCACTCCATTTTTGTGGAGTTTTCCCATGATGCAACATTTACCAAATTATGTGCAAATGTTTTACTTTCGAGTTCTGGTTTATTTAATCTACATTACTTAACAGTTAATGAAGTGGAAGAGGGAATGTTTAAATAAGTCTGCAGGCAGTGTATTGTGTTCTCCAGGCCACCTGAGATAAGAGCTGGCAGCTGAATGATATACTGTAAAACAGAAAGCTTAAAGGACTTCTAATCTCCCCCTGTGATGTCCTTTGAATACATCCCACACAATATAATGATGTGAGTCTGTGACTGACCCATTCACTCCATTCTATGACGAAAGCCACACAGTGAGGAGCAAGTGATGGAAAGATACAAAATATCACACAATGGATGCGCCCAGTGACACATATAGAGGAAAATATCACTCAATGGATGCGCCCAGTGACACATAGAGGAAAATATCACACAATGGATGCGCCCAGTGACACATAGAGGAAAATATCACACAATGGATGCACCCAGTGACACATAGAGGAAAATATCACACAATGGATGCACCCAGTGACACATAGAGGGAAATATCACACAATGGATGCACCCAGTGACACATAGAGGAAAATATCACACAATGGATGCACCCAGTGACACATAGAGGGAAATATCACACAATGGATGCGCCCAGTGACACATATAGAGGGAAATATTACACAATGGATGCACCCAGTGACACATATAGAGGGAAATATCACACAATGGATGCACCCAGTGACACATATAGAGGAAAATATCACACAATGGATGCACCCAGTGACACATAGAGGAAAATATCACACAATGGATGCACCCAGTGACACATAGAGGGAAATATCACACAATGGATGCACCCAGTGACACATATAGAGGGAAATATCACACAATGGATGCACCCAGTGACACATATAGAGGGAAATATTTTCTAAACATACAGGAGAGAAACAAACACATGTAATTTATCAGCAACATCAATAAACACAATAAAGTCATTGCATGTTTTGGTGTTGTGGTCTTTAAAAAACAAAACAAACCGCATGAAAGCAGTGTGCGCTGGCTTTAAGCTTCCCTTACAGATGATTCTCTGGCTGTGTCTTGGTGCTGCTCAGGCGGTGACCTCTCTCCGTGCAGATGGAAGCTGTGATTAATGACTTTTCTGGTATAATTAGCAGAAATGAAGAGGAGACTTGTGAGATTTCTGTGGCCGAGCACAATAATCCTGCAAAGAGGTCTCCTGTTGGCTGATTAAAAACACACTGGATGCTATAAATCCTCATTTGCCGAGATGCGCGGCTCCTCAGGCTATAGCATAACACTTATATACTTATATATATATATATATTATCCGCCATGAGATGCATTAAAGATTGCTGACCTTCACGGGCCCATCGGAGGGTCACTCTGCGTGTTCAGACACGACTCTTTCTCTGGTACTTGTGGGGTTAAAGGAAAATTGCTATTAAAGAGGATGGGGGCGGGCGGGGGGGGGTATTATAAACAAATGGCACCTCCTCGCGCTTCGATAATTGCGTTTGTGATTTTTAATAAAGGAAATAATGAAAAAAATTTAATTGCCTCGTTTCTCTGCAGAAATTCATTTATTTTTCTCTGCTAAAAGTTGCATTTTCACATTTCTTCTCATTCCAGACTTTGCGTGGAACCGGCGCAGATCGCACTGCAGTGACCGACGCGTTTTGAAGCCATTGTCAGGCACTGTCGCTTTATTGATGTAATGGGGAGGGAAACTATTATCATAATGATTTTATTTATAAAGCACCAACATGTTCAGCAGCGCTGTACAAGATGCAATCAGTACCAGTAAACAGAGATACAATACTTAAAGGAGTCAAGGAGAAATGTAACAAATGAATGCAAGAGGGATGGAGGGTCCTAATAACCCTGTGCGAAGTTACAATCTAGATGGGAAGGAAGAGAGAAACAGGAGAGGACCGTGAGGGGAGAAACAGGAGGAGAGGACTGCGAGGGAGAGTAACCAGAGGAGAGGACTGCAAAGCAGAGGAGCCGGAGGATAGGATTGCGAGGCAGAGGAGCCGGAGGAGAGGACTGCGAGGCAGAGGAACTGGAGAGGACTGCGAGGCAGAGGAACCGGAGGAGAGGACTGCGAGGCAGAGGAACTGGAGAGGACTGCGAGGCAGAGGAACCGGAGGAGAGGACTGCGAGGCAGAGGAACCGGAGGAGAGGACTGCGAGGCAGAGGAACCGGAGGAGAGGACTGCGAGGCAGAGGAACTGGAGAGGACTGCGAGGCAGAGGAAGTGGAGAGGACTGTGAGGCAGAGGAACCAGAGAGGACTGTGAAGGAGAGGAGCCGGAGGAGAGGACTGTGAGGCAGAGGAGCCGGAGGACAGGACTGCGTGGCAGAGGAACCGGAGGAGAGGACTGTGAGGCAGAGGAGCCGGAGGAGAAGACTGTGAGGCAGAGGAACCAGAGGAGAGGACTGCAAGGCAGAGGAACCGGAGAGGACTGCGAGGCAGAGGAACCGGAGAGGACTGCGACGCAGAGGAGCCAGAGGATAGGACTGCGAGGCAGAGGAACCGTAGGAGAGGACTGCGAGGCAGAGGAACCGGAGAGGACTGCGAAGGAGAGGAGCCGGAGGAGAGGACAGTGAGGCAGAGGAACCAGAGCAGATGATTGTAAGGGAAGAAACAGGAGAAGACTGTGAGGGAGAGGAATTGGAAGAGAGGATTGTGAGGGAGCAGAACGGGAGGAAAGGATGGAGGGTCCTAACCCTGTGGGTAGATACAATCTAGATGGGAAGGAAGGGAGAGAAACAGGGGAGGACAGCAAGGGGAGAAACAGGAAGAGAAGACTGCAAGGGAGAGGAACTGGAGGAGAGGACTGAACCGGAGGAGAGGACTGTGAGGGAGAGGAACCAGAGGACCCCTAGGGAGAGGAACCAGAGGAGAGGGTTGCAAGAGAGAGGATCGGGAGGAGAGGACGGTGAGGGAGAGGAACCGGAGGAGAGGACTGCAAGGGAGAGGAACCGGAGGAGGAGAGGACCGCTAGGGAGAGGAACCACAAGAGAGGGTTGCGAGGAAGAGGATCGGGAGGAGAGGACTGTGAGGGAGAGGAACTGGAAGAGAGGATGGAGGGTCCTAACCCTGTGGGTAGTTACAATCTAGATGGGAAAGAAGGGAGAGAAACAGGAGAGGACAGCGAGGGGAGAAACAGGAAGAGAAGACTGCAAGGGAGAGGAACCTGAGCCTCCTGTGGAGGAGAGAGAGGACTGTGAGGGAGTGGAACTGGAGGAGAGAACTGTGAGTGTAGAGAAACCAGAAGAGGAAAGAACTGCAAGGAAGTGAAGCGGAAGGAGGAGAGGACTTTGAGGGAGAGAAAGCAAAAAAGGAGAGGACTGCAAGGGAGAGAAACCTGGAGGAGAGGAATGTGAGGGAGAGGAAACAGAGGAGAGGACTGCAGAGAAGATAAACCAGAGGAGAAAAGGACTGCAAGGGAGAGAAATGGGAGGAAAGGACTGCAAAGGAGAGAATTGGGAAATGAGGAGGACTGTGAGGGAGAGCAGCAGGAGGATGAGAGGACTGTGTGGGAAAGGAAGCTGACATTTCATATTGCCGCCGTCTATGTACTATTGTAGGTACAGGGTGTTTGTGCTCTCTCTGCTCTGTCCCTGATGTATTTATTGTTGAGTGTCATGCTGTATATGCTGTGCGCTTTCTCCTATTTGTAATGTGAACTTAATGGTACCTTTGTTATCTTGAGGTGTTTCTCTGTGTTCCCATCTGGTTTCCAAGAGCTGGGTTAAGCTAGGTCTCTGTCACCTCCCTGGGAAATGTGGAAACCAGTTCTGTAATCACAGCCATGCTGAGGAGGGGAGTGTCTTCCTTTGCTATACTCCGGCGTGTGTATGGGAGGCTATTGAATAAGGTAATGCCGGGATGTGTTTTACCTTTGGCAATCTGCCCATCCCCTGTGTGTATTATCCCATTGTAAACTCAAAATAAAGTCAGTCTAAGCTCTGTGTTCACCCTACAAGAAACTCCGGCTATTGACTGGGTGGGATTGGGCCAGAATCAATACTCCTTCGGGATAACAAGGAGTCTTTCTGCACAGGAATACCTGCCCTGGGTATTGATCCCACGGTACACACGGCCCAACTAATCCCTTTGTGTGACTTTGTCGCCGCATGACATTTCTTTCTGTTGATAATAAATAGAGATTCCACATATAGCACCTTATAATTGGATTACTCGGGTTTTCCTTTTTATTTCATCACGTTGTTCTATTTCTTAAAGTCTCCTGGTACTTGCTGCCCGCGTCGCGCCCCCTTTGCCCATTGCATCAACTTGCCCTCATGTAAAATAATAGACGGCGTGGATACTTTGTATGCTTCTCCGGCTTCTCCTTCTACAGGTGCCTTTATTTGTAGCGTTTTCTGAATAGTTCTGACCAATTAGAATTGCTGCCGGTACGCAGTGAAAATGCGGCGTCTGAATCGGCCGGGCTGCAGCATCTCCTTTCTATTGCTGCCGGAATCAGGTTTTATTTCTGCTGAATTTTAACAGGAATCACAGGGCAGGTTCATTCAGAGACAGGATCAAACTTCTAACAGAAATATATCCTGATACGAACCCCGCCGCGTCCAGACTCTTATCACAAACTCACACAAAAACCACTGAAACACATGGGTCAATTTATATGTCAAAACACCCAAATTGGAGAAAAATCCCCAAAACTACAGCTCCTGTAAATATGTGATTCTCTTACCCTAATCTGAGGCCTGTTAAGATCTGCTATCAAGTCAGAGCCTAAGGCTGGCCGTCCACTGGCACCGTATTCCTGCAATGGTGTGATCATCCGATATCATCTGAAGTCTTCTGACCAATACCACAACATGCAGGTGAATCAGCCCTCTTCCACGGCATCCGACCACCGACGGACGATTTCAGACATTTTTTGCGATTACAACAGATTTTTTCAGATGAAATCAGACTATCTGGTACAATTTACATATATAAAAAAAGATGAATTGTATAGTTAAACCGCAATGCCGCGGCAGGGAAACATGGAAAAGATGAATTGTATAGTTAAACCGCCATGCCGCGGCAGGGAAACATGGAAAAGATGAATTGTATGGATAAACCGCCATGCCGCGGCAGGGAAACATGGAAAAGATGAATTGTATGGATAAACCGCCATGCCGCGGCAGGGAAACATGGAAAAGATGAATTGTATGGATAAACCGCCATGCCGCGGCAGGGAAACATGGAAAAGATGAATTGTATGCAGTGGCATAGCGTGGGTTGGCAGCGCCCGGGGCAAGACAAGAATTGCGCCCCCCACGCACTCGACCCCTCCAGGTCTACAATGTCGACTCTACAGCAATAAGACACAGTAATGTGCGGTGTGCATGATCGTATCACAGAGCTGCACAGCAATAAAACACAGTAATGTGCGGTGTGTATGATCGTACCACAGAGCTGCACAGCAATAAAACACAGTAATGTGCGGTGTGTATGATCGTATCACAGAGCTGCACAGCAATAAAACACAGTAATGTGCGGTGTGTATGATCGTATCACAGAGCTGCTCAGCAATAAAACATAGTAATGTGCGATGTGTATGATCGTATCACAGAGCTGCACAGCAATAAAACGCAGTAATGTGCGGTGTGTATGATCGTATCACAGAGCTGCACAGCAATAAAACACAGTAATGTGCGGTGTGTATGAGCGTATCACAGAGCTGCACAGCAATAAAACACAGTAATGTGCGGTGTGTATGATGATGATCGTATCACAGAGCTGCACAGCAATAAAACACAGTAATGTGCGGTGTGTATGAGCGTATCACAGAGCTGCACAGCAATAAAACACAGTAATGTGCAGTGTGTATGATAGTATCACAGAGCTGCACAGCAATAAAACACAGTAATGTGCAGTGTGTATGATAGTATCACAGAGCTGCACAGCAATAAAACTCACAAATATATATTAAAATAATGTAAATATTAATACAATAAATGAAATACACAAACATAAAAAATAAATATTAAGATACAGAACCCTTATATCCCCCTGTACCTCCCCCTTCCTTTATGTGTCCCCCTGTAACCATTTTCCCAAAATGTTTCCCTTTTAGCTCCAATTCATGTGTCTTCTTTCACAGGGGTCAAGTAAAAAAAAAAAAAAAGTGACGGAACTCCCTAAATTTCCCACACTCTGGCTGAACCTGTATTAGGAAGCTGCGGATGGATGATGGCACTGTGTGTGGTTTCCATACTGATGGTGACACTGAGCGCTGCCGCTGACATAACTTACAGATTTCTGTGAACTTCTGTAACTGGAGTTGCGTTCATTCATGGTCACCAGAGAGTTACTAGGGAATATCTCCTTTTTCTTTCAGCAAGCACAAGTAGCAGATCGCACCGTCCTCCATTGTGGGACAAGAGGAGAGTATAGGGTTTTTTAATATATTATTTTTGTATTAAATGATTTTGCAGGTGCAAAGCAAATCCCTTAACACTGGAGTCTCCCTGGTCCCTTTTGTCTCATCACCTTAATACATTGGTCACTGACCTGCCCTATCTTTGTAGACTTTAAACACCATCCTTGTGTACCTGAACCTCACAAAGAGCTGTTCCTAGGCTCCGAATGTATCTGAAGTCAACTTGTTGATAATCCTCTCCTGCTCTACCCCGTGAAATCAATCTATACTAAGTAGTGTATTCTTATTTTGTGAATATGTCACATACATGATGCAAAGCATAGTGACAATGAAGTGGAATCAGGCTGGAAGATGGTCGCCATTATAAGCCAGGCGGCCATCTTGTTTAGAATATTGGTTCACTTGAAAATAACTAGGTAGGTTTTAGCTGAAACTAGATTGAAGTATACGTAGAAATTTAGGAATGTGTTAGATTAGCAGAAAAGCAATTAAAACCTGAGAAAGATCTAGGCTGCTCCTGGCACGAAGGGACAGTATGAGAAGTGGATACATCAAGGTCACAGAGGCCCGCAGAGAGACAAAGGGAAGTATAGAAGATAGACCAGGTGTTACCCGCAACAAATAAACACAGGCGTTAGGGAGGCGAGCACAGCCCGGACTGAATGTAGAAGCTAATCACGATCTGTCGAAACTAACATGAAGTTTGCCAATTTAATGGAATGTCTTTGTATTAAGTTAAGGGAGGTATTAACCCACGTGGGGTGGGATAGTGTCACCGGGAGGTGGGCTAATTGGGATGTACCTAATTATGTATTCTGGGTATAAGACCCCTTGTCGGGGTGAATTCGGGGCTCAGTCTTTGCGATTCAATCCTGTCTGAGCATCTGTGATATCACAATAAAGTTTGCCTTTCCCGAAGAGACTCGTGTACAGACAATCCTTGCTCGTGTCCGGTCCGGCCTCGTCCCGAGTGAACCAAGTGGATTCCGGTAACAACAATCCTAGAAAACCCATTGATGCGCAGACACCAAGTCAGACACATTTCTTTACAGGTAAGCATACATACATACAGACACATCTCTTTACAGGTAAGCATACATACAGACAGACACATCTCTTTACAGGTAAGCATACATACATACAGACACATCTCTTTACAGATAAGCATACATACATACAGACACATCTCTTTACAGATAAGCATACAGACATACAGACACATCTCTTTACAGGTAAGCATACATACATACAGACACATCTCTTTACAGATAAGCATACAGACATACAGACACATCTCTTTACAGGTAAGCATACATACATACAGACACATCTCTTTACAGGTAAGCATACATACATACAGACACATCTCTTTACAGATAAGCATACAGACATACAGACACACCTCTTTACAGATAAGCATACAGACATACAGACACATCTCTTTACAGATAAGCATACATACATACATACAGACACATCTCTTTACAGGTAAGCATACATACATACAGACACATCTCTTTACAGATAAGCATACAGACATACAGACACATCTCTTTACAGGTAAGCATACAGACATACAGACACATCTCTTTACAGGTAAGCATACATACATACAGACACATCTCTTTACAGGTAAGCATACATACATACAGACACATCTCTTTACAGATAAGCATACAGACATACAGACACACCTCTTTACAGATAAGCATACAGACATACAGACACATCTCTTTACAGATAAGCATACATACATACATACAGACACATCTCTTTACAGGTAAGCATACATACATACAGACACATCTCTTTACAGATAAGCATACAGACATACAGACACATCTCTTTACAGGTAAGCATACAGACATACAGACACACCTCTTTACAGATAAGCATACATACAGACACATCTCTTTACAGATAAGCATACAGACATACAGACACATCTCTTTACAGATAAGCATACAGACATACAGACACATCTCTTTACAGGTAAGCATACATACAGACAGACACATCTCTTTACAGGTAAGCATACAGACAGACACATCTCTTTACAGGTAAGCATACATACATACAGACACATCTCTTTACAGGTAAGCATACAGACAGACACATCTCTTTACAGATAAGCATACATACAGACAGACACATCTCTTTACAGGTAAGCATACATACATACAGACACATCTCTTTACAGGTAAGCATACATACAGACAGACACATCTCTTTACAGGTAAGCATACATACATACAGACACATCTCTTTACAGGTAAGCATACAGACATACAGACACATCTCTTTACAGGTAAGCATACATACATACAGACACATCTCTTTACAGGTAAGCATACATACAGACAGACACATCTCTTTACAGGTAAGCATACATACATACAGACACATCTCTTTACAGGTAAGCATACATACAGACAGACACATCTCTTTACAGGTAAGCATACATACATACAGACACATCTCTTTACAGATAAGCATACATACATACAGACACATCTCTTTACAGGTAAGCATACATACAGACAGACACATCTCTTTACAGGTAAGCATACATACAGACAGACACATCTCTTTACAGGTAAGCATACATACATACAGACACATCTCTTACAGGTAAGCATACATACAGACAGACACATCTCTTTACAGGTAAGCATACATACATACAGACACATCTCTTTACAGTAAGCATACATATACATACAGACACATCTCTTTACAGGTAAGCATACATACATACAGACACATCTCTTTACAGGTAAGCATACATACATACAGACACATCTCTTTACAGGTAAGCATACATACAGACACATCTCTTTACAGGTAAGCATACATACAGACAGACACATCTCTTTACAGATAAGCATACATACATACAGACACATCTCTTTACAGGTAAGCATACATACAGACAGACACATCTCTTTACAGATAAGCATACATACATACAGACACATCTCTTTACAGGTAAGCATACATACATACAGACACATCTCTTTACAGGTAAGCATACATACATACAGACACATCTCTTTACAGGTAAGCATACATACATACAGACACATCTCTTTACAGGTAAGCATACATACATACAGACACATTTCTTTACAGGTAAGCATACATACATACAGACACATCTCTTTACAGATAAGCATACATACATACAGACACATCTCTTTACAGGTAAGCATACATACAGACAGACACATCTCTTTACAGGTAAGCATACAGACATACAGACACATCTCTTTACAGGTAAGCATACATACAGACAGACACATCTCTTTACAGGTAAGCATACATACATACAGACACATCTCTTTACAGGTAAGCATACATACATACAGACACATCTCTTTACAGATAAGCATACATACATACAGACACATCTCTTTACAGGTAAGCATACATACATACAGACACATCTCTTTACAGGTAAGCATACATACAGACAGACACATCTCTTTACAGGTAAGCATACATACAGACAGACACATCTCTTTACAGATAAGCATACATACATACAGACACATCTCTTTACAGGTAAGCATACATACAGACAGACACATCTCTTTACAGGTAAGCATACATACATACAGACACATCTCTTTACAGGTAAGCATACATACAGACAGACACATCTCTTTACAGGTAAGCATACATACATACAGACACATCTCTTTACAGGTAAGCATACATACATACAGACACATCTCTTTACAGGTAAGCATACATACATACAGACACATCTCTTTACAGGTAAGCATACATACATACAGACACATCTCTTTACAGGTAAGCATACATACATACAGACACATTTCTTTACAGGTAAGCATACATACATACAGACACATCTCTTTACAGGTAAGCATACATACAGACAGACACATCTCTTTACAGGTAAGCATACAGACATACAGACACATCTCTTTACAGGTAAGCATACATACATACAGACACATCTCTTTACAGGTAAGCATACATACATACAGACACATCTCTTTACAGATAAGCATACATACATACAGACACATCTCTTTACAGATAAGCATACATACATACAGACACATCTCTTTACAGGTAAGCATACATACATACAGACACATCTCTTTACAGGTAAGCATACATACAGACAGACACATCTCTTTACAGGTAAGCATACATACATACAGACACATCTCTTTACAGGTAAGCATACATACATACAGACACATCTCTTTACAGATAAGCATACATACATACAGACACATCTCTTTGCAGGTAAGCATACATACAGACAGACACATCTCTTTACAGATAAGCATACATACATACAGACACATCTCTTTACAGATAAGCATACATACATACAGACACATCTCTTTACAGGTAAGCATACATACAGACATACAGACACATCTCTTTACAGGTAAGCATACATACAGACAGACACATCTCTTTACAGGTAAGCATACATACATACAGACACATCTCTTTACAGGTAAGCATACATACAGACAGACACATCTCTTTACAGGTAAGCATACATACAGACAGACACATCTCTTTACAGATAAGCATACATACATACAGACACATCTCTTTACAGGTAAGCATACATACAGACATACAGACACATCTCTTTACAGGTAAGCATACATACATACAGACACATCTCTTTACAGGTAAGCATACACACAGACAGACACATCTCTTTACAGGTAAGCATACATACATACAGACACATCTCTTTACAGATAAGCATACAGACATACAGACACATCTCTTTACAGGTAAGCATACAGACATACAGACACATCTCTTTACAGGTAAGCATACATACATACAGACACATCTCTTTACAGATAAGCATACAGACATACAGACACACCTCTTTACAGATAAGCATACAGACATACAGACACATCTCTTTACAGATAAGCATACAGACATACAGACACATCTCTTTACAGGTAAGCATACATACAGACAGACACATCTCTTTACAGGTAAGCATACATACAGACAGACACATCTCTTTACAGGTAAGCATACATACATACAGACACATCTCTTTACAGGTAAGCATACATACAGACAGACACATCTCTTTACAGGTAAGCATACATACATACAGACACATCTCTTTACAGGTAAGCATACAGACATACAGACACATCTCTTTACAGGTAAGCATACATACATACAGACACATCTCTTTACAGGTAAGCATACATACAGACAGACACATCTCTTTACAGGTAAGCATACATACATACAGACACATCTCTTTACAGGTAAGCATACATACAGACAGACACATCTCTTTACAGATAAGCATACAGACATACAGACACATCTCTTTACAGGTAAGCATACATACAGACAGACACATCTCTTTACAGGTAAGCATACATACAGACAGACACATCTCTTTACAGGTAAGCATACATACATACAGACACATCTCTTTACAGGTAAGCATACATACAGACAGACACATCTCTTTACAGGTAAGCATACAGACATACAGACACATCTCTTTACAGATAAGCATACATTCATACATACAGACACATCTCTTTACAGGTAAGCATACATACATACAGACACATCTCTTTACAGGTAAGCATACATACATACAGACACATCTCTTTACAGGTAAGCATACATACAGACACATCTCTTTACAGGTAAGCATACATACAGACAGACACATCTCTTTACAGATAAGCATACATACATACAGACACATCTCTTTACAGGTAAGCATACATACAGACAGACACATCTCTTTACAGATAAGCATACATACAGACAGACACATCTCTTTACAGGAAGCATACATACAGACAGACACATCTCTTTACAGAAAGCATACATACATACAGACACATCTCTTTACAGGTAAGCATACATACAGACAGACACATCTCTTTACAGGTAAGCATACATACATACAGACACATCTCTTTACAGGTAAGCATACATACAGACAGACACATCTCTTTACAGGTAAGCATACATACATACAGACACATCTCTTTACAGGTAAGCATACATACATACAGACACATCTCTTTACAGGTAAGCATACATACATACAGACACATCTCTTTACAGGTAAGCATACATACATACAGACACATCTCTTTACAGGTAAGCATACATACATACAGACACATTTCTTTACAGGTAAGCATACATACATACAGACACATCTCTTTACAGATAAGCATACATACATACAGACACATCTCTTTACAGGTAAGCATACATACAGACAGACACATCTCTTTACAGGTAAGCATACAGACATACAGACACATCTCTTTACAGGTAAGCATACATACATACAGACACATCTCTTTACAGGTAAGCATACATACATACAGACACATCTCTTTACAGATAAGCATACATACATACAGACACATCTCTTTACAGATAAGCATACATACATACAGACACATCTCTTTACAGGTAAGCATACATACATACAGACACATCTCTTTACAGGTAAGCATACATACATACAGACACATCTCTTTACAGGTAAGCATACATACAGACAGACACATCTCTTTACAGATAAGCATACATACATACAGACACATCTCTTTACAGGTAAGCATACATACAGACAGACACATCTCTTTACAGATAAGCATACATACAGACAGACACATCTCTTTACAGGTAAGCATACATACAGACAGACACATCTCTTTACAGATAAGCATACATACATACAGACACATCTCTTTACAGGTAAGCATACATACAGACAGACACATCTCTTTACAGGTAAGCATACATACATACAGACACATCTCTTTACAGGTAAGCATACATACAGACAGACACATCTCTTTACAGGTAAGCATACATACATACAGACACATCTCTTTACAGGTAAGCATACATACATACAGACACATCTCTTTATAGGTAAGCATACATACATACAGACACATCTCTTTACAGGTAAGCATACATACATACAGACACATCTCTTTACAGGTAAGCATACATACATACAGACACATTTCTTTACAGGTAAGCATACATACATACAGACACATCTCTTTACAGATAAGCATACATACATACAGACACATCTCTTTACAGGTAAGCATACATACAGACAGACACATCTCTTTACAGGTAAGCATACAGACATACAGACACATCTCTTTACAGGTAAGCATACATACATACAGACACATCTCTTTACAGGTAAGCATACATACATACAGACACATCTCTTTACAGGTAAGCATACATACAGACATACAGACACATCTCTTTACAGGTAAGCATACATACAGACAGACACATCTCTTTACAGGTAAGCATACATACATACAGACACATCTCTTTACAGGTAAGCATACATACAGACAGACACATCTCTTTACAGATAAGCATACATACATACAGACACATCTCTTTACAGGTAAGCATACATACATACAGACACATCTCTTTACAGGTAAGCATACATACAGACAGACACATCTCTTTACAGGTAAGCATACATACAGACAGACACATCTCTTTACAGATAAGCATACATACATACAGACACATCTCTTTACAGGTAAGCATACATACAGACAGACACATCTCTTTACAGGTAAGCATACATACATACAGACACATCTCTTACAGGTAAGCATACATACAGACAGACACATCTCTTTACAGGTAAGCATACATACATACAGACACATCTCTTTACAGGTAAGCATACATACATACAGACACATCTCTTTACAGGTAAGCATACATACATACAGACACATCTCTTTACAGGTAAGCATACATACATACAGACACATCTCTTTACAGGTAAGCATACATACATACAGACACATCTCTTTACAGGTAAGCATACATACAGACAGACACATCTCTTTACAGGTAAGCATACATACAGACAGACACATCTCTTTACAGGTAAGCATACATACAGACAGACACATCTCTTTACAGATAAGCATACATACATACAGACACATCTCTTTACAGGTAAGCATACATACAGACATACAGACACATCTCTTTACAGGTAAGCATACATACATACAGACAGACACATCTCTTTACAGATAAGCATACATACATACAGACACATCTCTTTACAGGTAAGCATACATACATACAGACACATCTCTTTACAGGTAAGCATACATACAGACAGACACATCTCTTTACAGGTAAGCATACATACATACAGACACATCTCTTACAGGTAAGCATACATACAGACAGACACATCTCTTACAGGTAAGCATACATACAGACAGACACATCTCTTTACAGGTAAGCATACATACAGACAGACACATCTCTTTACAGGTAAGCATACATACATACAGACACATCTCTTTACAGGTAAGCATACAGACAGACAGACACATCTCTTTACAGGTAAGCATACATACATACAGACACATCTCTTTACAGGTAAGCATACATACAGACAGACACATCTCTTTACAGGCAAGCATACATACAGACAGACACAATCTCTTTTACAGGTAAGCATACATACAGACAGACACATCATACATACAGACACATCTCTTTACAGGTAAGCATACATACAGACAGACACATCTCTTTACAGGCAAGCATACATACAGACAGACACATCTCTTTACAGGTAAGCATACATACAGACAGACACATCATACATACAGACACATCTCTTTACAGGTAAGCATACATACAGACAGACACATCTCTTTACAGGTAAGCATACATACAGACAGACACATCTCTTTTCAGGTAAGCATACATACATACAGACACATCTCTTTACAGGTAAGCATACATACAGACAGACACATCTCTTTACAGGTAAGCATACAGACACATCTCTTTACAAGTAAGCATACATACAGACATACAGACACATCTCTTTACAGGTAAGCATACATACAGACAGACACATCTCTTTACAGGTAAGCATACAGACAGACACATCTCTTTACAGGTAAGCATACATACATACAGACACATTTCTTTACAGGTAAGCATACATACAGACAGACACATCTCTTTACAGGTAAGCATACAGACATACAGAGACATCTCTTTACAGGTAAGCATACATACAGACATACAGACACATCTCTTTACAGGTAAGCATACATACAGACAGACACACCTCTTTACAGGTAAGCATACAGATTTACAGACACACCTCTTTACAGATAAGCATACAGACATACAGACACATCTCTTTACAGGTAAGCATACATACATACAGACACATCTCTTTACAGGTAAGCATACATACATACAGACACATCTCTTTACAGGTAAGCATACATACATACAGACACATCTCTTTACAGGTAAGCACACATACATACAGACACATCTCTTTACAGGTAAGCATACATACATACAGACACATCTCTTTACAGGTAAGCATACATACAGACAGACACATCTCTTTACAGGTAAGCATACATACATACAGACACATCTCTTTACAGGTAAGCATACATACAGACAGACACATCTCTTTACAGGTAAGCATAGATACAGACAGACACATCTCTTTACAGGTAAGCATACATACAGACAGACACATCTCTTTACAGGTAAGCATACATACATACAGACACATCTCTTTACAGGTAAGCATACATACAGACAGACACATCTCTTTACAGGTAAGCATACATACATACAGACACATCTCTTTACAGGTAAGCATACATACAGACAGACACACACTCTGACACAGAATGCACTGACAGATATTTATTTTAAAGCAGACACCATTATATACATACTGACAAAATATAACCATATAGAGACAGTCATATGTACAGACAAACACACATAAAGGCATGTACAGTTGTGTTCAAAATTATTCAACCCCCACTGAAATTGAGTGTTTTGGCCAGTTTGACATTGATTTTGATCATTCAGTCATCTTGCTTACAATTAAGGCTAGGGTCAGACGAACGCATTTTTCACGTGCGTTTAGCCGCACTAAATCACGGCCATGCTAGCAGCAAATGACGTCCAATGCCGGGGAACATACGACGAACGGCCGCACGAAAGTTCGTCCGTGCAAAGCAAGAGGCCAACGAACGCATTTTTTCGAGAACGTCAAACTGCTACTACTGACGTACAGAGTGCGCTGCGTCCGCATAGCGGCGTGTGTGTGTGATTAGGAGACGTCAGACGCTGCTAATGTCCGGCTAACATAACGTCCAGACACAAAAAGGGTTTTATTGATGATCCGTACAAAAATCACGGACGAAAAGGCGCATCGTATGACCGCTATCGCGATTCCGGGAAAAAATACGTATTTGTGTTCGAACGCACTTTTTCACGGACAACGTGAAAAATGCGTTCTTCTGACCCTAGCCTTAATCAAAGAGGCACGTGTAGGTCAGACAAATATAACATAACATTATAATGAAAATAACCACAAATGTCTTTTCTGTGCTCACATCATTATCAGTTTTATTCAACCCCCAAGTGACATTCAATCTTAGTACTTAGTACAACATCCTTTTACAGTCTATAACAGCTTTTAAACGTGAAGCATAGCTTGACACAAGTGTCTTGCAGCGATTATGGGTATCTTCGCCCATTCGTCATGGGCAAAAGCCTCCAGTTCAGTCACACTCTTAGGCTTGCGCACTGCAACTGCTTTCTTTAAGTCCCACCAGAGGTTCTCAATCGGATTTAAGTCAGGTGACTGCGATGGCCACTCCAAAATGTTCCAGCCTTTAATCTGCAACCATGCTCTAGTGGACTTGGAGGTATGCTTGGGATCATTGTCCTGTTGAAAGGTCCAACGTCTCCCAAGCCTCAGGTTTGTGACGGACTGCATCACATTGTCATCCAATATCTCCTGGTACTGAAGAGAATTCATGGTACCTTGCACACGCTGAAGCTTCCCTGTACCTGCAGAAGCAAAACAGCCCCAAAGCATGATTGACCCCCGCCATGCTTCACAGTAGGCAAGGTGTTCTTTTCTTCATAGGCCTTGTTCTTCCTCCTCCAAACATAGCGTTGATCCATGGGCCCAAACAGTTCTAATTTTGTTTTATCAGTCCACAGAACACTATCCCAAAACTTCTGTGGGTTTGTCACATGACTTTTGGCATACTGCAGTTGACTCTTCTTATTCTTTGGAGACAGCAAGGGGGTGCGCCCTGGGAGTTCTGGCATGGAGGCCTTCATTACGCAGTTTGCGCTGTATTGTCTGAGCTGAAACTTCAGTACCCACATCTGACAAATCTTTTCTCAGTTCCTCAGCAGTCACACGGGGACCTTTCTCCACTCTACGCTTCAGGTAGCGACACAGCACAGCGAAGTCAGCATCTTCTTTCTGCCACGACCAGGTAGCTTTTCAACAGTGCCCTTTGCCTTGAATTTGCGAATGAGGCTTCCTATGGTCTCTCTTGGTATGTTTAACATCTTTGCAATCTTCTTATAGCCATTGCCCTTCTGTGAAGAGTAATCACCTCTCTCTTGCTTCTTCCTGGACCATTCTCTTGACTTCACCATGTTTGTAACCACACCAGTAAATGTCTAGAAGGAGCTGAGTATCACAGTCATTTTAAAGCTGCCTAATTGGTGCTTATTATGCTTTATTGCTGCTCGGTGACATCCACAGGTGTTTTCAATACCTGATTGAAAACACTTGAATGAACCTCTGTTCTTCAGAGTGGTAGTCTTTAAGGGGTTGAATAATTGTGTCAATGAAGAATTCACAAAAGAAACATTTACTACTGTATCACAAAACCAATTGATGTCATTTTAGTTGCATATGGTTCTTTAAAAAGTCCTTGTAGGATTTCATTCTGAATACAATTACAAATGTACACTAAATTCCCTAAAACCCTTTACAGCATTGGGGGTTGAATCATTTTGAACACAACTGTATGCAGATGAAAAACATTCCGGTGCAACAGGAAAGGATAAACCCAAAAGGTAATCAATAAAAGACAATACCAGACTTTCTTCTCATATGATGCAAACAATTTCATTTAGAGAGACCTGTTCATAAACACACACACACTGTGATAAGCTAATTCACACACACACACGCACACACACACTGTGATAAGCTAAATTCACACACAAACACACGCACACACACACACTGTGATAAGTTCATAAACACACACACACTGTGATAAGCTAATTCACACACACACACGCACACACACACACACACACTGTGATAAGCTAAATTCACACACAAACACACGCACACACACACACTGTGATAAGCTCATACACACACACACACTGTGATAAGCTCACACACACACTGTGATAAGCTCATTCACACACACACACACACTGTGATAAGCTCATACACACACACACTCACACACACTCACACACTGTGATAAGCTCATTCACACACAAACACACGCACACACACACACTGTGATAAGCTCATACACACACACACTGTGATAAACTCACACACACACTGTGATAAGCTCATTCACACACACACTGTGATAAGCTCATACACACACACACTCACACACACTCACACACTGTGATAAGCTCATTCACACACAAACACACGCACACACACACTGTGATAAGCTCATTCACACACAAACACACGCACACACACACACTGTGATAAGCTCATACACACACACACTGTGATAAGCTCATTCACACACAAACACACGCACACACACTGTGATAAGCTCACACACACACTGTGATAAACTCACACACACAGTGATAAACTCACACACACACTGTGATAAACTCATTCACACACACACACACACACACTGATAAGCTCATACACACACACACACTCACACACACTCACACACTGTGATAAGCTCATTCACACACAAACACACGCACACACACACACACACACACTGTGATAAGCTCATTCACACACACACACACACTGTGATAAGCTGACACACACACACACACACTGTGATAAACTCACACACACACTGTGATAAGCTCATTCACACACACACACACACTGTGATAAACTCACACACACACTGTGATAAGCTCATTCACACACACACACACACTGTGATAAACTCACACACACACACACACTGTGATAAACTCACACACACACACACACTGTGATAAACTCACACACACACACATACTGTGATAAACTCACACACACACACACACTGTGATAAGCTCATTCATGCACAGATACTCTCTCTCTCCTATGTAAAGCAGAAGAAATGACTGACACAAGCCACACATTGCTGGCATTTAATCCCATGGTCACCTGCCATTTCTCTCTGACCTCAGCAGCAGCTGTCACTCTCACACTCACCTGCTATGAAGTATCTCACCCAGACACCTCTGTGTTTTACCTGCTTTTCAGAGCAGGCCCCTGAAAGTGATACCTTGTGTATGGGGGGGGGGGGGGAGGGAGGGGGGGTTATCATGATGCCTGAACTCCCAGCTGTCATACAGTGCCTGTATACTGAGGGACCAGACAAGGGCTTATGCTGTCAGTGATTTGTTATTTATTTTGTGTGCCCCCCCCCCAACCTTCTCAGTGATTTCTGCAGAATTGACAGGGCAGGGTGAGGAACTCTGTGCTTGCAGGAGGTGGAGAAGGGGGGGGAGCAGCGGGGGGGGGGGGGCACACAAAATAAGTAACAAATCACTGACAGCTGGGTCACTCACAGACCTCTTGGTCTTTTCTCTCACCTGCCAAGTGATCCTGGCTGAGTCTGAAAGTGGAGGATCCTGCTCAGTGCAGGGGGGGGGGGGTGCCAGCAGCTACAGGCGGCTCCCTCCATTCTCCTGGGTTCCTCCTGCAGCCACTCACACCCTCTCACTCAGTGCAGGCATCTCGCTCCTCAGAGCTCACGTGGTGCAGTGAGATGAGAAGTCACATGTCCTCCCTCCCAGACCAGTCAGAGGGATTTCCTGCATCTGCCTGTCCCCTCCTCGCGTTGTCACATGACTCGCACAGCCAATGGGAGGGCTGTGTGAGGGAACCGAGCAGATACCGGCTGCTGGAAGCTTCAAGCTATTAGGGGCGCAAGAGGGAGGGGAGTTCCCAGATTCCCCAATTATCATGACGGGGAATCAATTATAATAAAGACACGGAGGCGAGTATTATGCTATCTTTTCTTTACTTAAGCCGATAGCAGCAAAGAACAATCTCTCAAATACCAAACAAAGTATTTAGAGAGTGAAAAAATACATTAAACAGTATATATACATAACAGATAACAATGGTACAGTCCAGCATAACAATGGTACAGTCCAACTCCTCCAATCCTCTGACGACCGTTGGCCTCTTCTCTTTTCTGATGCGAGACACATACTGATCTTCTTTTAACCAAACAAACAACCGAAGAACTCCATTCCTTCATGGAAACCTCGAACATGTAGTTGAATCCATCCGTGAGAAATTCCAACCCAAGGATTAAGCTTCAGCATAGACTCCAACTTGAAGCTCAAGCATGGACGAATATTCATCCTTCAACGAAAACTCCAACACGAAGCTCACGCTCTTCTCCAACGAACAGAACAACGGAAGAACTCTTCCTCATCCAATGAAAGCTTTAACAAGAAGTTTAGGCTGTCGGGACATAAATGTATTAAAGATCACCAAGAGCTTATAATAAGAAGGTTTGAAAAAAATCCGTAATGACTATTGAAACATCAAAACCTTATAGCCAAATATAAAGGGTGGGAATAACCCAATTATCGGGTGGGATAATACTCGCATCCGTGTCTTTATTATAATTATGATTCCCCGTCATGATAATAGGGGAATCTGGGAATTATCCCACAAGACACGGAGGCTCATATTATGCTAGTTCAAAGCTTAATTAATTAGTGATATGTGACACACTGGTTTAACATAACACTCCCTAAAGGTGGATTCTCTGGACCAGTCTGCTGTTTTAAGATGTCTACAAGACGACATCCACGGAAGAAAAAACCTCGGAAGCAGAAGCACTCCGGGATGAATGAGCTCCGAACACGGAGACGTCTACACCAGCTCCTGACATGATCCATTTAACCCACCTATTGAGTGTGGTGGAAGTTACAGAATTGTATGGTTTGCATAAGGATATGAATAACCGTTGGGATTAGATAGAAGACCTCTGAAAATGAAGTCTGTGTCCTATAGGAAAATTGAACATTTCTCCCCGTGTCGGGTAAAACTTCTTCCTGTTAAGTTTAGGGCTCGAACGTGTGAGACTCTATTGCAGGAAATCAAACAAAGTAAAATGGCCAATTTCACAGAAATCCGTTTAATAGACCTAGTTTCATTCTCGGCCACTTATCCAGAAATTAACTAGAATGACATCCCAGATGTTAGAATAACGGGAACGAGGGGTCGTTTACACTGTATACCCTTCAAAAACCTACATGTAATGGGGTGATTCCCGGCAGGAATACTAATAAAACCCTGATGTGAAGCAGGTATCGCTGACCTGAGGTTATTAATCGTACAATACGCTTTACCATCCCCAAATAGATGTGTGAAGAACTAAACAAGTTACTCAAGGAAACTGATATGGAATCAACTTGATGTTCCATGCACCAAAAAACCCATGAGTTCCATGTGCTACCATATCTCCTCCTAGTAGAGGGGCCCAGGAACTCGACCAAAAAAGTGGCAGATGCATCCGAAATGTTGACTGAAGGCCAGTGACCTTTGACTTAACACTTAACCTTATACTTAACAGCTTAAAAAATTAGTGAAGACTCAAAGAATTCTGAAGCGCTCCCTCCGGATTTCCCAGGGTGGACGATGGGACACGAATTAGCCTGGGAATGTCCAGACGGTTTCAGGAGGTGCGGGAACCATGCTTGAGACCTCCATAAGGGTGCTATAAGCACTATTGTAGCTAATTGTACTTGTACTAGTCATATTAATGTTGAAATCAGAATGGAGGGAAAGCGTAAAGCGTCCAGGTCTGGACCAGAGCATCCGTTGGCAAAGCCATGGGTCTGGTCTCCAACAGTAGTATTGTGGTAAAGGAATATTAAGGCTAGAAGTCAATAAATCTATAGCGAAGGGACCTCAGAGGGATGACAAACTGGCAAATACCCTGGTGTCTAATCTCCAATTGCTGGAGTCTATAAGATACTTTGAATTCCAGTCCGCCATTACATTGCTGGACCCTGGAATGTATTGGCCTGGACTGATAAATTGTGAGGCAGGCAAAATCCTCATAAGACTTTGGTGTCTCTGCTAACTGTTTAGACCTGGGGCCACCTATAAGGTTGATATGACGCACAGTGGACAGGTTGTCTATCTCCAGGCGTATAGAACTCGTCTGGAAATGTTTGATAAAACTTGAATAGCAAACAATCCTGCAAGGAGTTCTAAACAATCATATACAATCCTATCTCTCTGGAACCCCAACTGACACCTGTGGAAAAAGATCCGCAGCGCGCCCCAGCCAGATCTGCTGGCGTCTGACTCTATGACCAACTCTGGAGTTGGATAGATGATGGCTTTGCTGTTCCCTGACACTAAATGATTTAGCCACCACTGCATCTCCAATTTCAACTCGTCGTCCAGAGAGATGCAATCAGGATAAAGCCATCCCCTCCGCAGAAATCGTGCTTTCAGACATTGAAGAGCTCGACAATAAAGCGGTCCTGTAAAGACCACTTGTATTGCTGCAGAGAGTAGGCCCAGAAGGTGAGCTAACCATCTCAGAGAGAATTCTTCTGCAGATAGAAGACATCTGATTTCTCTGTGAATCAGCCGAACTTTGTCTGAAGGCAGAGAAAGAGCCATCTCCATCATAGTTACGGTGACGCCTAGAAATTCGATAGACTGTCGGTGTAAGGACCGATATTTTGTAGTTTTATTAGGATTGTCAGATAAGCGTCTTTAGGTCTATATTGACCATCCAATCTTGTGGAGATAAAACTCCTTTTAATGACGGAATGTCTTCCCTTTTGAAATGATTGTACACAACGTACTTGTTTAGGTGTTTTTTCCAAATTGATACTGGGCGGAATTCTGCGCCTTGGATAGTTGCTGTGAAACCATACTCACCAAAATTCCTGATCTTCTCGAACCCCTTTAACCACTTTGACAGTGAAATTATGGTCTATCTTGGTACTCTAGTTAAGAGGATTTCAAGGAGCCTCTTGAGGTGGAATAAGGAATGTGAAAAACCTATTTCGAGAAAACCTTCCTGATATTAGCCTTTATCTTACCTGTGGTCAAGAAGGACCTTGTATATTCTGTCATCTCCTTGAAGATGCCTTCTCCAAATAACAGACCCTCAGCGTTGGAACCAGGCTCATAATTATTATTATTATCATTTATATGGCGCCAACAGTTTATTTTGCGCTAAGGTCGCCACTTTAGGGTGGATCCTGAGGAGAATTGAACGTCTCCTTTTCGCTTGATAAAGTTGTGTTATGTTACCAAAAACACAGACTAATCTCTGTACTCGGCCCCTGTGTTCAAACAGGACTGGTTTTCATTAGTGAGGAAAAACCTCAATCGAATTTATTAATTTTTGCCAATGGACCTACAAAATCAAACAATATATCATGACACCCCTTAAGGTGCCTCTACTCCTCTTTTTCGGGACCAATTTGACTGGTTAAGGATGTGAATAATTTCCGGATCTAACTCGGGGTTACATTAAGCTTATGTGACAAAGTTGGGGCTGGACACTCAGCCCTCAAATTACTTCTGGTTTGTTTATCCATTGACATACGGATATGCTGTTCTATATAACGAGCCACATGCTCTATGTGTGTCCATTCCACTGACCGGGATGTTTTAATTGCTCTGGTACAAACATTGAATTTCTTACAGCATCTACCGGATCAATAACCGGTTTTAGAAATCAGTGGAATCAGGTGAGGAAACTGAATCTGACGCCTCAGGAGAGGAGACCGGATCGTACTCCGGGTCAGAGGAATTCACCTCAGAATCTGACATTGCTTCCTCTCTAGAATGTTCTGAGGAGCGGCCGGTATCTTTGCGCCTCTAGCGCGCTTCCACTTTCTTTGTCAGCCGGAGTTAACTGGCTCCTTTTTTCGTCACAGTGATGTGCTGTGGGAATTCATTACAAGTACGGGTAGACGTAGGTTTTATGAGGGATATATTTTTGGGAGTTGCTCTTCTCCCTCATTGAAGTCTCAGGGACCTCATTATCCTGTCAGGAATCACTAGATAAAAATCTATCTGAAGTCGGGGAAATTATAAATGAACGTCTGGCTGAGAAATTCTCTAGACATTTTAACCATATTATATTCCAAGTATGAGGGGGGGGGGACGAGGGCACCTGGGGTAACAGGCAGGTTCGGGCCAGTCATAAACCACTTCTTTATTTAATTTATTTATTTTAATCACTTATATTACTTATTTTACGAATTTTATTGGGAAATTTCCGGAGGCAACAAGCTGCGGCGTTCCGCGCATGCGGAACCGCCGCGAGCGTTACCTCAGAGCAGTGGCGCGAAGCCGCGCCTCTCCTCAGGAACAGCTGAGAGGGGGGGCACCAAATCCCCACAGAAACCGCCGGAGAGACGGACCCGTCTCCCCGGAGGAAACAACGGGAACTATTAAATTAAATAAATTTGAGAGAACTCGCTGTTTAACCGCTGGTTCATTTTCAAACGTACGTCACCTGAGGTAAAACTCGCCTTTAATCGTTCTGAGTGTTTACCTCAGGCAGCGGCGCGAAGCCGCGCCTCTCCTAATGACGGAGATACAGGGGAAGCGCGAAAACACACTAGAAAGCCGCCGTAAAGACGGACTCGTCCCCCGAAGGCAAAAAACACATGACGCAGAAAAATATATATATATATACAATCCCCCAAGAGACAATTAAACCAAATAAAGGCAAAGCCTAGCTCCTGCACATAAGTCCCTAACGGGTTGACAATAAGTACAAACAAACACAAGCTAACAGTGTGTGTGTATAAACAATATGCTAAATTAAAATATATATATAACACTACAATAAAATACAGTGAAAATGTCAATTAATATAGAGCTTGCTGCTAATACTCATCTCATCTCGGCGAGCAGCAAAGAAAAGAGGCCAACGGTGGTCAGAGGATTGGAGGAGTTGGACTGTACCATTGTTATGCTGGACTGTACCATTGTTATCTGTTATGTATATATACTGTTTAATGTATTTTTTTCACTCTCTAAATACTTTGTTTGGTATTTGAGAGATTGTTCTTTGCTGCTATCGGCTTAAGTAAAGAAAAGATAGCATAATAAGAGCCTCCGTGTCTTTTGGGATAATTGTGGCTTGCTGGCTTGTTTCAGAGGGAGAGAGGGAGGCGAGTTGTGGCTTGCTGGCTTGTTTCGGAGGGAGAGAGGGGGAGTTGTGGCTTGCTGGCTTGTTTCAGAGGGAGAGAGGGAGGCGAGTTGTGACTTGCTGGCTTGTTTCAGAGGGAGGCGAGTTGTGGCTTGCTGGCTTGTTTCAGAGGGAGAGAGGGAGGCGAGTTGTGGCTTGCTGGCTTGTTTCAGAGGGAGGCGAGTTGTGGCTTGCTGGCTTGTTTCAGAGGGAGTGGAGTTGTGGCTTGCTGGCTTGTTTCAGAGGGAGAGAGGGAGGGGAGTTGTGGCTTGCTGGCTTGTTTCAGAGGGAGTGGAGTTGTGCCTTGCTGGCTTGTTTCAGAGGGAGGCGAGTTGTGGCTTGCTGGCTTGTTTCAGAGGGAGAGAGGGAGGCGAGTTGTGGCTTGCTGGCTTGTTTCAGAGGGAGGCGAGTTGTGGCTTGCTGGCTGTTTCAGAGGGAGTGGAGTTGTGGCTTGCTGGCTTGTTTCAGAGGGAGAGAGGGAGGGAGTTGTGGCTTGCTGGCTTGTTTCAGAGGGAGTGGAGTTGTGCCTTGCTGGCTTGTTTCAGAGGGAGGCGAGTTGTGGCTTGCTGGCTTGTTTCAGAGGGAGTGGAGTTGTGGCTTGCTGGCTTGTTTCAGAGGGAGAGAGGGAGGGGAGTTGTGGCTTGCTGGCTTGTTTCAGAGGGAGTGGAGTTGTGGCTTGCTGGCTTGTTTCGGAGAGAGGGGAGTTGTGGCTTGCTGGCTAATCGACACTTCATGTCATTATTTGAAGCATTTTTCAGGAACAAAATACAGCTCAAATCTATTCTTTCATAACAATTCAGCTGCATTCTAAAATTTTAGATTGCACCCAAATTACATAGATTTATTTAGAGATAGGAATTAGGGTTAGGACTGGGGTCAGAAAGTAGGGTTAAGGATAGAAATTAAGGTTAGGGCTAGTGCTGGAAGTTAGTGTTAGGGCTAGTGTTAGAAATGAGGGTCAAGGATAGAATTTAAGGTTAGGGCTAGTGTTAGAAATGAGGGTTATGGATAGAAAGGGTTAGGACTAGTATTTAAAATTGTGGTTGGGGTTAGAAATTTATAATCCTAGTCTCAATCCTATTTTTTAAACTGTAGCCCTAACTCTATCCTCAACCCCAATCAACACTAATTTGGGAACTGTAACCAAACCTCCCTCTACCTTTGTGCCCTCACCCTCCTTGGCTCCCTTGCCCACACTTTACATGCCCTCTGTGCCTGTTGGGAGAGGTGTGGATGCTGGCCTCCTGCCAAGAGATCGTGGACCCATTTGGTAAAGCCATTTCTTATGGACATTGGGCATAAGGGTCGCCTAAGGGTTAATGAGTTAGAAATACATTTATCTTGAAGCTGTATTTTAGGAGCTAGTTTGTGTTAGAGATACAATGTAGACGTATTGTATCACTGTTCATAGATTATCTGATGCTGTGTTTGTTAATCCCGTCTATTGTGTAACTAATTAGGTTTCAGTGTCTCCTTTAGGAATTCACCCCCCCCTCATGTAGATAATGTATTCGGTTGAATGTGTCATGTTACCTCCCTTTCTCTTGTCCATAAAACTGCTCTCATTATCATTAAAGAATCCATTCATTTTCCCCTGCACTAAGCGCGTGTCTGGTGTTTTGGTGAGAGATACATATCAATCTATTGCAATCCCTCAAGTTCTGGCTGAGGGTTGTGATAAGAGAAGCTGCAGCGGATCAGCTTGGCTGAAGAGAAGGGACGGATGCTGTAGCAGCTTTGGGTCTGGTCCATAAACTGGAAACCAGTAACCCCAGTTGCTGTTACAGGAACAATTACAATTTTTGGATGGAGGTGAATTTTAATGAACTAATTCGACATCAGCTGAATTTTGTTCCCAAAAAACAACCTCGATCGAGAAAAGTTGAAAGTTGTTATTTTGAGATGATAATTTTTTTTTAAATAAGTGACAAATAAATAAACGCACATGGCGCTGCTCTGGACTCCGTAGCTTTTTGCATCTCACATTTTTATTATTTATTTATTTATTTTTACACCCTTTAATAAAGCTGCAGATTTCAGGAGATAAAGGGCAGGATATGAAAAGAATGAGAGGCGCACAGAGGTCAAACTTTAATCTGACTGGTTTAATGTTTCTTGTTTTCAGCAGGAAGGGGGGGGGAAACAAAAAAAAGAATAAAGTTACAGAATTCTTTAATATTTTTTTTTACAATGTTAAACTAAAACAGCTCTAGGCTACGAGTGTTAAGTAAATCTAGAACACAAAAAATGGTTAAATAAGATTTCCTTCTAAGATACGAGAACTTAAACTTTCCTCTTTAACGTTTAACAAACCTCACGGAACAGATAATGCGAAAGGAACAACCCGGTGAATTATCGCCTTGTATTGCAAAGTGTCCATAATTCACGCTCATTGTGGTGCCAACTCCGGCTGCCCGTCGAAGAACCGCGAGCCCATGGTTGACGGGAAACACGGAGGCGGCCTGTGGGCTTCCCTGTCAAAGGAGAAGCAAGTCTTTGTGTCCAGAGTTCCAAAAACTACTCTGGATGATTGGAGCAAATTGCCCAGTGTAATGATCTGGTCACTACATGTGGAGGTATCTACGGCGGCTCTGATTGGACACTTGAGGTGGGCAGCCCCAGAAGACCCTTGGACCTTCTTTGACTGTTGAGGGATGATACCTGAAAGAAAGAAGAGGCTGGAGAACTCGGAGGTTCTGTACAGAGTACACAGGATGTCCCACCAGTTGAGGACAATAACTCCGTATCTAAACCCATCTGTGTCATGTTGTCCATGAAGCCTCTCATTCCCAGGACTGGAAATTGGATATCAAATCCATGTGTTTTTTAATCCTGGCGTATCCACGGTGAGTTAAGTGCTTACAGACGTCAGTGGAAGAGCATGGATTGAGCCGGAAACAACTTGGCTCTCTTCATCTAAACCTGAACAGTTGCCACCATGAACCTTATAGTCAACGTACGATGACAAAAGGGCGGCACGGGCCAACGTGTCTACGGAACCGAACCTGTGATTAAGTAAAGGACAAAGGATGAAAATTAAGGACAAATTATTGAAAGCGTCACCTTAGCTGACAGAGACCGATGCCGGCTGGCAGATACCCAACCTTCATGGAGCAGTAGTACATGGTTTGAGTGGGTGTTCCTTGCCCAAGATATAAAAGATCACCAGCCCGAACCAAAAAGGGCGAGTGACATGGATACACTGTAGTCCTTGGAGGTTTCAGAACCCGTGTTATATTCAGAGTAAATGTCCACACCGCCCTCTTCCACCATCAGAACAATCCTGTAGATGCTGTCCACAGACGTTTCATTGGGACGACGTTTGTGTTTCTGGGCCCATTGTCAATCAGCCATCACTTTTCACTTCAAGTCGACAAGCCATTATTTTTTTTACCCCCATCCAAACCTCCACCACCCACCCAGGCTGCATAGAAAGTAGGCCTTTTAGCCCTTTATATATTTTTTTATATATATATATATAGTTTTCATTTTCAGACAAACAGGGTTACACTAGGAGGTGAGGTTTACCGATTCAGGATAACGTGTCTGGTTGTTCCGCAATACTGTTACTGAGTTCAGTTTGCTGCAGAAAAACAGAAAAATAAAATAATGTCCTTTTTCACCCGATATATGTATAGCTACCAGAATTCGCTCTGTGGTTTCCAGCAGTGGCTACTGTGCTGTGAATTAACCTTATTTGACCAGAGAGACCATCAACTCGGCAAATTGCAAACAAGAGCCAATCAGGTTAGGGCCGGTGGGACTGAACGTGTGCTTGCTAAAAAACAAAACTATTTAAAAATTTCCCCCAAACACAAAATCACGCTAGAATGGAGACACTTCCAGGCAGGCGGCAATCCCCGGGAGGTATTGGTTCATTTCTGTGGCCACTAAGTTGGGAGGAGTTTAAGAGGTAGGATGCCCCCACCTGGTCAGAGGCCCCCACCTGGTCAGAGGCCTCTGCACAGATGCACGATGGGAATGTGAGTTACTACACGATATAGGATACGTAATAGCAGCGACAAAGAACTACTAATTCGGTGACTTTGAGGGAGAAGAGAGTCATTAACGGAGCTTTTTGTCAGAGTTTATTGGTACTGTGCTTCTCACGAGGGGGGGGGGTGACCATTTAAATATTTCACTTTTTGGGTAAAAGCCTAACAGTTTGTCAGTGGAATGGAAAATCCTAAACAAGATTGTTCAGCCTTCAAGGTGTGTGTTCTCATCGAACAATGGCCACTGGCTACTGGACCATTGGCTAACAGTCAACCGTTACCTCTCATTTGTTTTTGTCTTCATAAAAAGTACCTGTGTTGGTTTAGATTTTTTTTTTTGGAAAATCAAACGGATAAACCTGATTGGCTGCAGTCTGTGACTTGCCCAGTAGAAAGAGCCTGGTTGACGCTGTCCTAAATAAGGCTAACATTAGTGAACTAAGAGAAACAGCATTTGGTTGGAGAACGTGGCTCTCAGGAGCAGCCCTCGCCGATGCGTTGGCAGGATCTGCCCACTTTGCGGTCTAGCTTCACCATCTTCATGATGGCCTCCTCCCGTCCGCGGCCCATGTGGTCGAACGTGCAGTCATGTTGTTCCGGGAGGCGATGTAACATGCAGAACACGTAACCTGCACAGAAACACAGGGGACATAGAGAAAAGTATGACTGTACGGAGAGCGAGATGGTAACGTTCGGCAGTCACTAAAAATGCACAGCGGAAAGGTACGACTGGATCAGGACTGTGACCGAACGGCCATGACCATGTTTAATTGCATTTAATTTTCTGACATTTCATTGCCCTGTATTTAGTGTTTGGGAGATACTGTGCTTTTTTTCCCCCATGTGTAATCTGTAACCATTTGCCTGCTTCCACCCCTCCCCCAGATCTGTCTGTAGCCAGAACTCTTATCAGTTTCCTTTGTTAGGAGATCAGTGTATGTTTGGGGAGGGGGAGGATCTGGTGTAGAGCAATGCAGGGGTGTGGTTTGTACATTTGTGTGTCTGCTACTGAAGACCTGAATAAAGCATTCTGCGTTTTGATGTGCAAGAGGCAAGGATTGAGCTCACAGTTTATGTGTTGTCTACTCTGTGGGGGTACGAACACCTTCTGGTTCAGCAGAAGGGGGCACCTGGGGTACCATGATCTGTAACAGGGACGGTAATACTCAGCACAAGTGAGCAATACAACCTTTGGAGTCGGCCGAGCAGATCCAGTCTGGAAAGAGAAACCCTTTGCCCCTGGAGTCTCGGCACATTATTCCTGAGGTTTTGGCGCAGACACAGCTGTACATGAGGATTCTTTTATTACTTTTATTCCTCTGATATTCGAGACGGTTTTTCATTTATCTCTTTATTCATTACTTATATTGACCCGTCTCCGCGCAGCACTTTCTCTCTTGATTAAGAAACCCGTCCGGTCCCTCGCCGAGCGCCACATTTTATACATTTCAGATTTACATTTTTATAGAAATTATAAAAAAAATAAGACAAAGTTGTTTTTTGCACAAAAACGTCTAGCAGTAAATGGGTAAAAAAATACTGAAAAACCCCCACAAGAACTTCATAAACCTCCTTCCCATCTTTACATCACGGGTTTTGTCTAAACATGACTCATTCTGACACATTTTCATAGTGATGGTGGAAACCTTTGGTGGCTTTGCGTGTGCCAACTGTGCAATGTTTGTCTCTTCACTCCAGCTGGGCTGGAGATACTAGTGACCAAATCCCCAGGTCTGGAATGACCAAGAACCAGCAGAGAACCCGGACCCAGACTGGCGTGACAGAGAGGTCCCCTGCCTGCCGTGCAAAGTTAACACTATGAGCGAGGTCTTCGGCAGCCGCCTGTCATGACAAATTATGGGGTCATTTTCGAACAGAGGGGTGGGAGTGGTGGGAATAATTATAAAAGTGGGAGTAAATGAGGTCATCACATGCCCCCAGGTTTGCAACACGATATTGAACCCGCGTGCTCTCACATTCCCTCAGGTTCGGGATTTGGTGTTGGTTCCAGAGGCCATCACATTCCCTCAGGTTTGGGACGTGGTATTGGACATGGTGGTCATTGCATGCCCTTAGGTTCAGGATATTGTGTTGAACCCGTAGGCCATCACATGTTCCCAGGTTTAGGGCGTGGTGTTGGACTTGGACACTATCACATACCCCTAGGTACAGAGCGATGCCAGCTGTTCGCAGTGCAGTCACGTAGTCATGGTGTTTCAGCGTGCCAGAGTTAATTCTGTGGACGCTTGTCCAGATTCGATATCGCACAATCTCGTTGACACACCACCTCAACTCTGCTGGTTTCAAACGCTTACATGGATTCCATTTATTGTACCCGTTACAAAGGCGGGCAGTGGCGTCTCCGCCACGTAAAGTTACCCTCTGGCTCTGAATGCAAAGGACTAGAAGGAGGAGACAGCAGAGCCACCGGCCATGACACAGGGGGTAATAAAGGGGAGGAGGGAGAGTGCGGAGAGATGGCGTCTGGTGTGATAGCGCAGACGAGTATCAGACGTACAAGGCACCAGAGCAGATAACGTCGCCGGGACCAGTCTCCGGGGTAGATAGTGGTTTTGGCACTTTGGGAGGGTAAAATTATGGACAAATCAGAGCTCGGGGCACATTTGGATGGGCAGGAGGGCAGTGTTCAGTGGGTGAAGATCTGTGGGCACATTATACAGTTAACCCTTTAAAGGGAGGTAGATTAGATGCCCCTATGGGCGCCATAGCTCCAGGAATGGCAATGTAGTGTTAAAAGCAGGGCATCCACATTAACGCTTTGACTGCCAGAGCATTCTGCACGCAGCACTGATCCGCAGGCGTTAAAGCAGCGAAGAGACGGGCGCCGCTCGCTGAATTCGTTTACAGAGCTCACCTAAACAATTAGCGATTCCTCTCACCTCTCCCGGGCGGCCGGGGACGACGCGGAACTCATCTTACAAATTGCTCTTTTGAAGATCAAAGCGGCGCGGAGTGTGTCTGTGTGCGCTGCAGATGAGATTGTAATTTAATGAATTTCCTTTTTCCCCCCTTTGCGGGTTCTCCAGCGTTCCCATGGCGGGCTTCGGGGCAGAGATTCATGGACGGCGGAGCGCGGGAGGCGGAGAGAGAGGGGCTCGGTGACTGCGCAGCTCCCCGGCTCCAGCTTTGGCTTTAATTGGCACCTCATTAAAAAGTAATGAAAATGACATCTTCCATTCCTGCGGCTCGTGGCGCGGAGCACAACAAAGGGGCGCGCGCCATTCCCGGCACGTTCAACTCAAACAGCAAAGGCTCTTAAGCATTATTTATCATTCGGCGATTTGTTGTCGATTAATAACGGATGGGGGGGGGGGGAGGAACGTGCCGGGCCTGTGCACGACATTTTAAAAACTTGCAAGACACAGAACATTCTAACACACATGGCTTCTCAAGGCGCATTACTCCCCGTCACTTTGCACTTTATCCCGTATAACGCGAACGCAGAATCTTACGGCCTTACAGCTCATTTACAAACAATATCCTCGAGAATATCTGCTGGGGATAAAGGGGTTAAATGAGCACCAATATCTATATCTCCCACGTATGGGTGGAGGCGGATAAACGTCGGCAGCATTACACGCGTCACAGAGGATTATTATAGGTCTGCGTTACACACAGAGGACACAATACAGGGAGCCTAGGATTCACTGATATGTCTGCGTTACACAGAGAGGACACAATACAGGGGAGTCTGGGATTCATGGATATGTCTGCGTTACACAATACACAGAGGACACAATACAGGGAGCCTGGGATTCACTGATATGTCTGTGTTACACAGAGAGGACACAATACAGGGAGCCTGGGATTCACTGATATGTCTGTGTTACACAGAGAGGACACAATACAGGGAGCCTGGGATTCACTGATATGTCTGTGTTACACAATACACAGAGAGGACACAATACAGGGAGTCTGGAATTTGCATGCATGGATTTGGCTGCAGAGATCTCCGGCGCTCGCTGGGTTAAATCTTGCATGCGAGCTGCCGGGTTCCTGGGGGCAGAGCGGATTTCTGTGACTGTATTTTGAGCTGGCGCACTGTAATCTGTGGATTCTCCGGGCTTGCTGTCACGGCGCTCGCTCCATCTAATTATGTTTGCAGTGCGGCGTTTGCCAAAACGAGGAAAGGGTTTGAATACTTTCCTAATGAGAGCTAAAGGGCTGGAGACTTCATTAAGCGGCCACTGGAAGCCAGGAGAGCAGCTCCGTCCAGGGCCATTCCTGGGGGCCACTCCACCACAATCTGGGGCAAGCGGAAATTCGTGATATCATTTTATGATCATCTCATTAATGGGATTTCTGGGCTCCCAGCTAAAGCACTTTGATGAGATTTATGGTAATTATGTCGCTGAATTAGAAGGCGTCGCTGCGGGACGTCGCCCAAAAGATCAAAAAACACAAAACCGCCGACAATCCCGTTAATTGTTCTGAAAAGCGTTTTCCCCCAAATAAAGCTTCATTAATAATTATCAGAAATAATAACGCGCCCGGCTACAGACGACTCATGGAAGCCTCACCGCAGCCTTTATTATTCCACCAATCAGGGCTATTCAGAGAGTGACATGTCGGTGCTCGCCGATTTGCTGCACTTCTGCGAGTCCAATTCGCTGACCCTGCGGTGAATTCTGTCACGGGAATCTGGCGACCCGCCCGCACTAACCAGCTTTTTTGGGTTTCGGGCAGGAAGCTGTGGATTCTGGAGTGGTGCTGAGGGGGGCGGTGCTGGAGTAAAGGGGAGGGTATAAAATGGGAGGGGAGGGTCGTGGAGGGGTTAATAATTAACCCTTCTGGTTTTATGCCACAGTGGGAGAGGGTCGGCGGGTACCACGGCAAACATGTATGATGCCAAGAAATCACGTGTCGTGCCTTAAAGATGCTCTGTGTGTGTCCACCAATCACGTGCAGAGAAACTAAGCGTATGGAATGTTTACACCGCCTGGATTCAGGGTTTTAACCCATTAAGTACCAATGAATACAGAGGCCTCTCTGTGGCTCCTGTGCTTGTCCAGTTTCTCGCACGGTGACCGCTGAGAGTCTCGGATTCGGATTGTGGGGTCTTTCTTACACTCTGGCCGTCAGTCAGTGGCCCCCGAGGAAGTCACACGTTATTCTGCAAATAAGAGACAGACAGATTAACCCTTACCGCAGCGACATGATCCCAGCTCCTGCTGCACCAGCTCCAGTTTAATTTGGCAGCGGAAGCACCGGCGGCGACTCTTCTGCTTGGACCGGCTGCTGTCGGTCCTGTCCTCGCTGTCTAATAACCGAGGCCGTTTGATAGGGGAAGCGTCGTCCTCTGACTGGGAATCTGCGGGAAGGAGGAGAGGCTTCATTAATGAGCGGCACAGACCAAGAACAGAGAAACAGAGAGAGGTGCCAAGAATTACCAGCGCGGCCCCAGAGACAGGCGCGGCGCCAGAGAGCAGCACAGCGCCAGAAACCAATGCAGCGCCAGTGAGGACTACCCACCTGTCGCGCCGCCGCGCGGACCCAAGATGGCCGCCGGCGAGCTTCCAAACGGCGCCCAGGCTCCTTCCCCAGCCACGTCCAGAACGAAAGTGATCCGCGCATGCGCGACGACGCTCAATACGTCTGACGTCATCCCGCCCACCAATCAGCTAGAACCTGAGATCCCTCTATAAGAAGCCGGCTGATTGGTGAGTTCATTGCTAGTTCGTCTAGTCTCTCATGCTTTACTTTAACGATTCTGCTGACTGCCTTTATCCTACGACCTTCTGCCTGAATTACCGTTTATGCTGCCTGAATTACCGTTTATGCTGCCTGAATTAACCCTTTTTGACCCCGGCTACCATTATCGACTTTGCTGCTTGCCTATATCCTGAAACCGGCTCTGGACATCACTACGCACTTGATTCTACCTATCACCCATGCACTATTGTGGATAAGGTTGTATATTTATACCTAACCCTCCGCATAGCAGATGAACCGAGTTGGTATACCTTGCACATCGGTTCCCATCGCCGCCTAATCCTGACAGAACGAACTAGCCATCATGGAACCAGCAAGTATACCAGAAGCCTTGACCGCCATATCGCAACAACTCAACGTACTGACACAGTCTGTTCAAGTACTGGAAGCCAACCAGGTGGCTATGCAAAGACATCTAAACCGCTTAGAACAAGGAACAGCCGGCAGTGCTGCCGCCGGTGGAGCCGCAGTAGTTACCGCATCTCCGCCCGACACGAACGCGACGGGACCCGAACCATACGTGGCTCCCCCGGAGAAGTTTGGCGGCGACCGTGCTCAATTCCGCTCCTTCATAACATCGTGCCACCTCATGTTTTGTCTACAACCACGGACCTACAGAAACGACTTTGCCAAGGTCAGGACTACGATATCGCTGCTAACAGGTAGGCCCCAGAAATGGGCACATCACTTGATAAGTACCAATAGCTCTCTATTAAATAGTTGGGATGTTTTTTCTAAAAAGATGGAAGAAATGTACGATGACCCCCACCGGCTGACTAACGCAGCCCAAGCTCTCGAAAACTTAAGACAAGGAAAGAACGACGTGGAAGAATATATAACAGATTTCAAGCATCTCACTTTAGATTCCGAATGGAACGAACCGGCCCTCATAGCCAGGTTTAGAAAAGGATTATCAGAAACCATTAAAGACGTCGAGAAAGAGTCGAGAAACCCAGAACTCTGGAGAAGTTTATGTCTTTAAGCATCGAAATCGACCGTAGACTGCGCGAAAGGAGGGCCGAACGTGCCGGTTACCACCCCCCAACGCCGACCAGGAGACCCCTTCCTCCTCTGCCATCTAACACTCCTGCAACCGGGTTGGACGAGGAAGAACCGATGCAAATAGGGGCCGCAAGAGGACCTCTTACAGAAGCTGAAAAGACGAGGAGACGTTCCTTAGGTCTATGCCTCTACTGTGGTCGTGCTGGTCATCACGTACGGGAGTGCCGAGAGAAGCCTAGCAGTCACATGGGTAAGCCGCTAGCTGTCCCAGCCTTTATTTCAGTCAGAAGCGTATGCAATGCCATGTCTACCCATATGATTGTACCTTTGTCTTTACAGTGGAACAAACGCGCCATGAGCATCAACGGCTGCTTCATGGATTGTAACATGGCCCAATCCTTGGGAATCCCCACCATGTACAAGAAACAAGCTTATCCCATACAACTCCTGGATGGTAGCTCACCGTTGTCTGGGCCGATTACCAAAGAGACCATACCGTTGCCCGCTAGTATTGGCGAAAGCCACAACGACACCATTGTTTTTGACATTGTCTCATCACCAGTGTTCCCAGCCGTCCTTGGCCTGAATTGGCTGAGAAAGAATAATCCGACTATAAACTGGATCAACAGCACCATAACCTTCGACCAAGAAGAACCAATAAACACCCTGAGCGCTACTGTTCTGCAAATACACACGGTAGCAGTGTGTACCGAAATTCCCAAAATCTATCAAGACCTTCATAAAGTATTCGAGAAAAAAGGAGCAGATACGTTACCACCCTCCAGAACCTACGACTGTCCTATAGATTTGTTACCTGGGGCCCCTATCCCTCATGGACGGATATACCCGCTATCAGAACCCGAGCTAAAGACCCTTAAAGAATACGTAGAAGAAAATTTGCAAAAAGGATTTATTCGACCTTCCACCTCACCTGCGGGTGCCCCTATATTCTTTGTAGGGAAGAAAGATGGGGGACTCAGGCCTTGTGTGGATTACCGCGCCCTCAATTCTATCACCATCAAAAACAAATACCCCCTACCTTTGATAACCGAATTAATGGACAGATTAAGAACTTCTACGATATTCACTAAACTCGATCTAAGGGGTGCATATAACCTAGTCAGGATACGAGACGGGGATGAGTGGAAAACCGCCTTTCGGTCCAGGTACGGCCATTACGAATACCTGGTAATGCCGTACGGCCTATGCAATGCCCCTGCCACCTTCCAAAGGTTCCTCAATGATATTTTTAGAGATATATTAGACCAATTTGTAATAATATACCTGGATGACATATTGATCTATTCAAACACAGCCGAGTCCCACGAGACCCACGTCCGGACCGTACTATTAAGGTTGTTGAAACATCATTTATACGCCAAACTAGAAAAATGCCTCTTCCATACAAGAAGTATAGAATTCCTCGGATTCATTATCACTCCGGGATATATCCAGATGGATCCGGCTAAAGTGAAGGCAGTCACCACATGGCCCGCACCAGCTAACAAAAAAGGGGTTCAATGTTTCATCGGATTCTGCAATTTCTATAGAAAATTCGTAAAAAACTTCTCTGCCATAGCTCGACCATTAACCAACTTGACCAAGATACAAACTCCGTTCCGGTGGTCCGAAGAAGCCCAGAAAGCATTCCACCAACTAAAAGAAACCATAACTACAGCACCTGTTTTGGCAATACCCGACCCTACATTACCATACACTCTAGAAGTGGATGCCTCAGCTTTTGCTGTAGGGTCGATTTTATCCCAAAGGAGTAAGAAAGATGATATCCTACGTCCGGTATCCTTCTTTTCAAAAACTCTCACCCCGGCGGAAAGGAATTACGACGTAGGCGAGAGAGAACTGCTCGCTATTAAGCTTTCGCTAGAAGAGTGGCGTCATCTGCTCGAAGGGGCGCACCATCCCGTAGTCGTCCTTACAGATCACAGAAACCTCGAATATCTACAACAAGCACGCAGGTTGAAACCAAGACAAGCCAGATGGGCACTATTCTTTAGTCGATTTCATATGATCATCACTTACCGACCTGGTAGCAAGAATGGGAAGGCCGATGCCTTGTCTCGAGCGCAAGAAGATCCTCCTGAGGTCAATAATGATCCTATACTACCCAGAACGTGTTTCGCGATCACCAGGCTGTCTCTATGGGATACAATTAAACAACACACAAACACTCTGGAACAGAAGGACTTGTCACTGTCCTTGCGTCAACAAGACGGATTTCTGCTACACCAGCAAAAGATATATGTACCCGCTGCCGCACTCCTGTCTGTACTCCAGTACTGTCATGACTCACTCCTGGGTGGCCACGGAGGAATTAGTAAGACCACTGATCTGATTAGCCGTTCCTTCTGGTGGCCACGGATGGCCAAGGACATAAAGTCCTATGTAACTAATTGTCCGGTGTGTATTCGTGTAAAAGTCCCTCGTAGACGTCCCCAAGGGCTATTACAACCGTTGCCTGTACCACAAGCTCCTTGGGTGGATATATCCATGGACTTTATAGTAGAACTACCTACATCTGCCGGTTACGATACCATAATGGTGGTAGTAGATCGCTTTTCAAAGATGGCTCATTTCATTCCTCACAAAGGCATACCTACCGCTGCTCAGACGGCATCATTATTCGTCAAAGAAATCTTCCGCCTGCACGGGCTACCGTCCACCATCATCTCTGACAGAGGAACTCAATTCACCTCAAAATTTTGGAAAGCCTTCTGTAAAAATCTACATATCCAACAGAACCTATCTACCGCATATCACCCACAGACCAATGGCCAAACAGAGAGAACGAATGGTACACTGGAACAATACTTGAGATGCTTCGTCTCTCATCTGCAAGATGACTGGTACGATTTATTACCCCCTGCTGAGTTTGCATATAATAACCAAGTTCATCGTTCTACTGGTCAGTCACCATTTCACGTGAATTATGGTCAACACCCTACGATGTTACCAGGATCACCAATCCCCAGCAATATTCCTTCGTTGAACCAACGTATGGTACAGATCATTGGAGGTTACAGAAAGGTCAAAGCGTCCTTGCTATCAGCTCAACGATCCTACAAACAATTCGCAGACCGACACAGAGATCACGCACCACTCTACGTAGTGGGCGATTCAGTATGGTTATCTTCTAAACACGTCAGACTACGCTGCCCATCTCGGAAGTTGGGACCTCGCTTTTTGGGACCCTTCGTTATATCCAAAGTAGTATCCCCTACAGCGGTACGACTTCGACTTCCTCCGGAGCTCGACGTACATCCAGTGTTCCACGTCTCTCTGCTGCGTCCGTCCCCTCCGGATCCTTTCACCAACCGCACACCGTGTCGTCCTGGTCCTCTGCTGGCCATCGGGGATGATGAGTATCTGGTTCGATGGACCGGCTATGGGCCCGAAGAGGATTCTTGGATCCCGGCTGCTGAGGTTAGCGCGCCTGCTCTTGTCCGGCGATTTCACGTTGCTCATCCCAAGCGCCCCCGGAGTGGTTGCCTTGATGGGGGGCACTGTGAGGACTACCCACCTGTCGCGCGGACCCAAGATGGCCGCCGGCGAGCTTCCAAACGGCGCCCAGGCTCCTTCCCCAGCCACGTCCCGGAACGAAAGTGATCCACGCATGCACGCGCGGGGCGCGCCACGACGCTCCATACGTCTGACGTCATCCCGCCCACCAATCAGCTAGAACCTGAGATCCCTCTATAAGAAGCCGGCTGATTGGTGAGTTCATTGCTAGTTCGTCTAGTCTCTCATGTGTTACAGCGTGTATGACCTACTGAAGCTTGCTTTACTTTGCCGTGTACCGAACCTTGCTTATGTTTAATAATTCTGCTGACTGCCTTTATCCTACGACCTTCTGCCAGAATTACCGTTTATGCTGCCTGAATTAACCCTTTTTGACCCCGGCTACCATTATCGACTTTGCAGCTTGCCTATATCCTGAAACCGGCTCTGGACATCACTACGCACTTGATTCTACCTATCACCCATGCACTATTGTGGATAAGGTTGTATATTTATACCTAACCCTCCACATAGCAGATGAGCCGAGTTGGTATACCTTGCACATCGGTTCCCATCGCCGCCTAATCCTGACAGCCAGGGACCAGCGCACCACCAGAAACCAGCGCGGCGCTGGTTACTATGGTATAACAGAATATTCCGGATATAATAGCTACTATGGGATAACAGGATATTCCCGATATAATAGTTACTATGGGATAACAGAATATTCCGGATATAATAGTTACTATGGGATAACAGAATATTCCCGATATAATAGTTATTAAGTGATAACAGAATATTCCGGATATAATAGTTACTATAGGATAACAGAATATTCCGGATATAATAGTTACTATGGGATAACAGAATATTCCGGATATAATAGTTACTATGTGATAACAGAATATTCCGGATATAATAGTTACTATGGGATAACAGAATATTCCGGATATAATAGTTACTATGGGATAACAGAATATTCCGGCTATAATAGTTATTAAGTGATAACAGAATATTCCAGATATAATAGTTACTATAGGATAACAGAATATTCCCGATATAATAGTTACTATGTGATAACAGAATATTCCGGATATAATAGTTACTATGGGATAACAGTATATTCCCGATATAATAGTTATTAAGTGATAACAGAATATTCCGGATATAATAGTTACTATGGGATAACAGAATATTCCAGATATAATAGTTACTATAGGATAACAGAATATTCCCGATATAATAGTTACTATAGGATAACAGAATATTCCGGATATATAGTTACTATGGGATAACAGAATATTCCGGAATAATAGTTACTATAGGATAACAGAATATTCCGGATATAATAGTTACTATGGGATAACAGAATATTCCGGATATAATAGTTACTATGAGATAACAGAATATTCCGGATATAATAGTTACTATGGAATAACAGAATATTCCGGATATAATAGTTATTATGGGATAACAGAATATTCCTGATATAATAGTTACTATGGGATAACAGAATATTCCAGATATAATAGACAAGCTCAGAGTCGTGTCTATAAATGCTCGCAGTTTAGTCAATAAAATCAATGAACTGGAGGCAATGATGGCAGCTGAAAAAGTAGATTTAGTGGCGGTTACTGAGACATGGTTCAGTGAGAAAAATAACTGGGACATAACAATACCGGGGTACTCTTTATATAGAAAAGACAGAGAAGGTAGGAAAGGAGGAGGAGTGGCCCTGTATGTGAAAAACAACATAAAAACGAACCAAATAAAAGTGAGCGAGGTGAACATAGAGTCAGTTTGGGTTACGCTAACATTTGGCAATCATACAGTAGCTCGTGTAGGTGTGATCTATAGACTCCCTGGACAAGTAGAAGAGCTAGATAATCTGCTGTTTGAGGAAATAGCCAAAATGGCAATGAAGGGGGAAGTTATTATCATGGGGGACTTTAATCTTCCTGATGTGAACTGGAAAACTAAAATAGCTGGGTGCACCAGGAGTACAAATATTCTAAACTCCCTACTGGGATTATCTCTAACACAAGTAGTTGAGGAGCCGACCCGTAAAGAGGCCATATTGGATTTAATACTCACAAATGGAGGTTTGGTATCGGACGTTGTTGTAGGTGAAAATTTGGGATCTAGTGATCACCAGTCAGTGTGGTTTAATATAAGAACAGGGATGGAGCCGCACCACACAAAAACAAAAGTTTTAGACTTTAAAAAAAACAGATTTTTCTAAAATGAGATTTTGTGTGAAGGAGTCATTATCAGACTGGAGGAATTTAAAGGGAGTCCAGGAGAAATGGGATTATTTAAAGGAAGCATTATTGAAGGCCACAGGCAATTGCATTCGGCTTGTTAGCAAAAACAAAAAAGGGAAGAAACCACTGTGGTACTCTGCAGAAGTGGCCAAAATAGTGAAGAACATAAAGACAGCATTCAATAATTATAAAACAACTCAGGCAAACCTATAAGATTAGGCAGAAAGAGGCAAAGCAATTTATAAGAGCTTCCAAAGCACACGCAGAAGAGAAAATAGCTCAGTCAGTAAAAAAGGGGGACAAAACATTTTTTAGATACATAAACGAGAAAAGAAAAGTAAAACAAGGATTAGTTAGATTAAAAACAAAGGAAGGATGGTATGTAGAAGAGGATAAAAGTCTCGCTGACTGCCTCAATGAATTTTTTGTTCAGTTTTTGCAGAAGAAAAGGAAGGAAAGGGACCTCAGTTAGGAGGAAACACTAACGAGACATTTACATATCAGTTTACAGAGGAGGAGGTTCTACAGCAGCTGTCTAAAGTAAAGACAAATAAGTCAATGGGGCCTGATGGGATCCACCCTAAATTATTAAAAGAGCTCAGTGATGTAATAGCAAAACTGTTAACAAGGATTGGTTAAATAAATCTGTTAACGGAGTCGTCCCAGAAGACTGGAAATTAGCAAATGTTGTGCCCATTTACAAGAAGGGTAGTAGGGAGGAATCGGGGAACTATAGGCCAGTTAGTCTTACGTCAGTAGTGGGGAAATTAATGGAAACCATGTTAAAGGAAAGGATTGTTGAACATCTAAAAACACATAGATTACAGGATCAGAAACAACATGGGTTTACCTCAGGGAGATCATGCCAAACTAATCTTATTGATTTTTTTGATTGGGTAACAAAAATAATAGACACAGGTGGTGCAGTAGACATTGCTTATTTAGATTTCAGTAAGGCTTTTGATACTGTTCCGCATAGAAGCTTATCAATAAATTGCAATCTTTGAGCTTGGATTCCAATATTGTTGAATGGATTAGGCAGTGGCTGAGTGACAGGCAACAGAGGGTTGTGGTTAATGGAGTTTATTCGGCGCAAGGTCTTGTTACCAGTGGGGTACCTCAGGGGTCAGTACTTGGACCCATTCTCTTTAATATTTTTATTGCAGTGATATTGCAGAAGGTATTAATGGTAAAGTATGTCTTTTTGCTGATGACACAAAGATTTGCAACAGGGTTGACGTTCCTGGAGGGATCAGCCAAATGACAAATGATTTAGGTAAACTAAAAAAGTGGTCGGAGTTGTGGCAATTGAGTTTTAAAGTGGATAAGTGCAAGATAATGCACCTGGGACGTAAAAACCCAAGGGCTGAATATAGAATATTTGATACATCTGAGGGTTGGGATTTAGGGGTCATTATTTCAGAGGATCTAAGGGTAAGTAGTCAATGTAATAGAGCAGCAGGAAATGCTAGCAGAATGCTTGGTTGTGTAGGGAGAGGTATTAGCAGTAGGAAAAGGGAAGTGATCATGCCACTGTACAGAACATTGGTGAGACCTCACTTGGAGTACTGTGTGCAGTACTGGAGACCGTATCTCCAGAAGGATATAGACATCTAGAGAGAGTTCAGAGAAGGGCTACTAAAATGGTGTACGGCTTGAAGGAGAAAAGTTACCAGGAAAGGCTTAATGATCTTAACATGTACAGCTTGGAAAAAAGACGAGACAGAGGAGATATGATAGAAACATTTAAATACGTAAAGGGAATCCACAAGGTAGAGGAAGGGAGTATATTTAAACGTAAACAAAGTAGCAAAACAAGAGGACATAGTCTTAGATTAGAGGGGCAAAGGTTTAAAAGTAACATCAGGAAGCATTATTTTACTGAGAGGGTGGTGGATACATGGAACAGTCTTCCAGTTGAAGTGGTAGAGGCCAAAACAGTAATTGAATTTAAGCCGGCATGGGATAGGCATAAGGATCTCCTAAACAAAAGATAAATCCAGGTTAAGTATCCATGTAATTGGGCGACTAGATGGGCCGAAAGGTTCTTATCTGCCGACATTTTTCTATGTTTCTATGTTACTATGGGATAACAGAATATTCCGGATATAATAGTTACTATGGGACAACAGAATATTCCGGATATAATAGTTATTATGGATAACAGAATATTCCGGATATAATAGTTACTATGGGATAACAGAATATTCCGGATATAATAGTTACTATGGGAAAGAAATATTCTGGATATAATAGTTACTATGAGATAACAGAATATTCCGGATATAATAGTTACTATGAGATAACAGAATATTCCGGATATAATCGTTACTATGAGATAACAGAATATTCCGGATATAATAGTTACTATGTGATAACAGAATATTCCGGATATAATAGTTACTATGGGATAACAGAATATTCCAGATATAATAGTTACTATGGGATAACAGAATATTCCGGATATAATAGTTACTATGGGATAACAGAATATTCCGGATATAATAGTTATTATGGGATAACAGAATATTCCGGATATAATAGTTACTATGGGATAACAGAATATTCCGGATATAATAGTTACTATGGGATAACAGAATATTCCGGATATAATAGTTACTATGTGATAACAGAATATTCCGGATATAATAGTTACTATGGGATAACAGAATATTCCGGATATAATAGTTACTATGGGATAACAGAATATTCCGGATATAATAGTTACTATGGGATAATAGAATATTCCAGATATAATAGTTACTATGGGATAACAGAATATTCCGGATATAATAGTTACTATGGGATAACAGAATATTACGGATATAATAGTTACTATGGGATAACAGAATATTCCGGATATAATAGTTACTATGGGATAACAGAATATTCCGGATATAATAGTATAATAGTTACTATGAGATAACAGAATATTCTGGATAGAATAGTGAAAGGGACATTGTATCCACCACAAACACATTAACTTAAATAACCGTTCCTATGTACTGAATGCCCCCCCCATTCTGTCTGTCCCCGGGGGCTGTGACAGTCTTCCAGAGCCGTGAAAGCCACCAATCAGCAACCTTGTGGGGTTTAATAAAACAAACAAATACTATAAGTGGATGCAAGTGTGTGTGTGTAACAGAAACGGTCCTCCAGCTGGGCGTTGGCTTTGGTGGGATGAGTAGGGGCAGGAGACGCCGTGCGCTGCCGTTCGGGAGACCAATCTAAATGTAAATGCTTTCGCGTTGGACACGGGAAAACACAGAGATAAACACAAACCACGCGGCTCCTCCAGGGAATCATCATCGTATAAATAAATCCCTGGGTGCAATATGAACGTCTTCCTAAAATTACAGACCGAGCGGCGACTGAACCGAAATCCGCGATGTGCGAAGGACAGACAGGGCGGAACCCCCAAAACCGTTATGAATTTGTAGATGCGGTCTAATGCGGCTGCTGGATGATCAGATTTGTAACACACGCAAGCAAACATTGTAGAATCAAAGTCACCAAGGAACAAACACCTGGCCCAGGACCCTCATAGAAGGTCAGGGCCAGCTGGGCTTTATCTGGTGAGCACACACGGGGCACATAGGACATAAAATGCCGGGATAAGTTTATGGTTTGGGACCAGGTCAAACACAGTGCGCAAAACTCAAAACAACCAATGGCTTGTGTCCATCGCCACTACGTCTTGACGCATGAGCCTCTGCGTTGGAATCGGCCCCATTCGATTGGGATACGGCAAATCGGTGCCACCTTCACGTTTGAGATCATCATGTTACAGTGTGTAACGTATGATGTATAGAAGACAAAAAACTGGGGCAAAGAGGCGCAGCAGGAAGACATCCTCATCACTACACAAACAGGTGTCATCTTGCTCCAGCTGTTTCATCAAGTCAACTGGACCAGCACACACTCATGAGTAGAAGAACAAGGACCTGTTGGATGTGACCGCGGCACCTTTTCGGCTGGTCGGGCACCATGGGAAGTGCCAATCTCAAGCCAAAAAAGCTCATCAGAGGACATTGCGTGGCATGGAGAGTCCATCTGCTGATGGATCGTTGCTACATGGTAGAGAAGAGCTGATGGCCCAGGGCAAAGTTGGATGATCTCCTGGACATTTCCCCCGGTTCCTGCATCGCACAGCCACGGATATATACGAAAAACGTCATCGTTAGACATTGTCGCCGCCTGAAATACCTGCAGTGGATGTACATGATGAGTGGCAGACAATCCAACGGTTCCAAACGCCCAGAGGATTCTCCAAATTAAGTCAATCACACCTCAACAGTATCGCGGGCGGATTATCCATCCCGGCCGGACGCGAACCAATTGACTGACTGGAAATCGGGGACTTGAGGGATCAGAGTCAAAATATTAAATACAGGGGATTTAAATGTATTACAGCGACACAGGATCGACGGTGAGATGAGCCGGAGCTGTTCAAAGCCCCGGTAGACAATGAGCATGGAGAAGAATCAGAAGTTGGTAATTAACATTTTCACCGGATATTTACATGCCGTGAATGCGCCGATAGCCGGCAAATAATAGAATTTGTATTCAAAGCATATTCATTAGCAAGATGAGACGTTTGGAGTGGAAGCGGCTTGAAATGTTCTATGACAAGTCAAGAGCCTGCTGACCCTACAGAGAATCCAATTACTCGCTTCTAGGAGAAAGGCTGTGTTTATCCGGCGCCTCCGAGGTCAGGAGATAGGGGTATTTAACCCTTCAGCATCCCGCCCACATCCAAACAACCCGACTCGGCAGATGGAATCGTTCTACGAAGGACAAAAAGAGCGATTTGTCTCAGCTGATTTTGCAGGGTTTTCCCAATGCGGTCGATGGCCGCACACTGTCATAGACTTGGGGGGTGGTGGAGGGGAAATGCGTGGAACAGGGAGATGCATTGTGGGAGCACGAGAGGGGCTGCTGTAACTTTAACAGTGGGAATAGAGAAGGGTTATTCACAAAGTGTCGGCTTTTCCAGGTTTTGCAAATATCAGTGATAATCACCGATATTGCAGCTCCGACAAACACGGACATTTCATAAAACTAGATTCCAAAGAGTGTGAGGAGAAGCTTCACGGTGCAGCAACTCCTGTCTATGGATTTTAATTTTGTGAAATGCTGGCGATTGTCTGCGCCGCAACATCGGAAAACACCAGCCCTTTCCACTTCCACTTTGAATAGGGGGAGATTTGACAAGTGTGCCTGGAGGAGGGAGGAACTCTAAAAAAGAGCTTCCACCAGGTTAAGGGAGGAACTCAACAAGAGCATCAACTTGGAAGGGAGAGAGACCTGATGAGTTTCTCTTTCACATAAAGGTTTGGCAAGATCCCATGTGGACAGAGGAGAGGCTCGACAAGTTCCCATGTGGACAGAGGAGAGAATCGGCAAGTTCCCATGTGGACAGAGGAGAGACTCGGCAAGTTCCCATGTGGACAGAGGAGAGACTCGGCAAGTTCCCATGTGGACAGAGGAGAGACTCGGCAAGTTCCCATGTGGACAGAGGAGAGACTCGGCAAGTTCCCATGTGGACAGAGGAGAGACTCGGCAAGTTCCCATGTGGACAGAGGAGAGACTCGGCAAGTTCCCATGTGGACAGAGGAGAGACTCGGCAAGTTCCCATGTGGACAGAGGAGAGACTCGCAAGTTCCCATGTGGACAGAGGAGAGACTCGGCAAGTTCCCATGTGGACAGAGGAGAGACTCGGCAAGTTCCCATGGGACAGAGGAGAGACTCGGCAAGTTCCCATGTGGACAGAGGAGAGACTCGGCAAGTTCCCATGTGGACAGAGGAGAGACTCGGCAAGTTCCCATGTGGACAGAGGAGAGACTCGGCAAGTTCCCATGTGGACAAAGGAGAGACTCGACAAGTTCCCATGCGGAGGACAGAAAGACTCGACAAGTTCCCATGCGGAGGACGGAAAGACTCGACAAGTTCCCATGCGGAGGATGGAAAGACTCGACAAGTTGCCATGCGGAGGACGGAAAGACTCGACAAGTTGCCATGCGGAGGACGGAAAGACTCGACAAGTTCCCATGCGGAGGATGGAAAGACTCGTCAAGTCTTTCCGTCCTCCGCATGGGAACTTGTCGAGTCTTTCCATCCTCCGCATGGGAACTGGTCGAGTCTTTCCGTCCTCCGCATGGCAACTTGTCGAGTCTTTCCGTCCTCCGCATGGCAACTTGTCGAGTCTTTCCGTCCTCCGCATGGCAACTTGTCGAGTCTTTCCGTCCTCCGCATGGCAACTTGTCGAGTCTTTCCGTCCTCCGCATGGCAACTTGTCGAGTCTTTCCGTCCTCCGCATGGCAACTTGTCGAGTCTTTCCGTCCTCCGCATGGCAACTTGTCGAGTCTTTCTGTCCTCCGCATGGGAACTTGTCGAGTCTCTCCTCTGTCCACATGGGAACTTGTCGAGTCTCTCCTCTGTCCACATGGGAACTTGCCGAGTCTCTCCTCTGTCCACATGGGAACTTGCCGAGTCTCTCCTCTGTCCACATGGGAACTTGCCGAGTCTCTCCTCTGTCCACATGGGAACTTGCCGATTCTCTCCTCTGTCCACATGGGAACTTGTCGAGCCTCTCCTCTGTCCACATGGGATCTTGCCAAACCTTTATGTGAAAGAGAAACTCATCAGGTCTCTCTCCCTTCCAAGTTGATGCTCTTGTTGAGTTCCTCTCTTAACCTGGTGGAAGCTCTTTTTTAGAGTTCCTCCCTCCTCCAGGCACACTTGTCAAATCTCCCCCTATTCAAAGTGGAAGTGGAAAGGGCTGGTGTTTTCCGGTGTTGCGGCGCAGACAATCGCCAGCATTTCACAAAATTAAAATCCATAGACAGGAGTTGCTGCACCGTGAAGCTTCTCCTCACACTCTTTGGAATCTAGTTTTATGAAATGTCCGTGTTTGTCGGAGCTGCAATACCGGTGATTATTACGGATATTTGCAAAACCTTGAAAAGCTGACACTTTGTGAATAACCCTTCTCTCTCTTCCATGTGGGCGTGGGCGCTTGTTGAGTCTCTCCCTCTTCCATGTGGACTTGTTGAGTCTCTCTCCCATGTGGGCACTTGTTGAGTATCTCCCTCTTCCGTGTGGGCACTTGTTGAGTCTCTCCCTCTTCCGTGTGGGCACTTGTTGAGTCTCTCCTCTTCCGTGTGGGCACTTGTTGAGTCTCTCCCTCTTACGTGTGGGCACTTGTTGAGTCTCTCCATCCACCACATGAGAACTTGTCGAGTCTTTCCGTCCTCTGCATGGGAACTTGTCGAGTCTTTCCGTCCTCCGCATGGGAACTTGTCAAGTCTTTCCGTCCTCCGCATGGGAACTTGTCAAGTACCCATGCGGAGGACGGAAAGACTCGACAAGTTCCCATGCAGAGGACGGAAAGACTCGACAAGTTCTCATGTGGTGGACGGAGAGACTCAACAAGTGCCCACACGTAAGAGGGAGAGACTCAACAAGTGCCCACACGGAAGAGGGAGAGACTCAACAAGTGCCCACACGGAAGAGGGAGAGACTCAACAAGTGCCCACACGGAAGAGGGAGATACTCAACAAGTGCCCACATGGGAGAGAGACTCAACAAGTCCACATGGAAGAGGGAGAGACTCAACAAGCGCCCACGCCCACATGGAAGAGAGAGAAGGGTTATTCACAAAGTGTCAGCTTTTCCAGGTTTTGCAATATCAGTGATAATCACCGGTATTGCAGCTCCGACAAACACGGACATTTCATAAAACTAGATTCCAAAGAGTGTGAGGAGAAGCTTCACGGTGCAGCAACTCCTGTCTATGGATTTTAATTTTGTGAAATGCTGGCGATTGTCTGCGCCGCAACATCGGAAAACACCAGCCCTTTCCACTTCCACTATGAATAGGGGGAGATTTGACAAGTGCGCCTGGAGGAGGGAGGAACTCTAAAAAAGAGCTTCCACCAGGTTAAGGGAGGAACTCAACAAAGAGCATCAACTTGGAAGGAAGAGAGACCTGATGAGTTTCTCTTTCACATAAAGGTTTGGCAAGTTCCCATGTGGACAGAGGAGAGACTCGGCAAGTTCCCATGTGGACAGAGGAGAGACTCGGCAAGTTCCCATGTGGACAGAGGAGAGACTCGGCAAGTTCCCATGTGGACAGAGGAGAGACTCGGAAAGTTCCCATGTGGACAGAGGAGAGACTCGGCAAGTTCCCATGTGGACAGAGGAGAGAGGAGAGACTCGGCAAGTTCCCATGTGGACAGAGGAGAGAGGAGAGACTCGGCAAGTTCCCATGTGGACAGAGGAGAGAGGAGAGACTCGACAAGTTCCCATGTGGACAGAGAGAGACTCGACAAGTTCCCATGTGTACAGAGGAGAGACTCGACAAGTTCCCATGTGGACAGAGGAGAGACTCGACAAGTTCCCATGTGGACAGAGGAGAGACTCGACAAGTTCCCATGTGGACAGAGGAGAGACTCGACAAGTTCCCATGTGGACAGAGGAGAGACTCGACAAGTTCCCATGTGGACAGAGGAGAGACTCGACAAGTTCCCATGTGGACAGAAGAGAGACTCGGCAAGTTCCCATGTGGACAGAGGAGAGACTCGGCAAGTTCCCATGTGGACAGAGGAGAGACTCGGCAAGTTCCCATGAGGAGAGAGGAGAGACTCGGCAAGTTCCATGTGGACAGAGGAGAGACTCGACAAGTTCCCATGTGGACAGAGGAGAGACTCGACAAGTTCCCATGTGGACAGAGGAGAGACTCGACAAGTTCCCATGTGGACAGAGGAGAGACTCGAAAAGTTCCCATGTGGACAGAGGAGAGACTCGACAAGTTCCCATGTGGACAGAGGAGAGACTCGGCAAGTTCCCATGTGGACAGAGGAGAGACTCGGCAAGTTCCCATGAGGAGAGAGGAGAGACTCGGCAAGTTCCCATGTGGACAGAGGAGAGACTCGACAAGTTCCCATGTGGACAGAGGAGAGACTCGACAAGTTCCCATGTGGACAGAGGAGAGACTCGAAAAGTTCCCATGTGGACAGAGGAGAGACTCGACAAGTTCCCATGTGGACAGAGGAGAGACTCGACAAGTTCCCATGTGGACAGAGGAGAGACTCGACAAGTTCCCATGTGGACAGAGGAGAGACTCGACAAGTTCCCATGTGGACAGAGGAGAGACTCGACAAGTTCCCATGTGGACAGAGGAGAGACTCGACAAGTTCCCATGTGGACAGAGGAGAGACTCGACAAGTTCCCATGCGGAGGACGGAAAGACGCGACAAGTTCCCATGCGGAGGACGGAAAGACGCGACAAGTTCCCATGCGGAGGACGGAAAGACTCGACAAGTTCCCATGCGGAGGACGGAAAGACTCGACAAGTTCCCATGCGGAGGACGGAAAGACTCGACAAGTGCCCATGCGGAGGACGGAAAGACTCGACAAGTGCCCATGCGGAGGACGGAAAGACTCGACAAGTTCCCATGCGGAGGACGGAAAGACTCGACAAGTTCCCACGCGGAGGACGGAAAGACTCAACAAGTGCCCACATGGAAGAGGGAGAGACTCGACAAGTGCCCACATGGAAGAGGGAGAGACTCGACAAGTGCCCACATGGAAGAGGGAGAGATTCAACAAGTGTCCACGTGGAAGAGAGACTCAACAAGTGCCCACATGGAAGAGGGAGAGACTCAAGTGCCCACGTGGAAGAGAGACTCAACAAGCGCCCACATGGAAGAGAGACTCAACAAGCGCCCACATGGAAGAGAGACTCAACAAGCACCCACATGGAAGAGGAAGAGACTCAACAAGTGCCCACATGGAAGAGAGACTGACTCAAGTGCCCACATAGAAGAGGGAGATACTAATGTACCCATGTGGATTAAGGGAGACACCCAACAAGTGGCCATGTGTAAGAAGAAGAGGCTCATAAAGCGCCTCCACCGATATAAGGGAAGAAATCAACAAGAGTATCATTTAGGAAATGAAACAAAAGTGACAGCTGCCACCTGTAAGAGGGAGGGCATTAAACAAGGGCTCATGGGGAAGATGGACACACTTGAAAAGTGCCCACCTGGAAGAGGTAGGGACTCAAAAACAGCCTCTAACTGAATGAGGAAGGAACGTCAAAGAGTCAACACGAGGCTTTTTGGCAAGAATGAGAAACTTCATAGGAGTCTGAATGGAAGAGGACGGTGATAGAAACCATGAGGAAGAGAGTAAGACGTGACCAACGCCCACAAGTAAGACACTCCACATACGGCCACAGGCAATAGGAAGAGCGTAGTCAAGCTCCAGTCTGGAAGATGGAGAGATGTGACACAAGGTCAACCGACGAGGGTCTACAAACCTCTGCCTGGAAGAGGAAGAAACTAGAAAAGCGCCACTATCTGCCAAAAAGAACCTGAAACGAAGAAACCGTAATAACTTCACCAGTTGCACAGGTGATGGAATGAGAAGCCAATCAGATCCAATGCAAGCGTAAAACAGGATCAGATCTATATCATTTAATGTTTCTATCTATTTAACACATGAGAAACACGAGGTGAAATGGTGAGCGGCCGTGCGTCATATGATCCCTGAATCGATCTCGATTCCCAACGAATCCTCCGTTTTTAAACTAGTCCCGGCTTAAACTGCATTTATTCTGTTTTTCCGGTGGCGTCGATATGTACCTACACACCGTTACACACATGCCTGATGGTTTGAGATGGGGGTTACGCCTCTAGCTGTGGCGGTACATGGTTCAGAGTGAGTGGCATGCACGGATATGTATATTTAATGGCTCTCGGGGGTTGTGGAGTTTCCAGGCTACGTTCCCCCGGGTCCCTGATTTAATGGGACAGTTCATGGAGTTTGTGTGGGCAGGAGCAGAGCTCTCAGGGAGGAGAGGACGGGGCAGACTGAATACGTGTGACCTTTTACTGCACAAAAACAAAATATAATTAGTTGTTGAGATAAACAGACTGATGGCTCCGAAATACAATGCGTCCACGGACAGATAATTACTGCATGATGTTCACCGGATCTGACACACAGCGCTCCGTCTGTACACCATGACACCCACCCACACAGGAATGCCCCCCCCCCCAAATTAGCACAGCCACTCAGTGGGTGAACCTTGTGCTTGATGAGGAACAAATACTGTATCACTGCCCAAAAGAACACAAATTACATCCCTAAAATCATTTAAATGTGCAAATTCAGAGTCTCAAAATACAAGGATTTACTCACTATGATTAATCCCTGATATCAGGCAACATCAGATAATCCTCTATTCCCACGGATTTATCCCTATCAGGCAACATCAGACAATCCTCTATTCACACGGATTTATCCCCGATATCAGGTGACAGACAATCCTCTATTCCCACGGATTTATCCCTGATATCAGGCAACATCAGACAATCCTCTCTTCCCACTGATTTATCCCTGATATCAGGCAACATCAGACAATCCTCTCTTCCCACTGATTTATCCCTGATATCAGCAACATCAGACAATCCTCTCTTCCCACTGATTTATCCCTGATATCAGGCAACATCAGACAATCCTCTCTTCCCACTGATTTATCCCTGATATCAGGCAACATCAGACAATCCTCTCTTCCCACTGATTTATCCCTGATATCAGGTGACATCAGACAATCCTCTATTCCCACGGGATTTATCTCTGATATCAGGCGACATCAGACAATCCTCTATTCACACGGATTTATCCCCGATATCAGGCAACATCAGACAATCCTCTCTTCCCACTGATTTATCCCTGATATCAGGCAACATCAGACAATCCTCTCTTCCCACTGATTTATCCCTGATATCAGGCAACATCAGACAATCCTCTCTTCCCACTGATTTATCCCTGATATCAGGCAACATCAGACAATCCTCTCTTCCCACTGATTTATCCCTGATATCAGGCAACATCAGACAATCCTCTCTTCCCACTGATTTATCCCTGATATCAGGTGACATCAGACAATCCTCTATTCCCACGGGATTTATCCCTGATATCAGTTAACACCAGACAATCCTCTATTCCCACTGATTTATCCCTGATATCAGGCGACATCAGACAATCCTCTATTCCCACTGATTTATCCCTCATATCAGGCAACATCAGACAATCCTCTATCCACACTGATTTATCCCTGATATCAGGCAACATCAGACAATCCTCTATTCCCACGGATTTATCCCCGATATCAGGCGACATCAGACAATCCTCTATTCACACTGATTTATCCCTGATATCAGGCGACAGACAATCCTCTATTCACACTGATTTATCCCTGATATCAGGCGAGATCAGACAGTCCTCTATTCACACTGATTTATCCCCGATATCAGGCGACAGACAATCCTCTATTCACACTGATTTATCCCTGATATCAGGCGACATCAGACAATCCTCTATTCACACTGATTTATCCCCGATATCAGGCAACATCAGACAATCCTCTATTCACACTGATTTATCCCTGATATCAGGTGACATCAGACAATCCTCTATTCACACTGATTTATCCCCGATATCAGGCAACATCAGACAATCCTCTATTCACACTGATTTATCCCCGATATCAGGTGACATCAGACAATCCTCTATTCACACTGATTTATCCCCGATATCAGGTGACAACAGACAATCCTCTATTCACACTGATTTATCCCTGATATCAGGTGACATCAGACAATCCTCTATTCCCACTGATTTATCCCTGATATCAGGCGACATCAGACAATCCTCTATCCACACTGATTTATCCCTGATATCAGGCAACATCAGACAATCCTCTATTCCCACGGCTTTATCCCCGATATCAGGCGACATCAGACAATCCTCTATTCACACTGATTTATCCCTGATATCAGGCGACAGACAATCCTCTATTCACACTGATTTATCCCTGATATCAGGCGAGATCAGACAGTCCTCTATTCACACTGATTTATCCCCGATATCAGGCGACAGACAATCCTCTATTCACACTGATTTATCCCTGATATCAGGCGACAGACAATCCTCTATTCACACTGATTTATCCCCGATATCAGGCAACATCAGACAATCTTCTATTCACACTGATTTATCCCCGATATCAGGTGACAACAGACAATCCTCTATTCACACTGATTTATCCCTGATATCAGGTGACAACAGACAATCCTCTATTCACACTGATTTATCCCCGATATCAGGCGACAGACAATCCTCTATTCACACTGATTTATCCCTGATATCAGGCGACAGACAATCCTCTATTCACACTGATTTATCCCTGATATCAGGCGACAGACAATCCTCTATTCACACTGATTTATCCCCGATATCAGGCAACATCAGACAATCTTCTATTCACACTGATTTATCCCCGATATCAGGTGACAACAGACAATCCTCTATTCACACTGATTTATCCCTGATATCAGGTGACATCAGACAATCCTCTATTCCCACGGATTTATCCCCGATATCAGGCGACATCAGACAATCCTCTATTCACACTGATTTATCCCTGATATCAGGCGACAGACAATCCTCTATTCACACTGATTTATCCCTGATATCAGGCGAGATCAGACAGTCCTCTATTCACACTGATTTATCCCCGATATCAGGCGACAGACAATCCTCTATTCACACTGATTTATCCCTGATATCAGGCGACAGACAATCCTCTATTCACACTGATTTATCCCCGATATCAGGCAACATCAGACAATCTTCTATTCACACTGATTTATCCCCGATATCAGGTGACAACAGACAATCCTCTATTCACACTGATTTATCCCTGATATCAGGTGACAACAGACAATCCTCTATTCACACTGATTTATCCCCGATATCAGGCGACAGACAATCCTCTATTCACACTGATTTATCCCCGATATCAGGTGACAACAGACAATCCTCTATTCACACTGATTTATCCCCGATATCAGGCAACATCAGACAATCCTCTATTCACACTGATTTATCCCTGATATCAGGCGACAGACAATCCTCTATTCACACTGATTTATCCCTGATATCAGGCGACAGACAATCCTCTATTCACACTGATTTATCCCCGATATCAGGCGACATCAGACAATCCTCTATTCACACTGATTTATCCCTGATATCAGGCGACAGACAATCCTCTATTCACACTGATTTATCCCTGATATCAGGCGAGATCAGACAGTCCTCTATTCACACTGATTTATCCCCGATATCAGGCGACAGACAATCCTCTATTCACACTGATTTATCCCTGATATCAGGCGACAGACAATCCTCTATTCACACTGATTTATCCCCGATATCAGGCAACATCAGACAATCTTCTATTCACACTGATTTATCCCCGATATCAGGTGACAACAGACAATCCTCTATTCACACTGATTTATCCCTGATATCAGGTGACAACAGACAATCCTCTATTCACACTGATTTATCCCCGATATCAGGCGACAGACAATCCTCTATTCACACTGATTTATCCCCGATATCAGGTGACAACAGACAATCCTCTATTCACACTGATTTATCCCCGATATCAGGCAACATCAGACAATCCTCTATTCACACTGATTTATCCCTGATATCAGGCGACAGACAATCCTCTATTCACACTGATTTATCCCTGATATCAGGCGACAGACAATCCTCTATTCACACTGATTTATCCCCGATATCAGGCAACATCAGACAATCTTCTATTCACACTGATTTATCCCCGATATCAGGTGACAACAGACAATCCTCTATTCACACTGATTTATCCCTGATATCAGGTGACATCAGACAATCCTCTATTCACACTGATTTATCCCCGATATCAGGCAACATCAGACAATCCTCTATTCACACTGATTTATCCCTGATATCAGGCGACAGACAATCCTCTATTCACACTGATTTATCCCCGATATCAGGCAACATCAGACAATCTTCTATTCACACTGATTTATCCCCGATATCAGGTGACAACAGACAATCCTCTATTCACACTGATTTATCCCTGATATCAGGTGACAACAGACAATCCTCTATTCACACTGATTTATCCCCGATATCAGGCGACAGACAATCCTCTATTCACACTGATTTATCCCCGATATCAGGTGACAACAGACAATCCTCTATTCACACTGATTTATCCCCGATATCAGGCAACATCAGACAATCCTCTATTCACACTGATTTATCCCTGATATCAGGCGACAGACAATCCTCTATTCACACTGATTTATCCCTGATATCAGGCGACAGACAATCCTCTATTCACACTGATTTATCCCCGATATCAGGCAACATCAGACAATCTTCTATTCACACTGATTTATCCCCGATATCAGGTGACAACAGACAATCCTCTATTCACACTGATTTATCCCTGATATCAGGTGACATCAGACAATCCTCTATTCACACTGATTTATCCCCGATATCAGGCAACATCAGACAATCCTCTATTCACACTGATTTATCCCTGATCGAGATCTTTTTAGTATAAATCTTTGCAGACTGACAGATCGGTGCTATTTGCTCCACATACCGTGATGCAGCGCACGCATACTGTCACGGCGGGATGACATTGAACTTTCTGAAAGATTCAGCTCCTTCACATATCGTCCCGTTACACGCTGGACTGACAGCGTCTGAAGCCCTCATCTTCTGCCGGTGATTCCTGGTGCACGTCAGATGGAGGATTAGCAGATATAATGCCGGTTTCCGGTGCAGCTTTCTGTCCAATTACATGAAACGTGGCGAGCGCTAGCGGGAGAATTCATCTAAACCTCATAACCATAACTCTGATACGTGAGAGCGGCCGGGACGCGCGCTGCGCCGCTGCACTCCATTCTGCTTAGGCTGGCTGATGAGAGATAATAAGGTGTCCATGCTTGGGTTATCACCCCGTCACACTCCACTGGCTGCCCGTTAGCCAATAATGTTTATTTACAACCGGCTGCCAGGCTCCCCGCTGTTACGGCATTATCCGGCTAAGGTCCATCACAGAGATCTGAGAAGGTCAGCAGAGGGCAAACACACCATGGACCAGAACCTACAGGTGGAAGCCGCTTCATCAAGAGGAAAGCAAACCGAGGGAGGATAAAAAACCGTATCGCCAGCTCCATTCCAGCATGGTTTTAGCCTCGTTATCTGAGGCAGGGATTTATCAACAAGCCACCGGGACAGGGTCCACGCATCCTCTGTGTCAATGACAGACGAGCCCCGGCCCCGTTGGTGTTCTCCATTGTTTGCGGACACTTGACTTGCCGGGCGTTGGGTTTTTCTTCCCTGGATCACCAAAAGCTCATCGTAATGGCAACAATGGTGATTTCTAAACGGTCTGCAACCGTGGTGAATTTTGGCGACTAAACCGTGTTCAGTGAATGGCCATAAAGGTTGATGATGCAGAGGCTTATTAAAAATCCCAAACCAGACGCCGTGGTTTCCATGGAGCAGGAAGGTTCAGGCTCTCTATGAACACGAGATGGTCAGCAGGGATGACTCCCGTCCGGCCAGTAGCTACCTGAAAACACCGACAACTGGATTCCTAAAAGCTACAACCACAAGTAAAGGAGAATATGCCATAATACGAGGAAGCAGCATAACCCTCTGCAACCCAGCTGCTGCAGCACCCCTTACCATTCCACGCAGCAAGGTAATGCCGCTTCCCTTGACCTGGTACACATTACCTGAGTCACAGGATCTTTTGGTTGTTGTGGATAAGACGTGCGCGGTGTCTGTGCAGGGCCCACCTGGAGACATGGAAAAATAAAATGTGTTAATGCGGCCCAGACCCTGCCGAGCGCCGCGTCTTAGACTGCGGTCAGACGAGCGCACTATCCCACACCTACTATACACACAGCAAGGACGACACCATAAATCCTACACCTACTATACACACAACAAGGGCGACACCATAAATCCTACACCTACTATACACACAACAAGGGCGACACCATAAATCCTACACCTACTATACACACAGCAAGGACGACACCATAAATCCTACACCTACTATACACACAGCAAGGACGACACCATAAATCCTACACCTACTATACACACAACAAGGGCGACACCGTACAGCCTACACCTACTATACACACAACAAGGACGACACCGTACAGCCTACACCTACTATACACACAACAAGGACGACACCATACAGCCTACACCTACTATACACACAACAAGGACGACACCATACAGCCTACACCTACTATACACACAACAAGGACGACACCATAAATCCTACACCTACTATACGCACAACAAGGACGACACCATAAATCCTACACCTACTATACACACAACAAGGACGACACCATACAGCATACACCTACTATACACACACCAAGGACGACACCATACAGCCTACACCTACTATACACACACACCAAGGACGACACCATACAGCCTACACCTACTATACACACACCAAGGACGACACCATACAACCTACACTACACACAAAGGACGACACCACACGACCTACACCTACTATACACACACAAAGGACGACACCATACAACCTACACTACACACAAAGGACGACACCACACGACCTACACCTACTATACACACACAAAGGACGACACCATACAACCTACACTACACACAAAGGACGACACCATACATCCTACACCTACTATACACACAACAACAACGACACCATAAATCCTACAACTACTATACACACAACAAGGATGACACCATACATCCTACACCTACTATACACACACCAATGAGGGGACAACATGTCTCACACTACTACATGTTGGAGTTGAGGACATTGTGATGATCAGGAACTTGTAACACAGTATCGCACTAAATAACACAATGTTAATTCTATAATTTTACACCCCAAACCCCGACATGTAACAGTCACACCTGAGGCAACATGTAATCCACAGTCACACCTGGGGCATTGTGTGACAGCCACACTATGCTGTGGAAAGTCACCCTTCCAGCGGTGGGAGTCCATGGTGATTGGAGGAAGCGTGTACCCGTGGGGATTGTTTGGCCCATTTACCAAGTGACTTCAGATATTATTCCATAGTGATACAGCGCGGGGCGATATCACGGCAGCGCACGACGCATCTAGGGTACACAGGCAGTAGTGACTCAAGCGTCAATAAGCCGCGACACAAGCAGGACTCCCAACGCCCGGAATTCCAGGAAAAACTGAAACTCGTTCTTGGCTTCAGAAGAGGGAAAAGTGACGGCAAAGAAACCACAAAAACCTAGTAAGATAAAAAGGATTTACCACCCGCAGCGAAATTCTGAGAACCCGCCGACATAATAAGCGGAGAGAAACATTCACGGCGCCGGGGATACACGGACGGGAGGATTACGGCACCGCTGACGGGATGGCGATGGGTCCACAGCCAGATATGTAATGCAAATTGCCTAATGAGACGGCAGAAGGAGCGGCTTTTACTCCTCGCTCTCTGATTGGCCTTATCCATTATTAATCCTCCTGCGGTGAGAGACGGAGGCGCGTCCTGCAGAGGAAGGAATCAGGGACGCCGGGCCGACGCGAGGCGTGCAAAAAGGCCAATCTGCATCTAATGGACGCGGGACGGAGAGGATGAGTAACGCGGCGAACCCCAAGTAATCTCTCAAAATACTAAATATCGAATATTAACATAGCGAAAACAAAGAAGAGTGGGGGAGGGTAACACCCTCCAAAATCTGAAAGGATACGAAATCCCAAATTTATCCGAGCGCCCACATGACGTCATAAGAGTATACCCCCCCCCCAATAAAATACTGTATAAAAACACCCTCAGGCTGTGAATATGATGTGCGTGAAACAAGCAGGAAGGTCCCCGAGCCCACTCGCTAGCATGTGCCAAAATACTAAAATCACCCAAAAATCCCAAATCCAGCCCCGTCTGGCCGCCAGCGTTTCGGGTAAGGGACACTCGGGCTGAACCATCGAGGTTTAATGAACACGCCGGGCAGGGCTTTCATAAGGTCTGAAACACAGGGTTATATGGGGTCAGAATGAACCACACGTATCCACTGGACCAGGACACGTTTCCTCGACTGAACCGCGACCGGGAAAACCGGTGAAATAGAGAGAATTTCTGAACGGCGGGATGTGAGCAGAAAACTTCACGTGATCGAGACTGACCGGAAACAGAGCTCCTGCTATATTATGCTCCTTGCTCAGCTCGAAAGGGGCAGCTTGTGGTGGTTTGGGGGCAGGGACTCGATATAGGCGGCTCGTGGGCAGGGACTCGATATGGGCGGCTCGTGGGCAGGGACTCATAGAAACATAGAAAAATTTCGGCAGATAAGAACCTTTCGGCCCATCTAGTCGCCCAATTACATGGATACTTTACCTGGATTTATCTTTTGTTTAGGATAGCCTTATGCCTATCCCATGCTTGCTTAAATTCAATTACTGTTTTGGCCTCTACCACTTCTACTGGAAGACTGTTCCATGTATCCACCACCCTCTCAGTAAAATAATGCTTCCTGATGTTACTTTTAAACCTTTGCCCCTCTAATCTAAGACTATGTCCTCTTGTTTTGCTACTTTGTTTCCTTTTAAATATACTCCCTTCCTCTACCTTGTGGATTCCCTTTACGTATTTAAATGTTTCTATCATATCTCCTCTGTCTCGTCTTTTTTCCAAGCTGTACATGTTAAGATCATTAAGCCTTTCCTGGTAACTTTTCTCCTTCAAGCCGTACACCATTTTAGTAGCCCTTCTCTGAACTCTCTCTAAGATGTCTATATCCTTCTGGAGATACGGTCTCCAGTACTGCACACAGTACTCCAAGTGAGGTCTCACCAGTGCTCTGTACAGTGGCATGAGCACTTCCCTTTTCCTACTGCTAATACCTCTCCCTACACAACCAAGCATTCTGCCAGCATTTCCAAGCATTCTGCCAGCATTTCCTGCTGCTCTATTACATTGACTACTTACCCTTAGATCCGATATGGGCGGCTTGTGTGCAGGGACTCGATGTGGGCGGCTCGTGGGCAGGGACCCGATGTGGGCAGGGACTCGATGCGGGCGGCTCGTGGGCAGGGACTCGATGCGGGCGGCTCGTGGGCAGGGACTCGATGCGGGCGGCTCGTGGGCAGGGACTCGATGCGGGCGGCTCGTGGGCAGGGACTCGATGCGGGCGGCTCGTGGGCAGGGACTCGATGCGGGCGGCTCGTGGGCAGGGACTCGATGCGGCGGCTCGTGGGCAGGGACTCGATGCGGGCGGCTCGTGGGCAGGGACTCGATGCGGGCGGCTCGTGGGCAGGGACTCGATACGGGCGGCTCGTGGGCAGGGACTCGATACGGGCGGCTCGTGGGCAGGGACTCGATACGGGCGGCTCGTGGGCAGGGACTCGATACGGGCGGCTCGTGGGCAGGGACTCGATACGGGCGGCTCGTGGGCAGGGACTCGATACGGGCGGCTCGTGGGCAGGGACTCGATACGGGCGGCTCGTGGGCAGGGACTCGATATGGGCGGCTCGTGGGCAGGGACTCGATATGGGCGGCAATTCATCGAGGGCAACTCACGGGCAGTGAGTCGACGTGGGCGACCTGTGGGGAGTGACTCGATGTAGACAATTTATGGACAGGGAATCTATGTGGGCAATTAGCCCACGCAGGCAGCGACCCCATGCTGGAAGCATATGGGTAGGGACTCAATGAGGGCAGCGACCCTATGCGCACAGCTTGTGGGGGAGGGACTTGACACGGGCAGCTTGTGTGGGGATTCTCAATGCAGGCAGCACTCCCCACATGTCGGCAGTGACCCCCCCCCCACACAGGCAGCTTGTGGGCAGAGCCTCGATGAGGGCAGCAACGCCCACATGGACAGCTCATTGGCGGGTAAGGACTAGATGCAGGTGCGGGGCCTTATTACATTCTTCGCGCACAATTTTGCGCATGCACAAAAATGCATTAACGCGAGGGGCAAAATCCTTTGCGCTGAACGTCGTATTACAACGTTTGCGCAAAAAATGCGCGGTAACGTGTAACGCGGATGGACTTGCGCGAGCGAGATGAACTGTGCGCGCAAATGCGTTTGTAATACCATCCGCGTACCAGCGCACAATCTTAGCACAAAATTTAACGGACAATGTTTGCGCGTATAATTTTAACGTCTTTCAAAAGCTGGTGGTAACAACCTGACCGTACCAAACTGCCGATTCACAACGGAGAACGTCGATGCGCACTTTTTTTACTAGATCCGACAAAATTGACCTCGTCTTCCGTCAAAACGTACGTCTTGTGCGCAGTCCGCACAAAAATGCTAGACTCGTGTCAAAAATTACATTGCGGTCACTGATTTCTGTGCGCAAACGTACTTTGCGCGCATTTTAGCGCGTCGCTTTTACGAACGTTATTTTTTGACGGGTGACAAGATGCGCGAGGATTGTAATACCACCGTTAATTTTCACGCTATAACGCATAATGCTGTGCGAAAAAAATGCGTTGAGAATGTAATAGGGCGCACCATCTTTTTGCCTTTGTTTACACAGGACCAATATATAAATAATAAATATTATTAAGCTGCCCCCCCCGCTCTAAATAAAGCTGGATGTCAGCAACAAGAGCGACTGATATGAAAACGATTTCAACACAACCGCGCGCAGCTTTCAATACGACGACGCCAGCCATGAAATATGAGCGCCGCACGCGGGGAACGCTCTGTGTCAGGCAACATTTACAAGTCCGCGGGTCGATGGCTTCGCTTTACGAACCTGTCCCCTGGAATTCTCTTTACATAAATCACACAATATTGCCGATGGACGGACGGACGGCACTCACACCGGTACCCGAGCCACGGCGTCAACGTAAAACATGAAAAAGTCATGGAAAGAGACGGCAGAAACCGCGCATTGAAAAACGATATAAACCCAAACGCCTTGGCTAGATCTCTGATAATAAAGTATCAAAAAAGTATCAAAACAATGTGAGGTTTTACCAACGGACAGGGGAGTCTGCGAAAGCCCCGGGGAATTCGAAGTCGCCGGCCTGTGCAGCGTTATGAGCGGAGGAGGGGATTCAAAACAGCACCGACATTTCATACTTTGGCGAGATCAATTCAGCATTAACCGCAGAGTCCTCGAAGTGCGCCAAATCGATCCGCCGAACGCAGCCACAAACCGCCGAATATATGGAGGAGCCCCTAAAAAGACACCCGCACACCCTGAATATATGGAGGAGCCCCTAAAAAGACACCCGCACACCCTGAATATATGGAGGAGCCCCTAAAAAGACACCCGCACACCCTGAATATATGGAGGAGCCCCTAAAAAGACACCCGCACACCCTGAATATATGGAGGAGCCCCTGAAAAGACACCCGCACACCCTGAATATATGGAGGAGCCCCTAAAAAGACACCCGCACACCCTGAATATATGGAGGAGCCCCTAAAAACACACCCGCACACCCTGAATATATGGAGGAACCCCTAAAAAGACACCCGCACACCCTGAATATATGGAGGAACCCCTAAAAAGACACCCCCACACCCTGAATATATGGAGGAACCCCTAAAAACACACCCGCACACCCTGAATATATGGAGGAACCCCTAAAAAGACACCCGCACACCCTGAATATATGGAGGAACCCCTAAAAACACACCCACACACTCTGAATATATGGAGGAACCCCTAAAAACACACCCGCACACCCTGAATATATGGAGGATCCCCTAAAAAGACATCCGCACACCCTGAATATATGGAGGAACCCCTAAAAACACACCCTGAATATATGGAGGAGCCCCTAAAAAGACACCCGCACACCCTGAATATATGGAGGAACCCCTAAAAAGACACCCGCACACCCTGAATATATGGAGGAGCTCCTAAAAATACACCCACAAACACAGAATATATGGAGGAACCCCTAAAAAGACACCTGCACATCCTGAATATATGGAGGAGCCCCTAAAAACACACCCGCACACCCTGACTATATGGAGGAACCCCTAAAAACACACCCACACACCCTGACTATATGGAGGAGCCCCTAAACACACCCGCACACCCTGAATATATGGAGGAACCCCTAAAAAGACACCCGCACACCCTGAATATATGGAGGAACCCCTAAAAAGACACCCGCACACCCTGACTATATAGAGGAGTCTCCAACAAGAAGGGAAGTAGGGACTGTCCCTCACAGACAGGGCCATTTGGAAGGTATGGCATATCCACACCTATACACGGTGCCGGTATAAATCGCTCGGTCGCTACATTTATTAATGCCGGTCAGTATGGGGTTAGTAGGTGTTTGACATGAAATATCATTCCCGGCCCTTGTCTGAGCTCTCAGTGAAGACACTCGCTCCCGCCGTGCTGCGCGCCATGAATGTCAGATATAAAGGGATATGTTTATGGTGGTGGCAGCTCGCCCCGGTTTGCCGGTAGTGGGGAGGCGTCCGCACGTACATGGGGGGCTTTTAATATCTGTAAAATTAGTATACGTAGCCGCGCTCGTGGGAGCCGGTGCTGCTCGGCAGCTTTGCACGCTCTCTCCTCCGCTGCCGTGTTTGCGGCTGGCCGGCATCCAGGCGATCCGTCGCTCGCTCGTCACGTCCGCGTCCTCTGGAGAGCTTGTTAAGCCAACGGGCTGATTCCATGTATCGGCGGCATAGCCGGGGAGTGGGCGCTGCGGATAATAAGCGGGCCCCGGTGAATGCCCTCGCACCGCAGATTCAATAATTGGCCGGTCTCTAAACAAGCGGACAAATTAAAGCCACTGCTTAACATCGCCGCCTCACTCACTCATTCCAAGCTCGCAGCGCGCGCAGGCACCGCGTTCCCATGGCAGCGGCCTAATGAACGAGGCGACGCAGCAACCCTGCGAAAAGACGACGGCACGCTAAGCCGAGGCCCGGTAATTTCTACGGAATGTTCTCTGTGCGGAAACGAAGACTAATTAGAGAAAGAGTCAATTGATACTGCAAGATCCGAAGTGTCAGGAGAGAACACGGAAACTTCTAGAACATGCACGATCAAAAGTCTACCAGATCCCCTGCTACAACCCCAGCACCTCTAGATTGTAAGCTCCTGTGAGCCGGACCCTCTGCTCCTCTAGATTGTAAACTCCTGTGAGCCGGACCCTCTGCTCCTCTAGATTGTAAGCTCCTGTGAGCCGGGCCCTCTGCTCCTCTAGATTGTAAGCTCCTGTGAGCCGGGCCCTCTGCTCCTCTAGATTGTAAGCTCCTGTGAGCCGGACCCTCTGCTCCTCTAGATTGTAAGCTCCTGTGAGCCGGACCCTCTGCTCCTCTAGATTGTAAACTCCTGTGAGCCGGGCCCTCTGCTCCTCTAGATTGTAAGCTCCTGTGAGCCGGGCCCTCTGCTCCTCTAGATTGTAAGCTCCTGTGAGCCGGGCCCTCTGCTCCTCTAGATTGTAAGCTCCTGTGAGCCGGACCCTCTGCTCCTCTAGATTGTAAACTCCTGTGAGCCGGACCCTCTGCTCCTCTAGATTGTAAGCTCCTGTGAGCCGGACCCTCTGCTCCTCTAGATTGTAAGCTCCTGTGAGCCGGGCCCTCTGCTCCTCTAGATTGTAAGCTCCTGTGAGCCGGACCCTCTGCTCCTCTAGATTGTAAACTCCTGTGAGCCGGGCCCTCTGCTCCTCTAGATTGTAAGCTCCTGTGAGCCGGGCCCTCTGCTCCTCTAGATTGTAAGCTCCTGTGAGCCGGGCCCTCTGCTCCTCTAGATTGTAAGCTCCTGTGAGCCAGGCCCTCTGCTCCTCTAGATTGTAAGCTCCTGTGAGCCAGGCCCTCTGCTCCTCTAGATTGTAAGCTCCTGTGAGCCGGGCCCTCTGCACCTCTAGATTGTAAGCTCCTGTGAGCCGGACCCTCTGCTCCTCTAGATTGTAAGCTCCCGTGAGCCGGACCCTCTGCTCCTCTAGATTGTAAGCTCCCGTGAGCCGGACCCTCTGCTGCTCTAGATTGTAAACTCCTGTGAGCCGGACCCTCTGCTCCTCTAGATTGTAAGATCCTGTGAGCCGGATCCTCTGCTCCTCTAGATTGTAAGCTCCTGTGAGCCGGGCCCTCTGCTCCTCTAGATTGTAAACTCCTGTGAGCCGGACCCTCTGCTCCTCTAGATTGTAAGCTCCTGTGAGCCGGGCCCTCTGCTCCTCTAGATTGTAAGCTCCTGTGAGCCGGGCCCTCTTCTTCTCCAGATGGTAAGCTTAGTTTTCTAAATAGCTGGTCTGGTGGATCGCCGCATTCCAGACGGGGGCGCTGCTCTAATGAGGTCACAAGAGAAACATGGATTTGTCACGATTATTTTCACTTTAGAGTAGGAAAAACACACAGGGGGAAGGTACAGAAACACTGGAAACACGCCCAGCAGTGGAACAATGGCTGGAGTCCGATAACAATCATCTGAGTGACTTGTTGCTGGGGGGAGGTGTAGGTTGATAGAAGCATGTGAAGACAAAGTAATCCATGATTTACAGGGGGGGGGGGGGGAAACAGACAAAAGGTTAGACTGCAAACTCTTGAGCAGGGTCCTCTCCTACTGTTCTTTGAGTACTTTATAACAACTTGTAACTGTAACATACAGATACACACTTTGACAACAGCACAGCACATCACACAACACTCTACCCTATGTACAGAGACAATGAAAAGTAAATGCAAATAAACATTGGGGCAGCCGTTTCGTCACACTGACCCCTCCAGGAGAAGACACATAATGCAGCCGCACCCCACGTCCCGTCCGTCCGTCCTGCTGCAGATTTATGGCGCTTTCAGAGAGCTCTTAATTAACATGACATTTACATAACAGTCGCTCGTTAATTCCAGGCTGCCGGCACCGGGTAATTAGTGATGCATTGCCCCCTCTCTAACACCTTGTCAAATTTGTTCCATTATCATCATGGCTGCTATGTTAATGATTTACCTTCTTCACATCAAATGCACCCCATTAACCCCTTCAATGCCAGCGCTGCGCCGGGATGAACAGCGCAAAACGCCCTGCGACGAGGGCAAACCAGTGCAAAACGCCCTGCGATGCCGGCAATCCAGCGCAAAAGGCCCTGCGACGCCGGCAATCCAGCGCAAAACGCCCTGCGACGCCGGCAATCCAGCGCAAAATGCCCTGCGACGCCGGCAATCCAGCGCAAAATGCCCTGCGATGCCGGCAATCCAGTGCAAAACGCCCTGCGACGCCGGCAATCCAGTGCAAAATGCCCTGCGACGCCGGCAATCTAGCGCAAAACGCCTTGCGTGCTGCGACGCCGGCAATCCAGCGAAAAACAACCGAGTTGCAACGCCAGCAATCCAGTAAAAAACGCCCTGCGACGCCGGCGATCAAAGCGCAAAATGCCCTGCGACGCTGGCAATCCAGCTCAAAATGCCCTGCGACACGGCAATCCAGTGCAAAACGCCCTACGACGCCGGCAATCCAGCGCAAAATGCCCTGCGATGCCGGCAATCCAGTGCAAAATGCCCTGCGACGCCGGCAATCCAGCGCAAAAGCCCTGCGACGCCGGCAATCCAGCGCAAAAGCCCTGCGACGCCAGCAATCCAGCGCAACACGCCCTGCGATGCTGGCAATCCAGCGCAAAACGCCTTGCGAGTTGCGATGCCGGCAATCCAGTGACAAACTCCCTGCGATGCCGGCAATCCAGCGAAAAACGCCCTGCGACGCCAGCAATCCAGCGCAAAAGCCCTGCGACGCCAGCAATCCAGCGCAAAACGCCCTGCGACGCCGGCAATCCAGCGCAAAACGCCCTGCGACGCCGGCAATCCAGCGCAAAACGCCCTGCGACGCCGGCAATCCAGCGCAACACGCCCTGCGATGCTGGCAATCCAGCGCAAAACGCCCTGCGACGCCGGAAATCCAGCGCAAAACGTCTTGCGAGTTGCGATGCGGCAATCCAGTGACAAACTCCCTGTGACGCCGGCAATCCAGCGAAAAACGCCCTGCGACGCCAGCAATCCAGCGCCTTCACCAATTCGCCAAAACCAGATTCTTTAACATAATATATTGATTTCATATTTGGTTTTACATAATAAAGTCACAGAGTCTGAGCTCAGAACAGGCGAGGAAACCCAACTTATATACAGGCAGACACACACATAGACAGGCAGACACACAGGCAGGCAGGCACGGTTTACCCCATAACCTGCCCCCCACCCCGTCTCTGCAGTGAGTGCAGTGTTCTTCACTTACATTCGTCTTGGCTGGGACAGGCTACATTCAGGTCTGGGGGGAGCTGCTGCTGCTGCTGGAGCTGCTGGGTGGGGGTAACAGGCGGCGTGAGTATCGAGGTATTGTCGTTGTCGCAGTTTGTCTCACTGGGGAACAAATCTGATTGGCTACTGCTTGTGCTGGAGGCGGGGTCTTCGTCTGGCTGCTTTTTTTGAAAATCTACAAAACAGTTAAAATGTTGAAAAAAAGGAAGAAAAGCAAAACATAAAAAAACAAAACAGAAAGTTACCAAAAATTGATTTGTCTACGAAAGCACAAACACAAAACCCCATGATTTTCATGTAGTCTATGACAGTGTGCGTACCAGAGCCGGCGTGCATGTCACAGTGTGCGTACCACAGGTAGCCTGTGTGCGTATGACAGCCTGCAGATGACAGCCTGTGTGTGTGTGTGTGTGTGTGTATGACAACCTGTGTGTATAACAGCCTGTGTGTGTACGACAGCCTGTGTGTATGACCGACTGCATGTGAGGAGCGGCCTGTGTGTGTATATGACAGCCTGCGTGTGAGGAGCAGCCTGCGTGTGAGGAGCAGCCTGCGTGTGTATGATAGCCTGCGTGTGAGGAGCAGCCTGCGTATGACGGGCAGCGTGCAAATGACGGGCAGCGGGCATATCACAGGCAGCAGGCATATCACAGGCAGCAGGCATATCACGGGCAGCAGGCATCTCACGGGCAGCAGGCATGTAACGGGCAGCGGGCATATCACGGGCAGCGGGCATATCACGGGCAGCGGGCATGTAACGGGCAGCGGGCATATCACGGGCAGCCGGCATATCACAGGCAGCAGGCATATCACAGGCAGCAGGCATATCACGGGCAGCAGGCATCTCACGGGCAGCAGGCATGTAACGGGCAGCGGGCATATCACGGGCAGCGGGCATGTAACGGGCAGCGGGCATGTAACGGGCAGCGGGCATGTCACGGGCAGCCGGCATATCACGGGCAGCCGGCATATCACGGGCAGCGGGCATGTAACGGGCAGCGGGCATGTAACGGGCAGCGGGCATATCACGGGCAGCCGGCATATCACGGGCAGCCGGCATGTAACGGGCAGCGGGCATGTAACGGGCAGCGGGCACACCTTTAGTTTGTAGCCTGCAAGCAGGTAGAGCAGATTTTTTTCTTTATGTAAAGGACACATTTTGCACAATCTCACCTAACATTTTCTGTAAACACACTAGCAATGCACTCGCACGCAGTCACTCGCACGCAGTCACACTCACGCAGTCACTCGCACGCAGTCACGCTCTGTCACACACGCAGTCACTCGCACGCAGTCACTCGCACGCAGTCACACACACGCAGTCACACACACGCAGTCACACGCACGCAGTCACTCGCACGCAGTCACGCTCTGTCACACACGCAGTCACTCGCACGCAGTCACTCGCACGCAGTCACTCGCACGCAGTCACACACACGCAGTCACACGCACGCAGTCACTCGCACGCAGTCACGCGCTGTCACACACGCAGTCACTCGCACGCAGTCACTCGCACGCAGTCACTCGCACGCAGTCACTCGCACGCAGTCACTCGCACGCAGTCACACACACGCACAGACGTGTTTCCACCATTGCACCGCGTGGTTCTGCCGGCACGTGTCACCGCTCCAGCTGCAGAGGAGCTTGGTGGAGAAGGTTAAGACGCGGCGCTGCGGACTCGCGTTTCCCTTTCAGCTGTGAATTTAAAGTCGTTTAAGTAAATTCCGCGCAATTAGCGTGAGAGGAGAAGTGGTGCTTCAGCCGCGCGAGCGAGCGAGCGGGGGGGGGGGCTGAATAATGGAGCGGCTTCAATTGAGGTGCGAGCGCCCTCTGTGCCGCCACAAACTCTGCACCTGCTGCGACACGGATCAGGAGCGGCTGAGCCTCGTTCCCTCGGGTCTGTCAGGACAGAAAGTCACGTAAACAATAGGTATAAACGAAACGCCAAGTCCCGTGTGTACCGAGGGGCACGAACGGTTAAAGGGACACTCTGGGTGCTCTATCCGGGTCAGCATAATGTAGCGGATAAGGCGCTTTCCTGCTCAGCACAAGGTGTTTTTTAATGGGATAAAAATTCAGAGTCGAACCTGTAACCCCACCCGGAAGCCCCGCCAATCAGAGAGGCGGGAATTACACTGCCTGGCCTTGACCAGATTACACCTATGAGCTGCTCATGAGACCAGGACCCGAACTCAGGCGTGCCATTTTTTTTCAGAATTCTGGTGGTGCGCGCATGTGAAGAGTTTGTTTTTATTATATATATATATTTTTTATTACTTTATAGATGTGGGCATCGCACGGCGTAAATAACCAAACTGTGTGTCCAGTAAAATGGTCAATCTCTGAAAAGTGACGCAGTGTATTGCGTGTTATGCGTGTATTGTGTGTATTGCATGTATTTCGTGTGTGTGTGTATGCGTATTTTCCGTGTGTGCGTGTATTGCATGTATTCTGTGTATTGTGTGTATGCGTGTATTGTGTGTATGCATGTATTGTGTGAATGCGTGTATTGTGTGAATGCGTGTACTGTGTGAATGCGTGTACTGTGTGAATGCGTGTACTGTGTGAATGCGTGTACTGTGTGAATGCGTGTACTGTGTGAATGTGTGTATTGTGTGTGTATTGTGTGTGTATGCGTGTATTGCATGTATTGCGTGTATGCGTGTATTGTGTGAATGCGTGTATTGTGTGTATGCATGTATTGCGTGTGTATGCGTGTATTGCATGTATTTCGTGTGTGTGTGTATGCGTGTATTGCGTGTATTGCGTGAATGCGTGTATTGCGTGAATGCGTGTACTGTGTGAATACTTGTACTGTGTGAATGCGTGTACTGTGTGAATGCGTGTATGCGTGTATTGTGTGTGTATGCGTGGATTGCGTGTATTGTGTATGCGTGTATGCATTTATTGCATGTATGCGTGTATTGTGTGAATGCGTGTAATGTGTGAATGCGTGTACTGTGTGAATGCGTGTACTGTGTGAATGCGTGTAATGTGTGAATGCGTGTATGCGTGTATGCATGTATTGCGTGTGTATGCGTGTATTGCATGTATTGCGTGAATGCGTGTATTGTGTGAATACGTGTACTGTGTGAATGCGTGTACTGTGTGAATGCGTGTATGCATGTATTGTGTGTGTATGCGTGTATGCATGGATTGCGTGTATTGTGTGTGTATGCATGTATTGCATGTATGCGTGTATTGTGTGAATGCGTGTATTGTGTGAATGCGTGTATTGTGTGAATGCGTGTATTGTGTGAATGCGTGTGTGTATTGTGTGTGTATTGTGTGAATGCGTGTATTGTGTGAATGCGTGTATTGTGTGTGTATTGTGTGTGTATGCGTGTATTGCATGTATTGCGTGTATGCGTGTATTGTGTGAATGCGTGTACTGTGTGAATGTGTGTACCGTGTGAAAGCGTGTATGCGTGTATTGTGTGTGTATGCGTGTATTGCGTGTATTGCGTGTAATGCGTGTATTGCGTGAATGCGTGTACTGTGTGAATACTTGTACTGTGTGAATGCGTGTACTGTGTGAATGCGTGTATGCGTGTATTGTGTGTATGCGTGGATTGCGTGTATTGTGTATGCGTGTATGCATTTATTGCATGTATGCGTGTATTGTGTGAATGCGTGTAATGTGTGAATGCGTGTACTGTGTGAATGCGTGTACTGTGTGAATGCGTGTAATGTGTGAATGCGTGTATGCGTGTATTGCATGTATTGCGTGTGTATGCGTGTATTGCATGTATTGCATGTATGCGTGTATTGTGTGAATACGTGTACTGTGTGAATGCGTGTACTGTGTGAATGCGTGTATGCATGTATTGTGTGTGTATGCGTGTATGCATGGATTGCGTGTATTGTGTGTGTATGCATGTATTGCATGTATGCGTGTATTGTGTGAATGCGTGTATTGTGTGAATGCGTGTATTGTGTGAATGCGTGTATTGTGTGAATGCGTGTGTGTATTGTGTGTGAATGCGTGTATTGTGTGAATGCGTGTGTGTATTGTGTGTGAATGCGTGTATTGTGTGTGTATTGTGTGAATGCGTGCGTGTATTGCGTGAATGTGTGTATTGTGTGTGTATTGTGTGTGTATGCATGAATTTCTTATTTACTCTATGCCATGAATTTAATCATATGATGGTGACAAGCGTCAGGGAGCAGCTTGATGACATCACAGTCAGTGGGTCAGCGTGTCGGCAGCACGAATCAGAAAACACGCCAAGATTCACTGCATGTCACACAGGCAACGACGTGTATTCACTTGTAGGTTTATGTCCATGATCACACAACACGCAGGACACCAAAGCAGCGCTGTGTGTATGGCAAGATAAAGAGAACATTGATCTGTGCCGGGGTGAGCCGTGGCAGCACCAATGAGTGAGAGAGATAAGGAACTTGTGATAAGACACGGCCGCGCCCGAGAGAGAGAGATAAGGAACTTGTGATAAGACACGGCTGCGCCCGAGAGTGAGAGAGATAAGGAACTTGTGATAAGACACGGCTGCGCCCGAGAGTGAAAGAGATAAGGAACTTGTGATAAGACACGGCTGCGCCCGAGAGTGAGAGAGATAAGGAACTTGTGATAAGACACGGCCGCGCCCGAGAGTGAGAGAGATAAGGAACTTGTGATAAGACACGGTCGCGCCCGAGAGTGAAAGAGATCAGGAAATAAGACACGTCGCGCCCGAGAGTGAAAGAGATCAGGAACTTGCTGATAAGACACGGCCGCGCCCAAGAGAGATAAGGAACTTGTCGATAAGAAGCAGTCGCGCCATAGAGTGAGAGATAAGGAACTTGCCGATAAGAAGCAGTCGCGCAGAGAGTGAAAGAGATGAGGAACTCGCGATAAGACACGGCCGCGCCCGAGAGTGAGAGAGATAAGGAACTTGTCGATAAGAAGCGGTTGCGCCATAGAGTGAGAGATAAGGAACTCGCCGATAAGACATGGCCACACCTGAGAGTGAAAGAGATAAGGAACTCGCCGATAAGACATGGCCGCACCTGAGAGTGAAAGAGATAAGGAACTCGCCGATAAGACATGGCCGCACCTGAGAGTGAAAGAGATAAGGAACTCGCCGATAAGACATGGCCGCACCTGAGAGTGAAAGAGATAAGGAACTCGCCGATAAGACATGGCCGCACCTGAGAGTGACAGAGATAAGGAACTCGCCGATAAGACATGGCCGCACCTGAGAGTGAAAGAGATAAGGAACTCGCCGATAAGACATGGCCGCACCTGAGAGTGAAAGAGATAAGGAACTCGCCGATAAGACATGGCCGCGCCAGGTGACAGGTGCGGATATAAAGGGTATAAGACACAATATACTCAACGCTGATTAACCTGACAAGGCTCTGCAGGGGAGGGATAAAGAGCTCAGCTATCTCAATGTTAGCTTGTGATTGGCTGAGGATCTCTCATGTGACAGACGGCCCGAGGGTTCGATACATCGTAACATAGCGTAAAGATGGCATATATGCTGCGTCACGGAGCGCCAGTCCCCTTTGAGGAGTCGTGTTAGCGGCGTGGAGGTCTGGGTGAAATGGTTCTAACCGGGGCCAGAAGGTAAACGTAGAGCCCACAGTGCCAAACTGTAAGAGCACCTTCCATCCAGTGCTGCCGGCGGCGTGAGGTGCCGGCCACTAGAGCACACAGAGAGAGATTTCCATACGCTCATGCATCAATGTGTCAGGAACGCAACGCTGCAAGAAAAACCGACCCATATTTATGGACCCGAAAGGTCAGCGCAGAGAAAATCTCACAGTGTAAAATAACCGCAGCGCAACCAAACCACGGCCTGGCACACGCATCAAAGGGAGCCGGCATAGTGCCCGTCGGGAGACGCGAGGGGAGCCAGCCACAGGGCCCAGAGGAGGCGTACATAGACCACTAAAACACATATGGGAGCAGTAAAAGTGATATAGAAAGGGTAGTAGATACATGGAATATCCTCCCAGTGGGAGCAGTAACAGTGATATAGAAAGGGTAGTAGATACATGGAATAGCCTCCCAGTGGGGGCAGTAACAGTGATATAGAAGGGTAGTAGATACATGGAATATCCTCCCAGTGGGAGCAGTAACAGTGATATAGAAAGGGTAGTAGATACATGGAATAGCCTCCCAGTGGGGGCAGTAACAGCGATATAGAAAGGGTAGTAGATACATGGAATATCCTCCCAGTGGGAGCAGTAACAGTGATATAGAAAGGGTAGTAGATACATGGAATATCCTCCCAGTGGGAGCAGTAACAGCGATATAGAAAGGGTAGTAGATACATGGAATAGCCTCCCAGTGGGGGCAGTAACAGTGATATAGAAAGGGCAGTAGATACATGGAATAGCCTCCCAGTGGGGGCAGTAACAGTGATATAGAAAGGGTAGTAGATACATGGAATATCCTCTCAGTGGGAGCAGTAACAGTGATATAGAAAGGGTAGTAGATACTGCTCCCACTGGGAGGCTATTCCATGTAACAGTGATATAGAAAGGGTAGTAGATACATGGAATATCCTCCCAGTGGAGCAGTAACAGCGATATAGAAAGGGTAGTAGATACATGGAATATCCTCCCAGTGGGGGCAGTAACAGTGATATAGAAAGGGTAGTAGATACATGGAATAGCCTCCCAGTGGAGGCAGTAAAAGTGATATAGAAAGGGTAGTAGATACATGGAATAGCCTCCCAGTGGAGGCAGTAAAAGTGATATAGAAAGGGTAGTAGATACATGGAATAGCCTCCCAGTGGAGGCAGTAAAAGTGATATAGAAAGGGTAGTAGATACATGGAATATCCTCCCAGTGGAGGCAGTAAAAGTGATATAGAAAGGAAGGGTAGTAGATACATGGAATATCCTCCCAGTGGAGGCAGTAACAGTGATATAGAAAGGGCAGTAGATACATGGAATAGCCTCCCAGTGGGGGCAGTAACAGTGATATAGAAAGGGCAGTAGATACATGGAATAGCCTCCCAGTGGGGCAGTAACAGTGATATATAGAAAGGTAGTAGATACATGGAATATCCTCTCAGTGGGAGCAGTAACAGTGATATAGAAAGGGTAGTAGATACTGCTCCCACTGGAGGCTATTCCATGTAACAGCGATATAGAAAGGTAGTAGATACATGGAATAGCCTCCCAGTGGGGGCAGTAACAGTGATATAGAAAGGGCAGTAGATACATGGAATAGCCTCCCAGTGGGGGCAGTAACAGTGATATAGAAAGGGTAGTATATACATGGAATAGCCTCCCAGTGGGGGCAGTAACAGTGATATAGAAAGGGTAGTAGATACATGGAATAGTCTCCCAGTGGGGGCAGTAAAAGTGATATACAAAGGGTAGTAGATACATGGAATAGCCTCCCAGTGGGGCAGTAACAGTGATATAGAAAGGGTAGTAGATACTGCCCCCACTGGGAGGCTATTCCATGTAACAGTGATATAGAAAGGGTAGTAGATACATGGAATATCCTCCCAGTGGGGGCAGTAACAGTGATATAGAAAGGGTAGTAGATACATGGAATATCCTCCCAGTGGGAGCAGTAACAGCGATATAGAAAGGGTAGTAGATACATGGAATATCCTCCCAGTGGGGGCAGTAACAGTGATATAGAAAGGGTAGTAGATACATGGAATAGCCTCCCAGTGGGAGCAGTAACAGTGATATAGAAAGGGTAGTAGATACATGGAATATCCTCTCAGTGGGAGCAGTAACAGTGATATAGAAAGGGTAGTAGATACATGGAATAGCCTCCCAGTGGAGGCAGTAAAAGTGATATACAAAGGGTAGTAGATACATGGAATAGCCTCCCAGTGGGGGCCGTAACAGTGATATAGAAAGGGTAGTAGATACATGGAATAGCCTCCCAGTGGGGGCAGTATCTACTACCCTTTCTATATCACTGTTACTGCTCCCACTGGGAGGATATTCCATGTATCTACTACCCTTTCTATATCACTGTTACTGCTCCCACTGAGAGGATATTCCATGTAACAGTGATATAGAAAGGGTAGTAGATACATGGAATCCTCCCAGTGGGAGCAGTAACAGTGATATAGAAAGGGTAGTAGATACATGGAATAGCCTCCAGTGGGGGCAGTAACAGTGATATAGAAAGGGTAGTAGATACATGGAATATCCTCCCAGTGGGGGCAGTAACAGTGATATAGAAAGGGTAGTAGATACATGGAATAGCCTCCAGTGGGGGCAGTATCTACTACCCTTTCTATATCACTGTTACATGGAATATCCTCTCAGTGGGAGCAGTAACAGTGATATAGAAAGGGTAGTAGATACTGCTCTCACTGGGAGGCTATTCCATGTATCTACTACCCTTTCTATATCACTGTTACTGCTCCCACTGAGAGGATATTCCATGTACAGTGATATAGAAAGGGTAGTAGATACTGCCCCCACTGGGAGGCTATTCCATGTATCTACTACCCTTTCTATATCACTGTTACTGCTCCCACTGGGAGGATATTCCATGTATCTACTACCCTTTCTATATCACTGTTACTGCCCCCACTGGGAGGATATTCCATGTATCTACTACCCTTTCTATATCACTGTTACTGCCCCCACTGGGAGGCTATTCCATGTATCTACTACCCTTTCTATATCACTGTTACTGCTCTCACTGGGAGGCTATTCCATGTAACAGTGATATAGAAAGGGTAGTAGATACATGGAATAGCCTCCCAGTGAGAGCAGTATCTACTACCCTTTCTATATCACTTTTACATGGAATAGCTCCAGTGGGAGCAGTAACAGTGATATAGAAAGGGTAGTAGATACATGGAATAGCCTCCCAGTGGGAGCAGTAACAGTGATATAGAAAGGGTAGTAGATACATGGAATATCCTCCCAGTGGGGGCAGTAACAGTGATATTGAAGGGTAGTAGATACATGGAATAGCCTCCCAGTGGGAGCAGTAACAGTGATATAGAAAGGGTAGTAGATACATGGAATATCCTCCCAGTGGGGGCAGTAACAGTGATATAGAAAGGGTAGTAGATACATGGAATATCCTCCAGTGGGAGCAGTAACAGTGATATAGAAAGGGTAGTAGATACATGGAAATCCTCCCAGTGGAGCAGTAACAGTGATATAGAAAGGGTAGTAGATACATGGAATATCCTCCCAGTGGGGGCAGTAACAGTGATATAGAAAGGGTAGTAGATACATGGAATAACATTCATAGTTGAACATGTTGCCGTTTTGTTTTTCTCAAGAAATACACTTGTTCACTTTGTTGCAGAGCTGCAGTGGAAGGAGTTGGCCATTAGGGGGCAGTAGCGCTAGTTGCACAGCCTACAAAGTACATGCGGATCACAATTGTTGGAGACTCAAATTAATTACAAGAACCTCCTCTGCTGTATAAATGTATATTTGTCTGTGATACACTCTTACACACTGCACATTACTGGGAGGTTTATTGCTGTGGAGCTCCGCGATTCATAGTAAGGTGCGGTGTGTAGGGGTGTGAGTTGTATTGCTGTGGATCTCAGTGAGTCATAGTAAGGTGCGGTGTGTAGGGGTGTGAGTTGTATTGCTGTGGATCTCAGTGAGTCATAGTAAGGTGCGGTGTGTAGGGGTGTGAGTTGTATTGCTGTGGATCTCAGTGAGTCATAGTAAGGTGCGGTGTGTAGGGGTGTGAGTTGTATTGCTGTGGATCTCAGTGAGTCATAGTAAGGTGTGGTGTGTAGGGGTGATGCAGTCACATGATGCCTCGCGGAATTCAGCACGTCGTTGGACGGAGCATTGAGTCTCGCAGGTTTTGCAGCCCCTCGTTATTGGACGCAGCGGGCAAGCGGAGAAGGCTCAGGGTCCGGTTCATGTAATGCAGAGCTCGCCCCCCATAGCAGGATAACGGGTGAGAGATTTGGGGGTGCTGGGTGAGGAGGGGTGAAGCAGAGCGTTCTCCCCCCGGTGCCGGCGCTCACACTCGGAGATGCCATGTATTATTTAAAACGCGCTCGCTCTCGGTAAGCGCCGGCAGTAATTGGCGCGGCATGGCCGGGTCCCCGAAGCGCACAGCTCATTACATTCAGCGCGGATTACAAAAACACAATGAAACAAACTGCATTGAAATGTACAAATTAAGGGCTGAGGCGTGCGCGACACGGACACGCAATTAGATTGTAAGACGGAGCTCCTCGGGGAGAGCGAGGCATATTGGGGGAGCGGGATGCCGGACGCCAATTAATCCCATTCTAAAGCAGACTAACAATGAGAGGAGCAGGAACGGACCTCAGATCCTCAACCAGACGGACCAGGGGTCTCACCGCGACAGTCACACAGCAACGCTTAGATCAGCTCACCCCCAAAAAGACGCCGCGTCTCCCAAGACTCACAGAGGTGACCCCCGAGTCTTAAAGACACGCAAAGGGTCCGCTGTTACAGTAACAAGCATTACAGCGTACACAGGAGCATCACCAGGAGGGGGCGCACACAGGAGCAGCACCAGGAGGGGGCGCACACAGGAGCAGCACCAGGAGGGGGCGCACACAGGAGCAGCACCAGGAGGGGGCGCACACAGGAGCATCACCAGGAGGGGGCGCACACAGGAGCATCACCAGGAGGGGGCGCACACAGGAGCAGCACCAGGAGGGGGCGCACACAGGAGCAGCACCAGGAGGGGGCGCACAGGAGCATCACCAGGAGGGGCGCACACAGGAGCATCACCAGGAAGGGGCGCACACAGGAGCAGCACCAGGAGGGGGCGCACACAGGAGCAGCACCAGGAGGGGGCGCACACAGGAGCAGCACCAGGAGGGGGCGCACACAGGAGCAGCACCAGGAGGGGCGCACACAGGAGCAGCACCAGGAGGGGCGCACACAGGAGCAGCACCAGGAGGGGGCGCACACAGGAGCAGCACCAGGAGGGGCGCACACAGGAGCAGCACCAGGAGGGGGCGCACACAGGAGCAGCACCAGGAGGGGGCGCACACAGGAGCAGCACCAGGAGGGGCGCACACAGGAGCAGCACCAGAGAGGGGCGCACACGGGAGCAGCACCAGGGGGCGCAAACGGGAGCAGCACCAGGAGGGGGCGCAAACGGGAGCAGCACCAGGAGGGGGCGCAAACGGGAGCAGCACCAGGAGGAGGCGCAAACGGGAGCAGCACCAGAGAGGGGCGCACACGGGAGCAGCACCAGGAGGGGGCGCACACGGGAGCAGCACCAGGAGGGGGCGCACACGGGAGCAGCACAGGAGGGGGCGCACACGGGAGCAGCACCAGAGGGGGCGCACACACGGGGAGCAGCACCAGGAGGGGGCGCACACGGGAGCAGCACCAGGAGGGGGCGCAAACGGGAGCAGCACCAGGAGGGGCGCACACAGGAGCAGCACCAGGAGAGGGGGCGCACACAGGAGCAGCCACCAGGAGGGGGGCACACAGGAGCAGCACCAGGAGGGGGCGCACACAGGAGCAGCACCAGGAGGGGGCGCACACAGGAGCAGCACCAGGAGGGGGCGCACACAGGAGCAGCACCAGGAGGGGGCGCACACAGGAGCAGCACCAGGAGGGGGCGCACACAGGAGCAGCACCAGGAGGGGGCGCACACAGGAGCAGCACCAGGAGGGGGCGCACACAGGAGCAGCACCAGGAGGGGGCGCAAACGGGAGCAGCACCAGGAGGGGGCGCAAACGGGAGCAGCACCAGGAGGGGGCGCAAACGGGAGCAGCACCAGGAGGAGGCGCAAACGGGAGCAGCACCAGGAGGGGGCGCACACGGGAGCAGCACCAGGAGGGGGCGCACACGGGAGCAGCACCAGGAGGGGGCGCACACGGGAGCAGCACCAGGAGGGCGCACCACACGGGGAGCAGCACCAGGAGGGGGCGCACACGGGAGCAGCACCAGGAGGGGGCGCAAACGGGAGCAGCACCAGGAGGGGGCGCAAACGGGAGCAGCACCAGGAGGGGGCGCAAACGGGAGCAGCACCAGGAGGGGGCGCAAACGGGAGCAGCACCAAGGAGGGGCACACGGGAGCAGCACCAGGAGGGGGCGCACACGGGAGCAGCACCAGGAGGGGGCGCACAGGGAGCAGCACCAGGAGGGGGCGCAAACGGGAGCAGCACCAGGAGGGGGCGCAAACAGGAGCAGCACCAGGAGGGGCGCAAACAGGAGCAGCACCAGGAAGGGGCGCAAACAGGAGCAGCACCAGGAGGGGGCGCAAACAGGAGCAGCACCAGGAGGGGGCGCAAACAGGAGCAGCACCAGGAGGGGGCGCAAACAGGAGCAGCACCAGGAGGGGCGCAAACAGGAGCAGCACCAGGAGGGGGCGCAAACAGGAGCAGCACCAGGAGGGGCGCAAACAGGAGCAGCACCAGGAGGGGGCGCAAACAGGAGCAGCACAGGAGGGGGCGCAAACAGGAGCAGCACCAGGAGGGGGCGCAAACAGGAGCAGCACCAGGAGGGGGCGCAAACAGGAGCAGCACCAGGAGGGGGCGCAAACAGGAGCAGCACCAGGAGGGGGCGCAAACAGGAGCAGCACCAGGAGGGGGCGCACACAGGAGCAGCACCAGAAGGGGGCGCACACAGGAGCAGCACCAGGAGGGGGCGCACACAGGAGCAGCACCAGGAGGGGGCGCACACAGGAGCAGCACCAGGAGGGGGCACCACTGCACAGAGCCCTCACACCACATCAAAAGGGGATCCCCATACAACACCGCCCCCAGGAGGATTAAAGGAAATGTAGTTCACGGGAAATTCCATTCATCAAATAAGACAAATGGAACCAATAGGGTCTGCACACATGGTCATACACAAGCATACTGACAGCAAAAAAGCACAGATTACCCAGGACAGTCTACATATACACAATGTGAGCACAACAACAGAGACTGCATCGAGGGGCCGGAAACCGGGATACAGAAAAGATAAAAAAGTATATACATGGAATATCCTCCCAGTGTGAGCAGTAACAGGGATATAGAAAGGGTAGTAGATACTGCTCCCATTGGGAGGCTATTCCATGTAACAGTGATATAGAAAGGGTAGTAGATACAGGGAATATCCTCCCAGTGGGAGCAGTAACAGTGATATAGAAAGGGTAGTAGATACATGGAATATCCTCCCAGTGGGAGCAGTAACAGTGATATAGAAAGGGTAGTAGATACATGGAATATCCTCCCAGTGGGAGCAGTAACAGTGATATAGAAAGGGTAGTAGATACATGCAATAGCCTCCCAGTGGGAGCAGTAACAGTGATATAGAAAGGGTAGTAGATATATGGAATATCCTCCCAGTGGGGGCAGTAACAGTGATATAGAAAGGGTAGTAGATACATGGAATAGCCTCCCAGTGGGGGCAGTAACAGGGATATAAAAAGGGTAGTAGATACATGGAATAGCCTCCCAGTGGGGGCAGTATCTACTACCCTTTCTATATCCCTGTTACTGCCCCCACTGGGAGGCTACTCCATGTAACGGTGATATAGAAAGGGTAGTAGATACATGGAATAGCCTCCCAGTGGGAGCAGTAACAGTGATATAGAAAAGGTAGTAGATACATGGAATATCCTCCCAGTGGGGGCAGTAACAGTGATATACAAAGGGTAGTAGATATATGGAATAGCCTCCCAGTGGGAGCAGTAACAGTGATATAGAAAGGGTAGTAGATATATGGAATAGCCTCCCAGTGGGAGCAGTAACAGTGATATAGAAAGGGTAGTAGATACATGGAATAGCCTCCCAGTGGGAGCAGTAACAGTGATATAGAAAGAGTAGTAGATACATGGAATAGCCTCCCAGTGTGGGCAGTAACAGTGATATAGAAAAGGTAGTAGATACATGGAATAGCCTCCCAGTGGGGGCAGTAACAGTGATATAGAAAGGGTAGTAGATACATGGAATAGCCTCCAGTGGGGGCAGTAACAGTGATATAGAAAGGGTAGTAGATACATGGAATAGCCTCCCAGTGGGGGCAGTATCTACTACCCTTTCTTATCCCTGTTACTGCCCCCACTGGGAGGCTACTCCATGTAACGGTGATATAGAAAGGGTAGTAGATACATGGAATAGCCTCCAGTGGGAGCAGTAACAGTGATATAGAAAAGGTAGTAGATACATGGAATATCCTCCCAGGGGCAGTAACAGTGATATAGAAAGGGTAGTAGATACACGGAATAGCCTCCCAGTGGGGGCAGTAACAGTGATATAGAAAGGGTAGTAGATACACGGAATATCCTCCCAGTGGGGGCAGTAACAGTGATATAGAAAGGGTAGTAGATACACGGAATATCCTCCCAGTGGGGGCAGTAACAGTGATATAGAAAGGGTAGTAGATACTGCCCCCACTGGGAGGCTATTCCGTGTATCTACTACCCTTTCTATATCACTGTTACTGCTCCCACTGGGAGGCTATTCCATGTATCTACTACCCTTTCTATATCACTGTTACTGCTCCCACTGGGAGGCTATTCCATGTATCTACTACCCTTTCTATATCACTGTTACTGCGCCCACTGGGAGGATATTCCATGTATCTACTACCCTTTCTATATCACTGTTACTGCTCCCACTGGGAGGCTATTCCATGTATCTACTACCCTTTCTATATCACTGTTACTGCCCCCACTGGGAGGTTATTCCATGTATCTACTACCCTTTCTATATCACTGTTACTGCTCCCACTGGGAGGCTATTCCATGTATCTACTACCCTTTCTATATCCCTGTTACTGCTCCCACTGGGAGGCTATTCCATGTATCTACTACCCTTTCTATATCACTGTTACATGGAATAGCCTCTCAGTGGGGTCAGTAATGTTTATATACGTGAATTTGTTGGTTACATGTTGTTTTATCGCCTGGTCGCTTTGACCTTTTCATCCGTTATATATATATAGTCTAATCAGTGGATGGTTACAGGTCGGGGGAGGGGAGGCGGGGGTACATGGCTCCAATCAGTAAGGATCACTTAAAATGCTTATTTATGGAGGGTTCGCCCAGGAGCCCCTGTGAGGGGATTTGCATATAAATGACATTCATACGGGCGATGCCGGCGGGCGAGTCTCGGTGGTAATGGCTGAGCGTGCGCTTTATTATAATATTAATCACCGCGCCGCTCAGTGATTTTTCCTCGTTAAGGCCGGGCGCTGGGACGGTGAAGCTGGCGCATGGGACCCTCCTCCTGTCATGTGTTTATAACAAAGGGTTCACATACTTAACACTCAGGACGAGGTTTATACGAGGACTCTGCGCGGCGTCAGGTCACAGTCATGGCACCCGAAGGGTTAAATGAAACGTTACACCCGGTAAATGACCTGTGTATTGGGCATGAGTCGGGGGGGGGGGGGGGTAAACTCTATAGCGCGATTTGTAAATTTGTGACATAAGATGCAGAAACTAAAATGAGAAAAATAGAACAAAACACCCCAAACCTCATTCTCAGCGGCTGCAGTGCTCAGTGCCGCCACACGGGGCGCTGGTCTCTGAGGCTAGCACTGCAGTGTGGGGTGCAGGGTGCTGCGCTGCGAGCGGGTGCGCTCTGCTCTGTATAACACCGGTATGGGCCCTATAGAATGAGCGCCGGTAGTCCCTGCCAGCGCCTCACCGCACAGCGGACACAAGAGGTTAAATTCCGTTCGCTGCGCCCATGTTGGCGACTGGAATTTTTGAGCCGGGCATGAAACCTCAGGGGCTCCAGGCCCACCACGTAACCGGGCACACGGCCCAGAGCTGTACCCACGTTTACTTGTCGAGGAGAGGCAGAGCCGCCGGTGCTTGCCGAGGGATACCTGGAGGTTTACAGCGCGTGGAAGGTGACCTTTCTCTGGTGAATGCGTGTAAATAAAGGGAAATGTCATCATAATGTCACGGAGCCGAGTAATATGGCGAGTGAGGGGGCAGGTGCTAAGCCGTACTACAGATCCACACCTCCGCCGCCGGCACTCGGTGCCGACATACGGTGCAGAATCCAGGGTTTCCATGCTTTTATATTATTCCTGTAGTGAGCGGGACAGACAGAGGGACGGACGGAGGAGGGGGGACATACGGAGGAAACCGTCACATCGAAAGCCGGGCGTGCGGAGGAGCCGCCAGAGGAGCCGCCGCGTGGCATTATGTCTTCTGATAATTGGGAAATGTTGCGCCGAGAGAAGCTCAGGTGGGACGAGATGCAAACACGTCTTAATTTCAACCAAAGAGCTGGCCCAGACGCAGAGAGCGAGGCCCAGACGCAGAGAGCGAGGCCCAGACGCAGAGAGCGAGGCCCAGACGCAGAGAGCGAGGCCCAGACGCAGAGAGCGAGGCCCAGACGCGGACAGCGAGGCCCAGACGCAGAGAGCGAGGCCCAGACGCAGAGAGCGAGGCCCAGACGCAGAGAGCGAGGCCCAGACGCAGAGAGCGAGGCCCAGACGCAGAGAGCGAGGCCCAGACGCAGAGAGCGAGCCCCAGACGCAGAGAGCGAGGCCCAGACGCAGAGAGCGAGGCCCAGACGCAGAGAGCGAGGCCCAGACGCAGAGAGCGAGGCCCAGACGCAGAGAGCGAGGCCCAGACGCAGACAGCGAGGCCCAGACGCAGACAGCGAGGCCCAGACGCAGAGAGCGAGGCCCAGATGCAGAGAACGAGGCCCAGACGCAGACAGCGAGGCCCAGACGCAGAGAGCGAGGCCCAGACGCAGAGAGCGAGGCCCAGACGCAGAGAGCGAGGCCAGACGCAGAGAGCGAGGCCCAGACGCAGAGAGCGAGGCCCAGACGCAGACAGCGAGGCCCAGACGCAGACAGCGAGGCCCAGACGCAGAGAGCGAGGCCCAGACGCAGAGAGCGAGGCCAGACGCAGAGAGCGAGGCCCAGACGCAGAGAGCGAGGCCAGACGCAGAGAGCGCACGTGACAGACGCAGAGAGCGAGGCCCAGACGCAGAGAGCGAGGCCCAGACGCAGACAGCGAGGCCCAGACGCAGAGAGCGAGGCCCAGACGCAGAGAGCGAGGCCCAGACGCAGACAGCGAGCCCCAGACGCAGACAGCGAGGCCCAGACGCAGAGAGCGAGGCCCAGACGCAGAGAGCGAGGCCCAGATGCAGAGAGCGAGGCCCAGACGCAGAGAGCGAGGCCCAGACGCAGAGAGCGAGGCCCAGACGCAAACAGCGAAGCCCAGACGCAGACAGCGAAGCCCAGAGGAGCAGATGTCAGACGCAGAGAGTGAGCCGCAGAGCGCGCACATGTCAGACGCAGAGCGCGCACGTGTCAGACGCAGAGCGCGCACGTGACAGACGCAGAGCGCGCACGTGACAGACGCAGAGCGCGCACGTGACAGACGCAGAGCGCGCACGTGACAGACACAGAGAGCGCATGTGACAGACGCAGAGCGCGCACGTGACAGACGCAGAGCGCGCACGTGACAGACGCAGAGAGCGCACGTGACAGACGCAGAGCGCGCACGTGACAGACGCAGAGAGCGCACGTGACAGACGCAGAGAGCGCACGTGACAGACACAGAGAGCGCACGTGACAGACGCAGAGCGCGCATGTGACAGATGCAGAGAGTGAGCCGCAGAGCGCGCACATGACAGACGCAGAGCGCGCACATGACAGACGCAGAGCGTGCACATGACATCATGTCGCAGAGAGCGATCATGCGCTCTATGACCCGGCCCTGGGTGTGAGGAGGAGTCCGGCTGCTTTCATGTTGTGTATCGGCTGTAATGACGTTATAATAATCCGGTGATTTACTGAGAGAAATGGATCCTGAATCATAAGGTGACTCACACGTGTATATATAAAAACAATCACGCCATGCACACGCAGGACAGACGGTGCACACGGGACTCACCGGTAAAGCATTTCGAGCAGAGATTCATTGTCTTACTGGACCTGAAAGAAAAAGAAATGGACATTACAATCACATGTAAACATGGCGACACGCGTGTACCATCAGCATAATACAATCACATGTAAACATGGCGACACGTGTGTACCATCAGCATAATACACTCACATGTAAACATGGCAACACGCGTGTACCATCAGCATAATACAATCACATGTAAACATGGCGACACGCATGTACCATCAGCATAATACAATCACATGTAAACATGGCGACACGTGTGTACCATCAGCATAATACAATCACATGTAAACATGGCAACACGTGTGTACCATCAGCATAATACACTCACATGTAAACATGGCAACACGTGTGTACCATCAGCATAATACAATCACATGTAAACATGGCGACAAACGTGTACCATCAGCATAATACACTCACATGTAAACATGGCGACACGCGATACCGGCGCACTGGATTCATCATCAACACAGCAACCTGCCCTGAGCAGAAGAGGGGGACACTGAGAGCTGGAAATCAGCCAAGATTCTCCCTCCTGCCGCTCAGTCCTCAGCTTCACCATAAATCACCCAAGATTCGCTCTCCTGCTGCTCAGTCCTCAGCATCACCATAAATTAGCCAAGATTCTCTCTCCATGCTCAGCATCAGAATAAATTTGCCACGTTTCTCCTGTTACCTCCTGCCGCTCAGTCCTCAGCATCACCAAGATTTTCCCTCCTGATGCTCAGTGGCACCATAAATCAGCTAAGATTCTTCCCTCCCTCTTGCCACACAGCATCACCATCAACCAAAACTCTCCAGTCACTCAGTTCTCAGATTCACCATAAAATCAGTCATGATTTCCTGCTGCTCAGTCCTCAGCGTCACCATAAATCAGCTATGATTCTCCCGCTCTCTCCTGCCATTCAGTCCTCAGCGTCACCATAAATCAGCCATGATTCTCCTGCTCCCTACTGCCGTTCAGTCCTCAGCTTCACCATAAACCTCTGTACAAAAAGAGTAAGTACAATATAAAGAAAGAAAAACATTTTATAATACAAATGTATACATTGCCAATACAGTATACAGAGGCGAGAGTGAACCCGGAGACGTCAGCCTCTATATAACACCGCACAGTATACAGAGGCGAGAGTGAACCCGGAGACGGCAGCCTCTATATAACACCACACAATATACAGAGGTGAGTGTGAACCCGGAGACGGCAGCCTCTATATAACACCACACAATATACAGAGGCGAGAGTGAACCCAGAGACGGCAGCCTCTATATAACACCACACAATATACAGAGGCGAGAGTGAACCCAGAGACGGCAGCCTCTATATAACACCACACAATATACAGAGGCGAGAGTGAACCCGGAGACGGCAGCCTCTATATAACACCACACAATATACAGAGGAGAGAGTGAACCCGGAGACGGCAGCCTCTATATAACACCACACAATATACAGAGGAGAGAGTGAACCCGGAGACGGCAGCCTCTATATAACACCACACAATATACAGAGGTGAGAGTGAACCCGGAGACGGCAGCCTCTATATAACACCACACAATATACAGAGGTGAGTGTGAACCCGGAGACGGCAGCCTCTATATAACACCGCACAATATACAGAGGAGTGAGTGAACCCGCACACGGCAGCCTCTATATAACACCACACAATATACAGAGGAGAGAGTGAACCCGGAGACGGCAGCCTCTATATAACACCACACAATATACAGAGGCGAGAGTGAACCCGGAGACGGCAGCCTCTATATAAAGCCACACAATATACAGAGGAGAGAGTGAACCCGCACCTGGCAGCCTCTATATAACACAACACAATATACAGAGGCGAGAGTGAACCCGCACACGGCAGCCTCTATATAACACCGCACAATATACAGAGGAGAGAGTGAACCCGGAGACGGCAGCCTCTATATAACACCACACAATATACAGAGGCGAGAGTGAACCCGGAGACGGCAGCCTCTATATAAAGCCACACAATATACAGAGGAGAGAGTGAACCCGCACCTGGCAGCCTCTATATAACACCACACAATATACAGAGGCGAGAGTGAACCCGCACACGGCAGCCTCTATATAACACCGCACAATATACAGAGGAGAGCGTGAACCCGGAGACGGCAGCCTCTATATAACACCACACAATATACAGAGGCGAGAGTGAACCCGGAGACGGCAGCCTCTATATAACACCGCACAATATACAGAGGAGAGCGTGAACCCGGAGACGGCAGCCTCTATATAACACCACACAATATACAGAGGCGAGAGTGAACCCGCACCTGGCAGCCTCTATATAACACCGCACAATATACAGAGGAGAGCGTGAACCCGCACACGGCAGCCTCTATATAACACCACACAATATACAGAGGAGAGAGTGAACCCGGAGACGGCAGCATCTATAAAACACCACACAATATACAGAGGAGAGCGTGAACCCGCACCTGGCAGCCTCTATATAACACCACACAATATACAGAGGAGAGAGTGAACCCGGAGACGGCAGCATCTATAAAACACCACACAATATACAGAGGTGAGAGTGAACCCACACACTGCAGCCTCTATATAACACCACACAATATACAGAGGAGAGAGTGAACCCGCACACGGCAGCCTCTATATAACACCACACAATATACAGAGGCGAGAGTGAACCCACACACTGCAGCCTCTATATCACAGCAAATCTCAGAATCCGATTGGCTGCTCACATCGCTCACTCTCAGCAGCCATATTTATTTTTTCAGGTACACCCCTGAGGGCCTGAGGTCATTCCAAGATGGCGGCTGCCCCATGACAGGACTTAAAGGGGAAGTTCCAGTGAAGCTTTTGATCGCATGAAATCACAATGATCTCTACAGAGGCGGCTGTAAGGATTTACCAGGAGAACAATCCGGAGGATTCCAACATATACAGTCAGGTGCAGAAATCTTGGGACATGGACACAATTGTAACATCTTTGGCTCTATACACCACCACAATGGAGTTGGAATGAAACAAACACAATGTGCTTTAACTGCAGACTGTCAGCTTTAATTTGAGGGTATGTACATCCAACTCAGGTGAACGTGTAGGACTTACAGCAGTTTGCAGATGTGCCCCCACTTGTTAAGGGACCAAAAGTAATGGGACAGAATAATAATCATAAATCAAACTTTCCCTTCTTAATACTTGGTTGCAAATCCTTTGCAGTCAATCACAGCCTGAAGTCTGGAACGCATAGACATCACCAGACGCTGGGTTTCATCCCTGGTGATGCTCTGCCAGGCCTCTACTGCAACTGTCTTCAGTTCCTGCTTGTTCTTGGGGCATTTTCCCATCAGTTTTGTCTTCAGCAAGTGACATGCAGCTCAATGGGATTCAGGTCAGGTGATTGACTTGGCCATTGCATAACATTCCACTTCTGTCCCTTCAAAAACTCTTTGCTTGCTTTTGCAGTATGCTTTGGGTCATTGTCCACCTGCACTGTGAAGCGCCGTCCAATGAGTTCTGCAGCATTTGGCTGAATGTGAGCAGATAATATTGCCCCAAACACTTCAGAATTCATCCTGCTGCTTTTGTCAGCGTCACATCATCAATAAATACAAGAGAACCAGTTCCATTGGCAGCCATACATGCCCACGCCATGACACTACCACCACCATGCTTCACTGATGAGGTGGTATGTAGGGATGCACCGATACTAGTATCGGTATCGGGGCCGATACTCGTGCAAACGGCCCGATACATCTCGCCGATACCGGAAGCCGGCGCTGGGCCGGCATCCGCGGGGCTGGGGAAGCTGGCCGCGTGCATGAAAAGCACGCGGCCAGCGTTCCCCTCCGGCGCGCCGCGATACTCACCCATCCTGAAGGTCCGGTCGCTGGGCAGTGATGCGTTCCCGCGGACACTGGGCGCTCCTGTGACGCTGCCTCTCGGCTGGATGCAGCGTCACAGATGCGCCCGGCGGCCACGTGATCGCATCACTGCCCAGCGACCGGACCTTCAGGATGGGTGAGTATCGTGGCGCGCCGGAGGGGAACGCTGGCCGCGTGCTTTACATGCACACGGCCAGCTTCCCCAGCGGTCGAGCTGGGGGCAAATCCATGAGACCTGGGGGACATATCCATCAGAGCTGGGGCATATCCATCAGAGCTGGGGCCAAATCCATGAGTGCTGGGGGCAAATCCATCAGAGCTGGGGCAAATCCATCAGAGCTGGGGGCAAATCCATCAGAGCTGGGGGCAAATCCATGAGACCTGGGGGTAAATCCATGAGACCTGGGGGTAAATCCATCAGAGCTGGGGGTAAATCCATCAGAGCTGGGGCATATCCATCAGAGCTGGGGCCAAATCCATGAGTGCTGGGGGCAAATCCATCAGAGCTGGGGCAAATCCATGAGTGCTGGGGGCAAATCCATCAGAGCTGGGGGCAAATCCATGAGACCTGGGGGCAAATCCATGAGACCTGGGGGTAAATCCATGAGACTTGGGGGTAAATCCATCAGAGCTGGGGGTAAATCCATCAGAGCTGCTGGTAAATCCATCAGAGCTGGGGGCAAATCCATGAGTGCTGGGGGCAAATCCATCAGAGCTGGGGCAAATCCATCAGACCTGGGGGCAAATCCATGAGACCTGGGGGCAAATCCATGAGACCTGGGGGCAAATCCATGTGAGCTGGGGGTAAATCCATGAGACCTGGGGGAAAATCCATCAGAGCTGGGGGCAAATCCATGAGTGCTGGGGGCAAATCCATCAGAGCTGGGGCAAATCCATCAGAGCTGGGGCAAATCCATCAGAGCTGGGGCATATCCATCAGAGCTGGGGGCAAATCCATGAGTGCTGGGGGCAAATCCATGAGACCTGGGGGCAAATCCATGAGACCTGGGGGCAAATCCATGAGACCTGGGGGCAAATCTCATATAAATTTTTATATGAGGTCTGTTCCTATTGGAAAGCGTCACATGACATTAAATAAAAGTATCGGTACTCGGTATCGGTGAGTACTTTTAAAAAGTATCAGTACTCGTACTTAAAAAAGTGGTATCGGTGCATCCCTAGTGGTATGCTTAGGATCATGAGCAGTTCCTTTCCTTCTCCATACTCTTCTCTTCCCATCACTCTGGTACAAGTTGATCTTGGTCTCATCTGTCCATAGGATCTTGTTCCAGAACTGTGAAGGCTTTGTTAGGTGTTGTTTGGCAAACTCTAATCTGGCCTTCCTGTTTTTGAGGCTCACCAATGGATTACATCTTGTGGTGAACCCTCTGTATTTACTCTGGTGAAGTCTTCTCTTGATTCTTGACTTTGACACACATACACCTACCTCCTGGAGAGTGTTCTTGATCTGGACAACTGTTGTGATGGGTGTTTTCTTCACCAGGGAAAGAATTCTTCGGTCATCCACCACAGTTGTTTTCCGTGGTCTCCCAGGTCTTTTGGTGTTGCTGAGCTCACCGGTTCCTTCTTTTTGAGAATGTTCCAAACAGTTGTTTTGGCCACGCCTAATGTTCTTGCTATCTCTCTGATGGGTTTGTTTTGTTTCTTCAGCCTAATGCTGGCTTGCTTCACTGATAGTGACAGCTCTTTGGATCTCATCTTGAGAGTTGACAGCAACAGATTCCAAATGCAAATAGCACACTTGAAATGAACTCTGGGCCTTTTATCTGCACATTGTAATTGGGATAATGAGGGAATATCACACACCTGGCCATGGAACAGCTGAGAAGCCAATTGTCCCATTACCTTTGGTCCCTTAACAAGTGGGGGCACATCTGCAAACTGCTGTAAGTCCTACACCGTTCACCTGAGTTGGATGTACATACCCTCAAATTAAAGCTGACAGTCTGCAGTTAAAGCACATTGTGTTTGTTTCATTCCAACTCCATTGTGGTGGTGTATAGAGCCAAAGATGTTAGAATTGTGTCCATGTCCCAATATTTCTGCACCTGACTGTACATATATTTATCGCTGCTCGTTTGTGGGAATTGTGTTTGTGCTCCCATAATGGCGCTCAGATTAAGTCAGTGTCATAACGTGGCACAAGAACCAGAGCCCGACGCGGCCGTCGCAAGATGGTGCAGCTGCTGCACAGTCCCTCAGAGCGCGAACCCAAAGCGGGCGAATAACAGGAGCCGCACGCAAATCAGCATCTGAAAGCATTTGATCAGAGACGGCATGTGAATTGGACGCGGCTCCTCGCGCCGCTGGGAGGACAATATGAAACATCTGCCAAAATGCCACATTTACATACCGGCTGCGGCAGCTACCAGCGTGCGCCTTCACGAGGAAACCAAGATCCTGTAATAACCAGATCCCGTATAACCACATTACCGGAACGGCGGCGCACAAACCCACAGGAAACCCCGCAAGAAAAGTAAATACGATTATCTGTACGTATCAAAAGCGCCCGCTCACACCGTAACCTCTTCTAAAGCCGCGCCAGCCGCCGCCGAGGATTATGGGTGTTTTTAGATGGACAGGAAGCTGCATTAACACCGCCTGTGCCTTGATACGGTGTACTGTGATACTGTGTATAGTGCGGCTTTGCCAGCAGAACTCCTTTGTGTTCATTCTCAAAATGCAGCAAGGGATTCTGGGTAAGATGTGCAACTGCGGACCACAGCCAGCGCAATGCCGTACCGGATGGCTTTAAAAGCCGGTCGTGTGACCCAGAATCATGAAAGCACACAGTGACGGATGTCTCGCACGCATTGGCGTCAGCAGAATTTCATGTATAATATTGACGTCACGGCGAGAAGAAAAACGAGGTTAAAATTCTCCGCCGCGCGATTAAACGAGAGCGAGGACAGAGGACAAAAGGTCAGAGAAAACGTCCATCGAGGAGCGGGTATATGTCTCCGTGACCCCTGACCCCGTCCTACAGGCCCAATAGTTGCGCATTGCACTGCTGGCGCCTGTGCTGGGACTGGTTTTACATTTTTTTTTTTTAATGGAAATTCATTTGCATGTCTCACCCAGAAGCCCTTGCTGCATTTGCTGACGTTTTGCAGAGGAGCTCTCTGGGTAAAAGGTCTGTGACCCGGATGGGGAAATGTTTTTCTGCAATGACTTCTCATCTTGGCAAATCGAGTGGAGGATTTTAACCTCAATTTTTCATCCTCACCATAATTCATAGAGTGAGTGTGAATATATACAAACACACACTCGTTTAAGTTATGGTTGAGGGCAAAAAGTGAGGTTAAAAGCCTCCGCACAGCAAATAATCAGGTTTATAAGTGTGTAAGACATTTACACATCCCAGCAATTCAGAGAACGGCTTCACAGAGCTCATGTGCTACATTCCCCACACGCAGCAAGGAACTCTGGGAAGGGCATGCAAATGAGGTCTCCAATTTGTAACTTTTTTTGCATCCTGGGTCTGTTTTAACACTGAACCCCCCCCCCCCCCCGCGTGCCGGTGCCATACTAGACGGCTGTTTTTAGCAAAGGTCATGTTATGAAACGAGTCACAGTCGCTCCTGGACAGTTGTTTCAGGCTTATTTCGTGTGTCCTAATCAGCAGGAGATAGGCCGTGACTCGTTGCTGTGTGATGCTTAACCCGTAGGGCAAATATGTGCGTTACATATAAAATGAAAAAAAAAAAAAAAATTACGCAGCTGTACCCCTTTGACACTATGGGGTGTATTCACTAAACATCGAAATGGAGTTAAATTTTATTCTGGCGGATATCGGCGATTCCATTCTGTTAAAATGTCAGTGAATTTACTATTTATTGAACGTTCACCGTATTGCGCTGAAAATGGAGTCCCTGACGCAGTTACCAGAAGTTATCAAAAAGTGCCGATAGATTAGCCTCGGCGAATTCCACCGAACCGAAAAAATAAATAAAAACGTGTTGAAATAATAAAAAAACGTCATTTAAAAATAAAATGTTGTTACAAAATAATGTCTTTTTTACAAAAAAAAAAAAATGTAAAAGAAAGGTTTTCAGAATTTTTTATTTTTAAGTAGTAAAACCTATTAGATTCGCCCTTAAACCGGTCGCATCAAAAATCCGGGCATTTTGCTTCATTGTTGGTGCAATTCGGTGTTCTGTGAATAAATAAATCATTCGTTGAGAAAGTTTCGGTGCCGCCGAATCACAGAGTAACGCCCTGTATTTGTTGAATAAACGAATCGGCCGATGTCGCAGACGCGGTGACATTCACCATTCGGTGCAATTCAGTGGTTGGTTTGGATGTTTAGTGAATGACCCTCTAACAGCTTTGCGAGGATAAATCCCGCGCGTCCCAATGACCCTCCATCCATTTACACAAACTCCTCCGCTGCCGGCACCGCAGGTACCAATCAGGAGGGCGATGGCACTTAATATGCGAGTCAGTCCTCGCGGCCGCTCGCTGTCACATTTGCATATCCTGCGCCTTGATTACAAACACCCGGCCACATCCGAATAACCTGCGCCACAATCTTTATGTTTCCTGGAAGGGAATGTGGCGAGAGACCAAGGGCAATCAGGAGCGGAGCGTGCCGGGCGACCGCTGGGCTAACAGCAGGGGGCGCCAACTGCCACACCGCAGATTGAGGAAATGTTTTACATATGATCAACCATCGCCAGAACACGGGAACCGGTTGCCCATTCCTTTGCGTTGGCCGCGCAACAGAAATCCTTCGCACGTGCCTTCCTTTTCTTAAAGGCACAGCCTCCTCATCCTGACCATTATACATTAATAAAGCTGTCAGGATGGGAGGAGCACCCCCCCCCATCAGACTTTAATCGATGGATGATGCTGAGGAGTTTCCTCCCTCCCAGCCAGCCTCACCCACAGTCAGGATTTTGAATTTCCCGGCTGCCGGTCACTAGTGATGTCACACACACAGAGAGCGGTGACGTCACCCTCTGAGACCAATCTCTGTAGCGAGCGTTCCCCGAGAGGCAGCGATGGATCAGATCTGTGCATGCGCGTGCAGCTCCGACCCATCGCTCTGCGCAGGCGCTACGGAACTTGTGTACGTAAAGTGTGTAAGTCCCGTAGCGCCGTGCAATGTGCGTCTCCTTCACTACACAAGTTGTATAAGAGCACAAACTGCGCAGAAAAGCTTCAGGAATCCCTGAGCCGAAGAGGAGGAGGAGCAGCAGCGCGCGCGGCGAAGGGGAAAAGAGGAGGAGCAGCGCGCGGCGAGGGGGAAAAGAGGAGGAGCAGCGCGCGGCGAGGGGGAAAAGAGGAGGAGCAGCGCGCGGCGAGGGGGAAAAGAGGAGGAGCAGCGCGCGGCGAGGGTGAAAAGAGGAGGAGCAGCGCGCGGCGAGGGGGAAAAGAGGAGGAGCAGCGCGCGGCGAGGGGCAAAAGGCAAATAATTCACCAAAAAATACATATCTAATTGCGCAGAGACTGTCAGCCGGATATAACCAAACATTTAAGGGCAAGAAGGGAGCTCTAGGTTTTTTTTTATCCCCTTGCTGACCACAGACATACTATGTACGTCATGGGGAAAAATCCCCTTAACCACCACTGACTGTACGTCAGACGGTAAAACGAGCTTCTGGAAGAGGTCTGTATCGCTTCCAGCCGCTCAGTTACTATTGCAGGGATGCCTGGACAAGGTGTGATCACATGGTGTGCCTGGACCCCTCGAGGTACTCCGCTCAAATGATTTAACCCCTAGCTGCCCAGGTGGAGATAAGGCAGCGCAAAGGACCCCCTATCTCCGGATACATGGCAGCTGGAGAATGTTTGGAATCATCAGAAAGGCCAGGACATGACCTTTCCAATGATACCAAACATGACCTTGTTTGGTGTAAAAAGGTGTTTCTTGGGGGTTTTTTTAAAAGTGGATTTTAAGAAAAAAGTCTGTGTTTTGTAATTAGACAGGATTTCAAAATCATGTTTAAACAGGATGAGCAGAAAACGGATGAAATCTCAGGACAACAAAGCGAAATGGCTCAGCAGTGACGGGGTTAAAAAGCAAAAAACATGTAAACATTGGGCCATATTACATACTTGGTGCTAACTTAACCAGAGCTGGTGTAAACTTCCCCGAGCCATTGTAACCTATGGAGGTGTTAAGTTTACAGCAGCTCTGGTTAAGTTTGTAATACGGCCCTGGGTATTTCTAAACTCAGGACAACATTTTTAATCTATTTATTCAAGATCTATTTAAGCTCCAAAAAAGTGTGTTTTATTGATTTTTAGCACCTAAAATGTTAGCGGGTCGTAAGAGGACATTAATTGTCAGCAATGTCAGAGTGTCCTGATCTCTATCCCTTTATAATCACTCACCGGATGAGCTCGGTGATGCCGGCGCCGGCGCCCCCCCCCCCCCCCCGCCGTCATTTATTTCAAAGCAAACTGCCAGACGGCCGCCATTAACAGAGCCGCACTATGGCAATACTGTACACAATCAGGACCGTGCAACCTCCGAGCGGAGAGAAGCCGATCCTCCTCGCCGAGCGAAAAGATGACGATCCTCGCCGAGCAACGCCGATCCTCCTCGTCGAGCGAAAAGATGACGATCCTCCTCGCCGAGCAACGCCGATCCTCCTCGCCGAGCGAAAAGATGACGATCCTCCTCACCGAGCAACACCGATCCTCCTCACCGAGCAACACCGATCCTCCTCACCGAGCAACACCGATCCTCCTCACCGAGCAACGCCGATCCTCCTCACCGAGCAACGCCGATCCTCCTCACCGAGCAACGCCGATCCGCCCGCCGAGCAATGCCGATCCGCCCGCCGAGCAACGCCGATCCGCCCGCCGAGCAACGCCGATCTGGTGGTGCCAGGCGGGGGGGGGAGAAATCACACCTCTCTAACACATTCTATGGGCTCAAAAACCACTCGTCACTGGAAAAATCCCTTTTACGTGGATCTGGATAGACGGCTTACGGACGCGAGGTCACCTGACCCGGAGGTCTAGAGATTTAAGAGGTTATTCACTGATTTCCTAATTGGACCCAAATTGCACCGTGACTTTCAGCTTTCTGGGAAATTCATTGATTCACTACGCTGTGAATTCACCAAATACCGGCAAAATGAAAGTAGAATACGGTGCAAATTCAGCGGCACCAAAAAAATAAATAAAATGGTCCCATAGAGAACGATCGTGTGTTCTATTCACAGAACGCAGAATTGCACCGAATTCCAGGCGAAACGCCGGGATTTTTGGTGTTTCTTTAATCAGGTAAATCCCATTGGATTCAACGCGGGGAAAAAAAACGCTTTTAAATAAGAACATTTGTTCTTTTTATTAAAAAAAAAAACTTTTATTTTTTAAAAGACTTTTTGTAATTTTGTAACAGACCTTTTGTTTTTTTAACCCCTTATCGCTAGGCAGGTGGTGCCCGGTGGTTGGGTCTAAACGCTGGTGGGACGTACTCTCTGGCTGCTGCACCGGTCCCTACGCTGGCCAGTCTACACAGCTGATGCACTGCGCACGTCTTTGGCTGCGGGGGGGGGGGGAGCTGGACTTCAGGCCAACCACAGCAGCGAATGACGCGTGGCGTGTGCTCGCTGGTGGGTGATTGGGTGGGCCGGAGGCTGACGATAGTGTCCAGCTTGTTGCGCTATGCCGTCCTTCAGACTCATCCACTGTGGGGACGGCATAGTACACAATAACTTGTCGTTCCACTCAGAAAACCCTGTCAATCAGCTTGTAGCTCCACCCAGAGAGCCCTGCCAATCAGCTTGTAGCTCCACCCATAAGCTTGTAGCTCCGCCCACAAGCCAGCCCATCATCTTGTAGCTACACCCAAACCTTCCATCAGCATGTAGCTACACCCATCAGCATGTAGCGCCATCCACAAGCCGTCCCATCAGCTTGTAGCTCCACCCAGAGGCCTTGCCAATCAGCTTGTAGCTCCACCCAGAAGCCTTGCCAATCAGCTTGTAGCTCCACCCAGAAGCCTTGCCAATCAGCTTGTAGCTCCACCCAGAAGCCTTGCCAATCAGCTTGTAGCTCCACCCAGAAGCCTTGCCAATCAGCTTGTAGCTCCACCCAGAAGCCTTGCCAATCAGCTTGTAGCTCCACCCAGAAGCCTTGCCAATCAGCTTGTAGCTCCACCCAGAAGACATGTTCGCTCATGCATGTAGCTCCTGTGAGCAGGGCCCTCTACCCCTCTTGTTTCATCCTATGTCTGTTTATCTGTATCTCGTTCCCTTTGGTTATTGTGAAGCACTACGGAAACTGTTGGCGCCAAATAAATGATGAAGATGATGATAATGTACAGGTTACTAGTAGACTGACTCAAATCAGCTTGTAGCTCCACCCAGAAGCCCTGCCAATCAGCTTGTAGCTCCACCCAGAAGCCTTGCCAATCAGCTTGTAGCTCCACCCAGAAGCCCTGCCAATCCAGCTTGTAACTCCACCCAGAAGCCCTGCCAATCCAGCTTGTAACTCCACCCAGAAGCCCTGCCAATCCAGCTTGTAACTCCACCCAGAAGCCCTGCCAATCCAGCTTGTAGCTCCACCCAGAAGCCCTGCCAATCCAGCTTGTAGCTCCACCCAGAAGCCCTGCCAATCCAGCTTGTAGCTCCACCCAGAAGCCCTGCCAATCCAGCTTGTAGCTCCACCCAGAAGCCCTACCAATCAGAGAGCCGAGATTATACCCGATCTGCTCAGCTGGACACGTGGCGGGAAGGCGCGGGCACATTGTATGAAAGGAGTAATATGCCGGTGTGATGGATTTGAGCATTTCAGTGCGAAACGCGTGGTATGTCTACATTTCCATAGCTGTGATTGTGCTTTGTGTGCGCAGATTTCCCAGGCGCGTCCTCAGAGAATGATCACAGGCGAGAGGTAAAGGTTTGAAGGGCTCGGGGCGCGCGGCTCAGCTTTGTGGAATAAATCGGATTCTACCCAATAAAATCAAAGCCGGACTCTCTTAAAAAGGGGGAAATAAGGAGATATTTCTGTCCTCCCCTGTGCCAGCACCAAGCCCGAGACGATGGGTCTCCGTACGCTTTCCCGCGCGTCTGTAGAGCCCGATGTAAAAGGTCAGACGCCGGACCCGTCTGATTTCGTCAAAGCGATGAAATTGCTCTGTATAAAGTGTTAAAGGTTTTCTTCGTCCATATTGCCGGCAGCGAATGAAAGGCCAGCACATTGTTCCACCAAGCCAGGCGGGCGACAAAGGCCCGGCCGGCCGCACAGTCTGAGCACATTGTTGGGTCAAAAAATGGAAAAGAAAAAAAGATGATAAAAACAGAAAAGAAAACCTGAAAAAGCGCTAACCTTTCAGAACAATAGTGAGCGTCTGCGAGGGACAGACAGATGGACGCGGCCGCTATATTCAGCCATTCACATCAGATGGGGTCGATACGCGGGTGTGAAAGGGCCGCCGGCCTCCTCTGGGCAATCTGCCGCAAGATGCTCCACTCAATGGATGAATTCTCGGCGGATTTCTTAACATTTCCCTCCTTTATGTGTTTGTTTTCCAAGACTAAGGACGGAGACAGACGGCAAATATCACCTTAACCGTCCCACTGCGCGTCTGGGCTCCGAACGAAGCCGCTGCCGATTCACACCGCGCAGACCAGGGTGACGACGCCGATACAAAGGAAGAAGGCTGCGCGTCTGGTGGGAGAATTCACATGCCACGCGGGGCGGGGGGGGGGGGAGACAAAGAACAGGACAAAACGGTAATAAAGTGATGAGCAGGATAAAAAACGATGTGAAAAAAAAGAGAAATTCTTACTCTTTACTAGAACTAGCTAAAACTTTTAATCAGATGACGCCTCGTCCCGTGCAATGACCTCACACAAGGGGACGCGGTCATTCCTGGGAATGATGTCATAAGGAGGACTCACAGGCTGGACAGGCATCATGGGAGTTGTAGTTGACTTGGCCAGGTCTCTGTTGGATTGTGACACGCCGGCCTGTATGCGCGCCTCACAGGACACAGAATATCTCGGCGAAGTTCGGGTGAAACACTACGGGTTCAGGTCTAGGAAGGTCCAGTAGAGCTGCGTATCTTCATAAAGCGGCGTCGGGTCAGGGTACATGGCGAGTTCTTGGTCCTTACAGGACACAGGTTCCTGAGCGGTCTGGTTTTGTTACCGTCTGATCTGTGCAGGCCAAAACCACAGAAACGATAATGAAGATGGGAAAAGGAGGGGGCCGCTGAGGGACCACCACTTAAGGATCATCCATGGAACTGGATAGCCTAGTGGCCAGCAGATAAGGGCCACAAATTAGAGATAATCCGTGGGAGTGGGCAGCCGACTGGTCACCAGTTAAAGACCAGCTGTGGGAACGAACTGCCTAGTGGCTCCCAGTTAGGGACCATCCGTGGCAGAGGGCATCCAAATGTAAACCAGATAAGGACCACTTGTGGAATTAAATTGACGAGTGGCCACAAGTTCCAAACCATCCATGCGACTGGGCTTCCAACTGTACACCAGTTAAGGACAATCCATGGGACTGGGCTTCCAACTGGTCATCAGTTAAGGACCATCTGTAGGATCGGACTGTTGAGTGGACACCAGTTACATAATCCATGGGTGCTGGAAACGGAGTGGTCACATTTAGGAATAGTCCGCTGACTGGCTATTAGTTCAGCAACATCAGAAGTAGTGGATCACAGACTGGCCACCAGTTCAAGACCATAGGAGAGAGCGAGGCCACCGGGCACCAATAATACCATAACATAAAGATCACTACCAGCACATTATTCAATCCATATTACCCTTAAAGAGCCAGACGGTGGCAGCTCCACCTCCAGCGCCGATTTGGGTTTATTTCCGGAGGTTCAGTAACTATGGGTATAAAATCCTTAATTTCCCCCAAAAAAAAAAATCAACAAACGTGTAAACGTTTTATCGCAAGAATTAAAAAGAATCGAGTAGAACAGGAAAGCGAGCGACAAGTCGAGGAGTAAAAGCGGCAACTCGCGAGCTCCATGGGGAGCAGGGAAGAAACGCCGGGATCGCCAAAATAAACCCTAAAAAAAAAAAAAAAAAAAAAAAAAGCTTCCTGGAAACTGCTGGAACGTGAACAACGGCGGAAAAAGATATATCAAAGGTTTTAGAGCTCAGCACATCGGCCCATCGAGTGGGGAGCACAGGAAGGAGCTGCCCTGTGACACGCAGTGGGGGAGCACAGGAAGAAGCTGCCCTGTATCATGCAGAGGGGAAGGGCAGGAAGGAGCTGCCCTGTGACATGCAGAGGAAGAGCACAGGAAGAAGATGCCCTGTAACACGCAGAGGGGAAGTACAAGAAGAAGCTGCCCTGTGACACGCAGTGGGGGAGCACAGGACATCCAGGGCAGCACTTTTCACACACTTTCCATCAGCGCGTACATACAATATGCATTAAATAAAGGCCCAGCACATTCTCGCTGCAGAGACTCTGCGGTTACAGACACGCGGCGTCTGCATTAAACTGTCCAATAAAATATGGTAAAAAAACCAGCACAAAATGTCTGGAAGTAAAACTTCTCAGAAAATGTTACAAAAAACTTTTCCGAGGTTTTTTCTTTTCTAAATCCCCTGAATCCACCCGCAGGAAGCCGTATTAAACGCCGCTTTATCTCCCTGGTCACGGAAAGCCATAGCTGGACGCGGCCAGGTTTGGAAGGGAGCGCGGTGCGCCCGGGGACGCAGACTCACGCACCGCATGAGATGCCCTGATTTCTACTTATTGCTTCATGAGTGGATTCCAGAGCGGCTGATCAGCGGAGCTGGAGGGAGCGACGCCGCACAGCGATACCCAGACGCGGCTCCACTCTACAAACTACCGGGAACCATGCATGAAACCAGAGGAAACCAAGAAAACGTCCTCATACACAGCACACACATTCAGGAGCCGACGGATAATTCCTGGACTCAGTGCACAGGTTAGAGGGTCCTACAGGTAGATAATTCCTGGACTCAGTGCACAGGTTAGAGGGTCCTACAGGTAGATAATTCCTGGACTCAGTGCACAGGTTAGAGGGTCCTACAGGTAGATAATTCCTGGACTCAGTGCACAGGTTAGAGGGTCCTACAGGTAGATAATTCCTGGACTCAGTGCACAGGTTAGAGGGTCCTACAGGTAGATAATTCCTGGACTCAGTGCACAGGCTCCGTGTTCTGAAGGTCCTACAGGTAGATAATTCAGCATCCACATCTAGTGCGACACTGTCCCCCAATCACGGGTATAATCCGTGCGTCACATGACTCCAGAGCTGCCACCTACCACAACACTCTATACCAACATGCAGACGGACGCTCCATATATCCGTCTGAAGGCAGATTCCTAGAGGTCATTAGATGATGACATCACCAAACATGCACACCAAAGTCATGACATCACAGTTGGTGCCATAATATCAGTGAATACCCCGTTGCTCCCATTTAGGTTTTGGATAAAGCCACGTTGTGTTAAATTCTGGGCTTTGTGTCACTTCGCCTCCAGAATATTCTACATTTCTCTCAGAAAGGAAACCGTTTAGAGAGAATTAAAAGACAATTAAACTCTATTAAAATAAACGGCTTTTAAATGAGCGATTATCACCTTATTATGGGATGTTACTTTCTGTCCGTGGGATTCCAAGACAAACGTGGAACTCACAACCAGAAACCTGCCGCAACCCGACACAGAACCGCGTCCCCCGCCGCAACCCACGCAGAACCGCGTCCCCCGCCGCAACCCACGCAGAACCGCATCCCCCGCCGCAACCCGACACAGAACCGCGTCCCCCGCCGCAACCCGACACAGAACCGCGTCCCCCGCCGCAACCCGACACAGAACCGCGTCCCCCGCCGCAACCCGACACAGAACCGCGTCCCCCGCCGCAACCCGACACAGAACCGCGTCCCCCGCCGCAACCCGACACAGAACCGCGTCCCCCGCCGCAACCCGATACAGAACCGCGTCCCCCGCCGCAACCCGACACAGAACCGCGTCCCCCGCCGCAACCCGACACAGAACCGCGTCCCCCGCCGCAACCCGACACAGAACCGCGTCCCCATCACAAAAAATGCTCAAGGTATAAACATGTCCCTATTGCCTGTTTTTGTTTTATATGGCCAAAACAGTAATTGAATTTAAGCAGGCATGGGATAGGCATAAGGCTATCCTAAACAAAAGATAAATCCAGGTAAAGTATCCATGTAATTGGGCGACTAGATGGGCCGAAAGGTTCTTATCTGCCCACATTTTTCTATGTGTCTATGTTTCTATTTTGATACACTCGAGTCTGTTTGGTTTTTGTGTCTTGTTGCACAGAGTGTAAATATTTATAAAGAATGGTCGGATGTGCGCGGCACCAACTCTATGCCTGTGCTTGTAATATAGAAGCAGCACCGTAATATATAATACTGCTTGTAATATAGAAGCACCGTACACTCACATTCACATTCTTTGCACTAAATGTCTGATAATAAACCCCAAACGCACAGTGAAAATAAAATGAATATTTTGTGTGTCCGACGCGTCCCTCGCCGCACAGTGTGTATCATTGAGTCACCAATTACAGTGTGACAAAGAGCAGAATTATGACATCACTAGCCAACCATATGCGCCGTCTTCAGAGTAATGACATCACCAGTAAAAGATCCCCCTGTAATGACATCAACAGCCACACATCCCACTGTTGAGTAATGAATGACATCACCAGACAGTCCCCCAGTAGAGTAATGACATCACCAGACAGTCCCCCAGTAATGACATCACCAGACAGTCTCCCAGTAGAGCAATGACATCACCAGACAGTCCCCCAGTAGAGTAATGATATCACCAGACAGTCCCCCAGTAGAGTAATGACATCACCAGACAGTCCCCCAGTAGAGTAATGACATCACCAGACAGTCCCCCAGTAGAGTAATGACATCACCAGATAGACGTTTCTCCCTGTAGAGTAATGACATCACTGGCCACACATCCCAATGCAGGGTACAGATGACATCACTTCCCACATGATTACCGGCTAAAGTAATAACACAATTGACTGCACAATCCAAGTATTTAGAGGTAATGACATCGCCAGACACACATTTACTGGATATATCGTAGCACTGTCACTGGACAGACAAAGCAATGACATCACATTCTATACGAGAGCTCAGCAACCTTGGCTGTCCAAATCATTACCTCTCCTATGATGCTCAAACTCATCAACTTGGTGAAGCATCATGGGAAATGTAGTCCACAAACATCTGAAATGAAAAGGCTACTGACCGTGGGTCTAAGCATACCACCATTACAGTGCAGGGCATTGCATGAGGCCTGGAAACGCTCAGATTACATGTTCTGTGACAGGTGTGACCCAGTGTGCCACTAATTGTGGCTCGTTGTGCTGTTACAGTGTGTGGGTCTGTGGGTACAGTCTAGGGATGCACAATACAAGTATTGGTGCCGATACAGGCATTTGCATCCCGATACCGCCCCAGATATTAGATGCCAGCACTGAGCTGGTTTGCCGGTATCTGAGGTGCTGTCAGAATGTTCTCGCGGCATTCTACCAGACCCCTGCGGCTGCCGGTGTTACATTAACCGGCCGCAGTCAAAGGTTTAGAGTGGCTGCTCGGTGGGAACCCCCAGCCGTGATCTCAAACTGTGCAGGGGCCGGTTAGAATGCCGTTAGAGTATCCTGCCAGGCGCCCCAGTTCTGTATCTGAGGTGTGTGTACATTCTGGCCAGACGCCCCATGTCTGTATCTGAGGTGTGTGTACATTCTGGCCAGGCACCCCATGTCTGTATCTGAGGTGTGTGTACATTCTGGCCAGACGCCCCATGTCTGTATCTGAGGTGTGTGTACATTCTGGCCAGGCACCCCATGTCTGTATCTGAGGTGTGTGTACATTCTGGCCAGGCACCCCATGTCTGTATCTGAGGTGTGTGTACATTCTGGCCAGGCACCCCATGTCTGTATCTGAGGTGTGTGTACATTCTGGCCAGACGCCCCATGTCTGTATCTGAGGTGTGTGTACATTCTGGCCAGGCGCCCCATGTCTGTATCTGAGGTGTGTGTACATTCTGGCCAGGCGCCCCATGTCTGTATCTGAGGTGTGTGTACATTCTGGCCAGACGCCCCATGTCTGTATCTGAGGTGTGTGTACATTCTGGCCAGTTGCCCCATGTCTGTATCTGAGGTGTGTGTACATTCTGGCCAGTTGCCCCATGTCTGTATCTGAGGTGTGTGTACATTCTGGCCAGACGCCCCATGTCTGTATCTGAGGTGTGTGTACATTCTGGCCAGGCACCCCATGTCTGTATCTGAGGTGTGTGTACATTCTGGCCAGGCACCCCATGTCTGTATCTGAGGTGTGTGTACATTCTGCCAGGCACCCCATGTCTGTATCTGAGGTGTGTGTACATTCTGGCCAGACGCCCCATGTCTGTATCTGAGGTGTGTGTACATTCTGGCCAGGCGCCCCATGTCTGTATCTGAGGTGTGTGTACATTCTGGCCAGGCGCCCCATGTCTGTATCTGAGGTGTGTGTACATTCTGGCCAGACGCCCCATGTCTGTATCTGAGGTGTGTGTACATTCTGGCCAGGCGCCCCATGTCTGTATCTGAGGTGTGTGTACATTCTGGCCAGTTGCCCCATGTCTGTATCTGAGGTGTGTGTACATTCTGGCCAGTTGCCCCATGTCTGTATCTGAGGTGTGTGTACATTCTGGCCAGTTGCCCCATGTCTGTATCTGAGGTGTGTGTACATTCTGGCCAGACGCCCCATGTCTGTATCTGAGGTGTGTGTACATTCTGGCCAGGCGCCCCATGTCTGTATCTGAGGTGTGTGTACATTCTGGCCAGACGCCCCATGTCTGTATCTGAGGTGTGTGTACATTCTGGCCAGGCGCCCCATGTCTGTATCTGAGGTGTGTGTACATTATGGCCAGGCGCCCCATGTCTGTATCTGAGGTGTGTGTACATTCTGGCCAGACGCCCCATGTCGGTATCTGAGGTGTGTGTACACACACTCTGGCCAGGTATCTGTTGGGTATCCGTGTATCTGAAGTGTGTGTACACTCTGGACAGATATCTGTTGGGTATACATTAGGGATCCGCTGAAACGGAAATTTCCGGCCGATACCGAAACCGAAAATTCCGGATCTGTTCGGCCGAAAACTGATACCGAAAATCAGACATGAGAACCTGGGCCTGGAGGCCGGGCCGAGCCGGGGACTCGCCTGATTCCGAAGGCTGGCCGAGCAGCTTGCTCGGCCGGGCCTCCAGGCCCAGGTTCGCATGGCTGATTGAGTATGTAAGGTGCAACCACCTACAGGCTGAGCCTGGAGGCCGGCCGAGCAGCCTGCGACAGCCAGAGGACTGTCACCACTGGAGCTAAGGGCCAAAGTAGGAGGATGTAGCTGAGTATGTTGCCTACACATACTCACCTACATCAGCACTGAGTCGTCCACCGGTTGCACATACTCACCTACATCGGCATCCAGTAGTGGCAGTCCTCCTGCAGGGTCAAAGGCTTTCGTGACATCATACTGGCGACCAACGGAGAGAGAGGACACTGGATGCAGGATGACTGCCACCGGTGGATGCCGATGTAGGTGAGTATGTGCAACCGAAGGAGGACTCAAGGCCGATGTAAGTGAGTTATGTGCCCTCCACCCCCCCAACAAAATCCTTCACCTGGGCCTGGAGGCCCGCACGAGCCCCCTGATCGGCTGGCCTACAGACTCAGGCGAGCCCCGTGCTCGTTTGGCCCTCCGGCCGAGCCGGGGACTCGCCTGAGCCTGGATGCAGGCCGAGCTGGCATTCAGCCAGGCCTCCAGTCCCTATTTTGAAAAGGAAACTTTGGTGCAATTTTTCTTTTTTTCCCCCCCGGCTAAAATTTCCATTTCTGCCGAAACCGAAAGACACAATTTCCGGCCGTTAATTATTGGTGGCCGAAATCTCGGTGCATCCCTAGTATACATGTATCTGAGGTGTGGTTGTGTAGATTCTGGACAGGTATCTGTTGGGTATACGTGTATCTGAGGTGGGAGTGTGTACACTCTGGACAGATGTCTGTTGGGTATATGTGTATGTGAGGTGTATGTGTACACTCTGCACAGGTGTTTGTTGGTTACCAGCCACTGGCTTCCTGAAGAAACAAAAATATAAACAAAAAGCCTAGATATCAGCCGGGCGCTTTACTGTGACATCATAAAGCAATAATAATATATCATCTGTTTTATTTCCACTCTAATATAATGACGCCATCAGACCTCTCCGCACATCAATGACATCACTGCACATCCACCTGTCAACGCAATGACATCACTGCACACACAGCCAACGCAATGACATCACTGCACACACAGTCAACGCAATGACATCACTGCACACACAGTCAACGCAATGACATCACTGCACACACAGTCAACGCAATGACATCACTGCACACACAGTCAACGCAATGACATCACTGCACACACAGTCAACGCAATGACATCACTACACACACAGTCAACGTAATGACACCGCACATACACATCAACCAGTCAATGCTATGACATAACTGCACACCAATACGTCATTTACAAAAAAATGAATCTCTTATTACTTAATGACATCATGAAATGTAGGAGCCGATCCCCATTGCCTGGCTCCTAACCTAGAGGATATATGCTCTTTGTTTTCTCACCGACCCCAAACATTAATACGGCGACTCATGAAACCAGAACACGGTGGAAACACATGAAACCAAATAATCACTGTGCGCCGATTTGGATTAAATAATGGATCGGTACCAAATCAATAACCCAACATAAAGCTCGTCCTATGCTTGAACACGTTCTGTCCAGAATCTGCTCCCTGATATGAAGAACGACGTGGACGGCCTCACTAGAACACACCAGGATCTGGAGCGTAAAGCCGAGGCGGCTCCATTGGTGGCTAGTGACTAACGGTCAGCCTGGCAGTAGCCATACGGCTGGAGCTTGCCCATGTGGTCAGAGGGTAGATTGACGGTAGGCTGGGCGTCACCATCCATTCATCGGATTCACAGGCCAGGCTTTTATTCACTGGCTGGGGGCTAGTAAAAAGCCGGGGATGGTGGGCCATGGCGGCCAGTCACGCACTAGCCAGGTTTGCTTAATCACAGACACTGGAACATGGGCCACTACAAGAACGGAGTTTGGCACCAGTGGCAGAGGGTGATGCCAGGCTCATTGGGGATTAGATGGTGGGTGACTAGTCGGGGTTTGAACCCCCTCACACAGACACCACTTTAAACTGGCAATGGCCACAAGGGGGGGGGGGGTCACGGGGGCTTCAGAAAACTATCCGTGTAACTGTGTGTTTCATACTGCAGGTAAATCAGTCCGGCATAAATATTCTGTAAGACATCTATACACCCCATCGCGGGTATTAATGGGGTGCAGGTAACGCACTGTGGGTAGGTAACAGGTGAGGGTGCAGAGGGCGCCTGGTAAACCCGGGCACAATGAGGGATGTAGGGTGTAACGGAGACAAACAGGAGAACAAAGAAACAGTGTGATGTTGTGAGTATTAGCGAAGGGGGGGGGCTGTGTATAGTGAGAAAAGTGTATATAATAGAGGGATATAATAGAGGAGTATTAGCAATACAGGGGGGATATAATAGAGGGGTATTAGCAATACAGAGGGATATAATAGAGGAGTATTAGCAATACAGAGGGATATAATAGAGGAGTATTAGCAATACAGGGGATATAATAGAGGGGTATTAGCAATACAGGGGGATATAATAGAGGGTATTAGCAATACAGAGGGATATAATAGAGGAGTATTAGCAATACAGGGGATATAATAGAGGAGTATTAGCAATACAGGGGGGATATAATAGAGGGGTATTAGCAATACAGGGGGGATATAATAGAGGGGTATTAGCAATACAGAGGGATATAATAGAGGAGTATTAGCAATACAGGGGATATAATAGAGGGGTATTAGCAATACAGGGGGATATAATAGAGGGGTATTAGCAATACAGAGGGATATAATAGAGGAGTATTAGCAATACAGGGGATATAATAGAGGAGTATTAGCAATACAGAGGGATATAATAGAGGAGTATTAGCAATACAGGGGATAATAGAGGAGTATTAGCAATACAGGGGATATAATAGAGGAGTATTAGCAATACAGGGGGATATAATAGAGGAGTATTAGCAATACAGAGGGATATAATAGAGGAGTATTAGCAATACAGAGGGATATAATAGAGGAGTATTAGCAATACAGGGGAATACAGGGGATAATAGAGGGGTATTAGCAATACAGGGATATTAATAGAGGGGTATTAGCAATTTACAGGGGGGATATAATAGAGGGTATTAGCAATTACAGAGGGATATAATAGAGGAGTATTTAAGCAATACAGGGGATAAATAGAGGG